>JBBNAE010000037.1:0-582250 GCA_039657345.1 Stephania japonica | reverse complement strand
AATAAGCTTAGTAAAGGCTTTAATGATTATACTCGGCTTGTTTACTTTCAAAACTCTTAGTTTGATTATTTATGTCAAAATGAGTAAAACTTCATTATAGTTCGATTTCCCACGTTTTCAATGTGAAGTTAACGCTTAAAAAAACTATTTCTAGTCCCAATAAGCTTTGTGAAAGCTTTAATGATTATACTCGGCTTGTTTGCTTTCAAAACTCTTAGTTTGATTATTTATGTCAAAATGGTTAAAACTTCATTATAGTTCGATTTCTCACGTTTCCAATGTGAAGTTAAGGCTTAAAACAACGATTTCTATTAAAAATATGCATTTGTAGATAAAATACGTTTATGCTCGTCTTGTTAAATTTTAAAACTATTAGAACTATGATTTTATGCAAAATCGTTAAAACTTCATTATCATCCTATGTCCCACGTTCCCTACGTGAAGTTAAGGCTGAAAACAACGATTTCTAGTCAATATAAGGTTTGTGACATCTTAATGATTATACTCGGCTTGTTTACTTTCAAAACTCTTAGTTTGATTATTTATGTCAAAATGGGTAAAACTTCATTATAGTTCGATTTCCCACGTTTTCAATGTGAAGGTAAGCCTTAAAACAACTATTTCTAGTCACAATAAGCTTTGTGAAAGCTTTAATGATTATACTCGGCTTGTTTACTTTCAAAACTCTTAGTTTGATTATTTATGTTAAAATGGTTAAAACTTCATTATAGTTCGATTTCTCACATTTTCAATGTGAAGTTAAGGCTTAAAACAACTATTTCTAGTCCTAATAAGCTTAGTGAAGGCTTTAATGATTATACTCGGCTTGTTTGCTTTCAAAACTCTTAGTTTGATTATTTATGTCAAAATGGGTAAAACTTCATTATAGTTCGATTTCCCACATTTTCAATGTGAAGTTAAGGCTTAAAACAACTATTTCTAGTCACAATAAGCTTTGTGAAAGCTTTAATGATTATACTCGGCTTGTTTACTTTCAAAACTCTTAGTTTGATTATTTATGTCAAAATGGTTAAAACTTCATTATAGTTCGATTTCCCACGTTTCCAATGTGAAGTTAAGGCTTAAAACAACGATTTCTATTAAAAATAAGAGTTTGTTGATAAAATACGTTTATGCTCGTCTTGGTAAATTTTAAAACTATTAGAACTATGATATTATACAAAATCGTTAAAACTTCATTATCATCCTATGTCCCACGTTCCCTACGTGAAGTTAAGGCTGAAAACAACGATTTCTAGTCACAATAAGGTTTGTGACATCTTAATGATTATACTCGGCTTGTTTACTTTTAAAACTCTTAGTTTGAATATTTATGTCAAAATGGGTAAAACTTCATTATAGTTTGATTTCCCACGTTTTCAATGTGAAGTTAAGGCTTAAAACAACTATTTCTAGTCCCAATAAGCTTAGTGAAGGCTTTAATGATTATACTCGGCTTGTTTGCTTTCAAAACTCTTAGTTTGATTATTTATGTCAAAATGGGTAAAACTTCATTATAGTTCGATTTCCCACGTTTTCAATGTGAAGTTAAGGCTTGAAACAACTATTTCTAGTCCCAATAAGCTTTCTGAAGGCTTTAATGATTATACTCGGCTTGTTTACTTTCAAAACTCTTAGTTTGATTATTTATGTCAAAATGGGTAAAACTTCATTATAGTTCGATTTCCCACGTTTTCAATGTGAAGTTAAGGCTTGAAACACCTATTTCTAGTCCCAATAAGCTTTCTGAAGGCTTTAATGATTATACTCGGCTTGTTTACTTTCAAAACTCTTAGTTTGATTATTTATGTCAAAATGGGTAAAACTTCATTATAGTTCGATTTCCCACGTTTTCAATGTGAAGTTAAGGCTTGAAACAACTATTTATAGTCCCAATAAGCTTTCTGAAGGCTTTAATGATTATACTCGGCTTGTTTACTTTCAAAACTCTTAGTTTGATTATTTATGTCAAAATGGGTAAAACTTCATTATAGTTCGATTTCCCACGTTTTCAATGTGAAGTTAAGGCTTAAAAAACTATTCTAGTCCCAATAAGTTAAGTGAAGGCTTTAATGATTATACTCGGCTTGTTTACTTTCAAAACTCTTAGTTTGATTATTTATGTCAAAATGGGTAAAACTTCATTATAGTTCGATTTCCAACGTTTCCAATGTGAAGTTAAGGCTTAAAACAACGATTTCTATTAAAAATAAGAGTTTGTTGATAAAATATGTATATACACTTCTTGTTAAATTTTAAGACTATTAGAATTATGATTTTATACAAAATGGTTAAAACTTCGATATCGTCCTATGTCCCACGTTCCTTACGTGATGTTAAGGCCAAAAACAACGATTTCTAGTCTCAATAAGCTTTGTGACATCTTAATGTTTATACTCGGCTTGTTTACTTTCAAAACTCTTAGTTTGATTATTTATGTCAAAATTGGTAAAACTTCATTATAGTTCGATTTCCCGCGTTTTCAATGTGAAGTTAAGGCTTAAAACAACTATTTCTAGTCCCAATAAGTTTTGTGAAGGCTTTAATGATTATACTCGGCTTGTTTACTTACAAAACTCTTAGTTTGATTATTTATGTCAAAATGGTTAAAACTTCATTATAGTTTGATTTCCCACGTTTCCAATGTGAAGTTAAGACTTAAAACAACGATTTCTATTAAAAATAAGCGTTTGTAGATAAAATACGTTTATGCTCGTCTTGTTAAATTTTAAAACTATTAGAACTATGATTTTATACAAAATCGTTACAACTTCATTATCGTCCTATGTCCCACGTTCCCTACGTGAAGTTAAGGCTGAAAACAACGATTTCTAGTCACAATAAGCTTTGTGACATCTTAATGATTTTACTCGGCTTGTTTACTTTCAAAACTCTTAGTTTGATTATTTATGTCAAAATGGGTAAAACTTCATTATAGTTCAATTTCCCACGTTTTCAATGTGAAGTTAAGGCATAAGACAACTATTTCTAGTCACAATAAGCTTTGTGAAGGCTTTAATGATTACATTCGGCTTGTTTACTTTCAAAACTATTAGTTTGATAATTTATGTCAAAATGGGTAAAACTATATTATAGTTCGATTTCCCACGTTTTCAATGAGAAGTTAAGGCTTAAAACAACTATTTTTAGTCACTATAAGCTTTGTGAAGGCTTTAATGATTATACTCGGCTTGTTTAGTTTCAAAACTCTTAGTTTGATTATTTATGTCAAAATGGGTAAAACTTCATTATAGTTCGATTTCCCACGTTTTCAATGTGACGTTAAGGCTTAAAACAACTATTTCTAGTCCCAATAAGCTTTGTGAAGGCTTTAATGATTATACTCGGCTTGTTTACTTTCAAAACTCTTAATTTGATTTTTTATGTCAAAATGGGTAAAACTTCATTATAGTTCGATTTCCCACGTTTTCAATGTGAAGTTAAGGTTTAAAACAACTATTTATAGTCACAATAAGCTATGTGAAGGCTTTAATGATTATACTCGGCTTGTTTACTTTCAAAACTCTTAGTTTGATTATTTATGTCAAAATGGGTAAAACTTCTATATAGTTCGATTTCCCACGTTTCCAATGTGAAGTTAAGGCTTAAAACAACGATTTCTATTAAAAATAAGAGTTTGTAGATAAAATATGTTTATGCACGTCTTGTTAAATTTTAAAACTATTAGAACTATGATTTTATACAAAATCATTAAAACTTCATTATCGTCCTATGTCCCACGTTCCATACGTGAAGTTAAGGCTGAAAACAACGATTTCTAGTCACAATAAGCTTTGTGACATCTTAATGATTTTACTCGGGTTGTTTACTTTCAAAACTCTTAGTTTGATTATTTATGTCAGAATGGGTAAAACTTCGTTATAGTTCGATTTCCCACGTTTTCAATGTGAAGTTAAGGCTTAAAAAAACTATTTCTAGTCCCAATAAGTTAAGTGAAGGCTTTAATGATTATACTCGGCTTGTTTACTTTCAAAACTCTTAGTTTGATTATTTATGTCAAAATGGGTAAAACTTCATTATAGTTCGATTTCCAACGTTTCCAATGTGAAGTTAAGGCTTAAAACAACGATTTCTATTAAAAATAAGAGTTTGTTGATAAAATATGTATATACACTTCTTGTTAAATTTTAAGACTATTAGAATTATGATTTTATACAAAATGGTTAAAACTTCGATATCGTCCTATGTCCCACGTTCCTTACGTGATGTTAAGGCCAAAAACAACGATTTCTAGTCTCAATAAGCTTTGTGACATCTTAATGTTTATACTCGGCTTGTTTACTTTCAAAACTCTTAGTTTGATTATTTATGTCAAAATTGGTAAAACTTCATTATAGTTCGATTTCCCGCGTTTTCAATGTGAAGTTAAGGCTTAAAACAACTATTTCTAGTCCCAATAAGTTTTGTGAAGGCTTTAATGATTATACTCGGCTTGTTTACTTACAAAACTCTTAGTTTGATTATTTATGTCAAAATGGTTAAAACTTCATTATAGTTTGATTTCCCACGTTTCCAATGTGAAGTTAAGACTTAGAACAACGATTTCTATTAAAAATAAGCGTTTGTAGATAAAATACGTTTATGCTCGTCTTGTTAAATTTTAAAACTATTAGAACTATGATTTTATACAAAATCGTTACAACTTCATTATCGTCCTATGTCCCACGTTCCCTACGTGAAGTTAAGGCTGAAAACAACGATTTCTAGTCACAATAAGCTTTGTGACATCTTAATGATTTTACTCGGCTTGTTTACTTTCAAAACTCTTAGTTTGATTATTTATGTCAAAATGGGTAAAACTTCATTATAGTTCAATTTCCCACGTTTTCAATGTGAAGTTAAGGCATAAGACAACTATTTCTAGTCACAATAAGCTTTGTGAAGGCTTTAATGATTACATTCGGCTTGTTTACTTTCAAAACTATTAGTTTGATAATTTATGTCAAAATGGGTAAAACTATATTATAGTTCGATTTCCCACGTTTTCAATGAGAAGTTAAGGCTTAAAACAACTATTTTTAGTCACATAAGCTTTGTGAAGGCTTTAATGATTATACTCGGCTTGTTTAGTTTCAAAACTCTTAGTTTGATTATTTATGTCAAAATGGGTAAAACTTCATTATAGTTCGATTTCCCACGTTTTCAATGTGACGTTAAGGCTTAAAACAACTATTTCTAGTCCCAATAAGCTTTGTGAAGGCTTTAATGATTATACTCGGCTTGTTTACTTTCAAAACTCTTAATTTGATTTTTTATGTCAAAATGGGTAAAACTTCATTATAGTTCGATTTCCCACGTTTTCAATGTGAAGTTAAGGTTTAAAACAACTATTTATAGTCACAATAAGCTATGTGAAGGCTTTAATGATTATACTCGGCTTGTTTACTTTCAAAACTCTTAGTTTGATTATTTATGTCAAAATGGGTAAAACTTCATATAGTTCGATTTCCCACGTTTCCAATGTGAAGTTAAGGCTTAAAACAACGATTTCTATTAAAAATAAGAGTTTGTAGATAAAATATGTTTATACTCGTCTTGTTAAATTTTAAAACTATTAGAACTATGATTTTATACAAAATCATTAAAACTTCATTATCGTCCTATGTCCCACGTTCCATACGTGAAGTTAAGGCTGAAAACAACGATTTCTAGTCACAATAAGCTTTGTGACATCTTAATGATTTTACTCGGGTTGTTTACTTTTAAAACTCTTAGTTTGATTATTTATGCCAAAATGGGTAAAACTTCATTATAGTCCGATTTCCAACGTTTCCAATGTGAAGTTAAGGCTTAAAACAACGATTTCTATTAAAAATAAGCGTTTGTAGATAAAATATGTAGATACTCGTCTTGTTCAATTTTAAGACTATTAGAATTATGATTTTATACAAAATATTTTAAACTTTGATATCGTCCTATGTCCCACGTTCCTTACGTGAAGTTAAGGCTAAAAACAACGATTTCTAGTCACAATAAGCTTTGTGACATCTTAATGATTATTCTCGGCTTGTTTACTTTCAAAACTATTAGTTTGATTATTTATGTCTTAATGGGCAATACTTTATTATAGTTTGATTTCTCACGTTTTCACTGTGAAGTAAAGGCTTAAAAAAACTATTTCTAGTCCCAAGAAGCTTTGTGAAGGCTTTAATGATTATACTCGGCTTGTTTAGTTTCAAAACTCTTAGTTTGATTATTTATGTCAAAATGGGTAAAACTTCATTATATTTCGATTTCCCACGTTTTCAATGTGAAGTTAAGGCTTAAAACAACTATTTCTAGTCCCAATAAGCTTTGTGAAGGCTTTAATGATTATACTCGGCTTGTTTACTTTCAAAACTATTAGTTTGATAATTTATGTCAAAATGGGTAAAACTTTATTATAGTTCGATTTCCCACATTTTCAATGTGAAGTTAAGGTTTAAAAGAACTATTTCTTGTCACAATAAGCTTTGTGAAAGCTTTAATGATTATACTCGGCTTGTTTGCTTTCAAAACTCTTAGTTTGATTATTTATGTCAAAATGTTAAAACTTCATTATAGTTCGATTTCTTACGTTTCCAATGTGAAGTTAAGGCTTAAAACAACGATTTCTATTAAAAATAAGCGTTTGTAGATAAAATACGTTTATGCTCGTCTTGTGAAATTTTAAAACTATTAGAACTATGATTTTATACAAAATGTTTAAACTTCATTATCATCCTATGTCCCACGTTCCCTACGTGAAGTTAAGGCTTAAAAACAACGATTTATTGTCACAATAAGGTTTGTGATATCTTAATGATTATACTCGGCTTGTTTACTTTCAAAACTCTTAGTTTGATTATTTATGTCAAAATGGGTAAAACTTCATAATAGTTCGATTTCCCACGTTTTCAATGTGAAGTTAAGGCTTAAAACAACTATTTCTAGTCCGAATAAGCTTAGTGAAGGCTTTAATGATTATACACGGCTTGTTTACTTTCAAAACTCTTAGTTTGATTATTTATGTCAAAATGGGTAAAATTTCATTATAGTTCGATTTCCCACGTTTTCAATGTGAAGTTAAGGCTTAAAACAACTATTTCTAGTCACAATAAGCTTTGTGAAAGCTTTAACGAGTATACTCGGCTTGTTTGCTTTCAAAACTCTTAGTTTGATTATTTATGTCAAAATGGTTAAAACTTCATTATAGTTCGATTTCTTACGTTTCCAATGTGAAGTTAAGGCTTAAAACAACGATTTCTATTAAAAATAAGCGTTTGTAGATAAAATACGCTTATGCTCGTCTTGTGAAATTTTAACACTATTAGAACTATGATTTTATACAAAATCGTTTAAACTTCATTATCATCCTATGTCCCACGTTCCCTACGTGAAGTTAAGGCTGAAAACAACGATTTATAGTCACAATAAGGTTTGTGATATCTTAATGATTATACTCGGCTTGTTTACTTTCAAAACTCTTAGTTTGATTATTTATGTCAAAATGGGTAAAACTTCATTATAGTTCGATTTCCCACGTTTTCAATGTGAAGTTAAGGCTTAAAACAACTATTTCTAGTCCGAATAAGCTTAGTGAAGGCTTTAATGATTATACACGGCTTGTTTACTTTCAAAACTCTTAGTTTGATTATTTATGTCAAAATGGGTAAAACTTCATTATAGTTCGATTTCCCACGTTTTCAATGTGAAGTTAAGGCTTAAAACAACTATTTCTAGTCACAATAAGCTTTGTGAAAGCTTTAATGATTATACTCGGCTTGTTTACTTTCAAAACTCTTAGTTTGATTATTTATGTCAAAATTGGTAAAACTTCATTATAGTTCGATTTCTCGCGTTTTCAATGTGAAGTTAAGTCTTAAAACAACTATTTCTAGTCCCAATAAGCTTTGTGAAGGCTTTAATGATTATACTCGGCTTGTTTACTTTCAAAACTCTTAGTTTGATTATTTATGTCAAAATGGGTAAAACTTCATTATAGTTCGATTTCCAACGTTTTCAATGTGAAGTTAAGGCTTAAAACAACTATTTCTAGTCCCAATAAGCTTTGTGAAGGCTTTAATGATTATACTCGGCTTGTTTACTTTCAAAACTCTTAGTTTGATTATTTATGTCAAAATTGGTAAAACTTCATTATAGTTCGATTTCCCACGTTTTTAATGTGAAGTTAAGGCTTAAAACAACTATTTCTAGTCCCAATAAGCTTTGTGAAAGCTTTAATGATTATACTCGGCTTGTTTACTTTCAAAACTATTAGTTTGATAATTTATGTCAAAATGGGTAAAACTTTATTATAGTTCGATTTCCCACGTTTTCAATGTGAAGTTAAGGCTTAAAACAACTATTTTTAGTCACTATAAGCTTTGTGAAGGCTTTAATGATTGTATACTCGGCTTGTTTAGTTTCAAAACTCTTAGTTTGATTATTTATGTCAAAATGGGTAAAACTTCATTATAGTTCAATTTCCCACGTTTTCAATGTGACGTTAAGGCTTAAAACAACTATTTCTAGTCCCAATAAGCTTTGTGAAGGCTTTAATGATTACTACTCGGCTTGTTTACTTTCAAAATTCTTAATTTGATTTTTTATGTCAAAATGGGTAAAACTTCATTATATTTCGATTTCCCACGTTTTCAATGTGAAGTTAAGGTTTAAAACAACTATTTATAGTCACAATAAGCTATGTGAAGGCTTTAATGATTATACTCGGCTTGTTTACTTTCAAAACTCTTAGTTTGATTATTTATGTCAAAATGGGTAAAACTTCTATATAGTTCGATTTCCCACGTTTCCAATGTGAAGTTAGGCTTAAAACAACGATTTCTATTAAAAATAAGCGTTTGTAGATAAAATATGTTGATACTCGTCTTGTTCAATTTTAAGACTATTAGAATTATGATTTTATACAAAATCGTTAAAACTTCGATATCGTCCTATGTCCCACGTTCCTTACATGAAGTTAAGGCTAAAAACAACGATTTCTAGTCACAATAAGCTTTGTGACAGCTTAATGATTATACTCAGCTTGTTTACTTTCAAAACTATTAGTTTGATTATTTATGTAACAATGGGCAAAACTTCATTATAGTTCGATTTCCCACGTTTTCAATGTGAAGTTAAGGCTTAAAACAACTATTTCAAGTCCCAAGAAGCTTTGTGAAGGTTTTAATGATTATACTCGGCTTGTTTAGTTTCAAAACTCTTAGTTTGATTATTTGTGTCAAAATGGGTAAAACTTCATTATAGTTTGATTTCCCACGTTTTCAATATGAAGTTAAGGCTTAAAAAAACTATTTCTAGTCACAATAAGTTTTGTGAAGGCTTTAATGATTATACTCGGCTTGTTTACTTTCAAAACTCTTAGTTTGATTATTTATGTCAAAATGGGTAAAACTTCATTATTGTTCGATTTCCCACGTTTTCAATGTGAAGTTAAGGCTTAAAACAACTATTTCTAGTCATAATAAGCTTTGTGAAGGCTTTAATGATTACACTCGGCTTGTTTAGTTTCAAAACTCATAGTTTGATTATTTATGTCAAAATGGATAAAACTTCATTATAGTTCGATTTCCCACGTTTTCAATGTGAAGTTAAGGCTTAAAACAACTATTTCTAGTCCCAATAAGCTTTGTGAAGGCTTTAATGATTATACTCGGCTTGTTTACTTTCAAAACTCTTAGTTTGATTATTTATGTCAAAATTGGTAAAACTTCATTATAGTTCGATTTCCCACGTTTTTAATGTGAAGTTAAGGCTTAAAACAACTATTTCTAGTCCCAATAAGCTTTGTGAAAGCTTTAATGATTATACTCGGCTTGTTTACTTTCAAAACTATTAGTTTGATAATTTATGTCAAAATGGGTAAAACTTTATTATAGTTCGATTTCCCACGTTTTCAATGTGAAGTTAAGGCTTAAAACAACTATTTTTAGTCACTATAAGCTTTGTGAAGGCTTTAATGATTGTACTCGGCTTGTTTAGTTTCAAAACTCTTAGTTTGATTATTTATGTCAAAATGGGTAAAACTTCATTATAGTTCAATTTCCCACGTTTTCAATGTGACGTTAAGGCTTAAAACAACTATTTCTAGTCCCAATAAGCTTTGTGAAGGCTTTAATGATTATACTCGGCTTGTTTACTTTCAAAATTCTTAATTTGATTTTTTATGTCAAAATGGGTAAAACTTCATTATATTTCGATTTCCCACGTTTTCAATGTGAAGTTAAGGTTTAAAACAACTATTTATAGTCACAATAAGCTATGTGAAGGCTTTAATGATTATACTCGGCTTGTTTACTTTCAAAACTCTTAGTTTGATTATTTATGTCAAAATGGGTAAAACTTCTATATAGTTCGATTTCCCACGTTTCCAATGTGAAGTTAGGCTTAAAACAACGATTTTTATTAAAAATAAGCGTTTGTAGATAAAATCTGTTTATGCCCGTCTTGTTAAATTTTAAAACTATTAGAACTATGATTTTATACAAAATCGTTCAAACTTCATTATCGTCCTATGTCCCACGTTCCATACGTGAAGTTAAAGGCTTAAAACAACGATTTCTAGTCACAAAAAGCTTTGTGACATCTTAATGATCTTACTCGGGTTGTTTACTTTTAAAACTCTTAGTTTGATTATTTATGTCATAATGGGTAAAACTTCATTATAGTTCGATTTCCAACGTTTCCAATGTGAAGTTAAGGCTTAAAACAACGATTTCTATTAAAAATAAGCGTTTGTAGAAAAAATATGTAGATACTCGTCTTGTTCAATTTTAAGAAAATTATGATTTTATACAAAATCGTTAAAACTTCGATATCGTCCTATGTCCCACGTTCCTTACGTGAAGTTAAGGCTAAAAACTACGATTTCTAGTCACATTAAGCTTTGTAACATCTTAATGATTATACTCGGCTTGTTTACTTTCAAAACTATTAGTTTGATTATTTATGTCAAAATGGACAAAACTTCATTATAGTTCGATTTCCCACGTTTTCAATGTGAAGTTAAGGCTTAAAACAACTATTTCTAGTACCAAGAAGCTTTGTGAGGCTTTAATGATTATACTCGGCTTGTTTAGATTTAAAACTCTTAGTTTGATTATTTATGTCAAAATGGGTAAAACTTCATTATAGTTCGTTTTCCCACATTTTCAATGGGAAGTTAAGGCTTAAAACAACTATTTCTAGTCACAATAAGCTTTGTGAAAGCTTTAATGATTATACTCGGCTTGTTTACTTTCAAAACTCTTAGTTTGATTATTTATGTCAAAATGGTTAAAACTTCATTATAGTTCGATATCCCACGTTTCCAATGTGAAGATAAGGCTTAAAACAACGATTTCTATTAAAAATAAGCATTTGTAGATAAAATACGTTTATGCTCGTCTTGTTAAATTTTAAAACTATTAGAACTATGATTTTATACAAAATCGTTAAAACTTCATTATCATCCTATGTCCCACGTTCCCTACGTGAAGTTAAGGCTGAAAACAACGATTTCTAGTCACAATATGGTTTGTGACATCTTAATGATTATACTCGGCTTGTTTAGATTCAAAACTCTTAGTTTGATTATTTATGTCAAAATGGGTAAAACTTCATTATAGTTCGATTCCCCACGTTTTCAATGTGAAGTTAAGGCATAAAACAACTATTTCTAGTCACAATAAGCTTTGTGAAAGCTTTAATGATTATACTCGGCTTGTTTACTTTCAAAACTCTTAGTTTGATTATTTATGTCAAAATGGTTAAAACTTCATTATAGTTCGATTTCCCACGTTTCCAATGTGAAGTTAAGGCTTAAAACAACGATTTCTATTAAAAATAAGCGTTTGTAGATAAAATACGTTTATACTCGTCTTGTTAAATTTTAAAACTATTAGAACTATGATTTTTTACAAAATCATTAAAAATTCATTATCATCCTATGTCCCACGTTTCCTACGTGAAGTTAAGGCTGAGAAAAACGATTTCTAGTCACAATAAGCTTTGTGACATCTTAATGATTTTACTCGGGTTGTTTACTTTCAAAACTCTTAGTTTGATTATTTATGTCAAAATGGGTAAGACTTAATAATAGATCGATTTCCCACGTTTTCAATTTGAAGTTAAGGCTTAAAACAACTATTTCTAGTCCCAATAAGCTTAGTGAAGGCTTTAATGATTATACTCGGCTTGTTTACTTTCAAAACTCTTAGTTTGATTATTTATGTCAAAATGGGTAAAACTTCATTATAGTTCGATTTCCCACGTTTTCAATGTGAAGTTAAGGCTTAAAACAACTATTTCTAGTCACAATAAGCTTTGTGAAAGCTTTAATGATTATACTCGGCTTGTTTACTTTCAAAACTCTTAGTTTGATTATTTATGTCAAAATGGTTAAAACTTCATTATAGTTCGATTTCCCATGTTTCCAATGTGAAGTTAAGGCTTAAAACAACGATTTCTATTAAAAATAAGCGTTTGTAGATAAAATACGTTTATGCTCGTCTTGTTAAATTTTAAAACTATTAGAACTATGATTTTATACAAAATCGTTAAAACTTCATTATCATCCTATGTCCCACGTTCCCTACGTGAAGTTAAGGCTGAAAACAACGATTTCTAGTCACAATATGGTTTGTGACATCTTAATGATTATACTCGGCTTGTTTAGATTCAAAACTCTTAGTTTGATTATTTATGTCAAAATGGGTAAAACTTCATTATAGTTCAATTTCCCGCGTTTTCAATGTGAAGTTAAGGCTTAAAACAACTATTTCTAGTCCTAATAAGTTTTGTGAAGGCTTTAATGATTATACTCGGCTTGTTTACTTACAAAACTCTTAGTTTGATTATTTATGTCAAAATGGTTAAAACTTCATTATAGTTTGATTTCCCACGTTTCCAATTTGAAGTTAAGACTTAGAACAACGATTTCTATTAAAAATAAGCGTTTGTAGATAAAATACGTTTATGCTCGTCTTGTTAAATTTTAAAACTATTAGAACTATGATTTTATACAAAATCGTTACAACTTCATTATCGTCCTATGTCCCACGTTCCCTACGTGAAGTTAAGGCTGAAAACAACGATTTCTAGTCACAATAAGCTTTGGGACATCTTAATGATTTTACTCGACTTGTTTACTTTCAAAACTCTTAGTTTGATTATTTATGTCAAAATGGGTAAAACTTCATTATAGTTCAATTTCCCACGTTTTCAATGTGAAGTTAAGGCATAAGACAACTATTTCTAGTCACAATAAGCTTTGTGAAGGCTTTAATGATTACATTCGGCTTGTTTACTTTCAAAACTATTAGTTTGATAATTTATGTCAAAATAGGTAAAACTTTATTATAGTTCGATTTCCCACGTTTTCAATGTGAAGTTAAGGCTTAAAACAACTATTTTTAGTCACTATAAGCTTTGTGAAGGCTTTAATGATTATACTCGGCTTGTTTAGTTTCAAAACTCTTAGTTTGATTATTTATGTCAAAATGGGTAAAACTTCATTATAGTTCGATTTCCCACGTTTTCAATGTGACGTTAAGGCTTAAAACAACTATTTCTAGTCCCAATAAGCTTTGTGAAGGCTTTAATGATTATACTCGGCTTGTTTACTTTCAAAACTCTTAATTTGATTTTTTATGTCAAAATGGGTAAAACTTCATTATAGTTCGATTTCCCACGTTTTCAATGTGAAGTTAAGGTTTAAAACAACTATTTATAGTCACAATAAGCTATGTGAAGGCTTTAATGATTATACTCGGCTTGTTTACTTTCAAAACTCTTAGTTTGATTATTTATGTCAAAATGGTTAAAACTTCATTATAGTTCGATTTCCCACGTTTCCAATGTGAAGTTAAGGCTTAAAACAACGATTTCTATTAAAAACAAGAGTTTGTAGATAAAATACGTTTATGCTCGTCTTGGTAAATTTTAAAACTATTAGAACTATGATTTTATACAAAATCGTTAAAACTTCATTATCATCCTATGTCCCACGTTCCCTACGTGAAGTTAAGGCTGAAAACAACGATTTCTAGTCGCAATAAGGTTTGTGACATCTTAATGATTATACTCGGCTTGTTTACTTTCAAAACTCTTAGTTTGAATATTTATGTCAAAATGGGTAAAACTTCATTATAGTTTGATTTCCCACGTTTTCAATGTGAAGTTAAGGCTTAAAACAACTATTTCTAGTCCCAATAAGCTTAGTGAAGGCTTTAATGATTATACTCGGCTTGTTTACTTTCAAAACTCTTAGTTTGATTATTTATGTCAAAATGGGTAAAACTTCATTATAGTTCGATTTCCCACGTTTTCAATGTGAAGTTAAGGCTTGAAACAACTATTTCTAGTCCCAATAAGCTTTCTGAAGGCTTTAATGATTATACTCGGCTTGTTTACTTTCAAAACTCTTAGTTTGATTATTTATGTCAAAATGGGTAAAACTTCATTATAGTTCGATTTCCCACGTTTTCAATGTGAAGTTAAGGCTTAAAATAACTATTTCTAGTCCCAATAAGTTTTGTGAAGGCTTTAATGATTATACTCGGCTTGTTTACTTTCAAAACTCTTAGTTTGATTATTTATGTCAAAATGGGTAAAACTTCATTATAGTTCGATTTCCAACGTTTCCAATGTGAAGTTAAGGCTTAAAACAACGATTTCTATTAAAAATAAGCGTTTGTTGATAAAATATGTATATACACTTCTTGTTAAATTTTAAGACTATTAGAATTATGATTTTATACAAAATGGTTAAAACTTCAATATCGTCCTATGTCCCACGTTCCTTACGTGAAGTTAAGGCTAAAAACAACGATTTCTAGTCACAATAAGCTTTGTGACATCTTAATGTTTATACTCGGCTTGTTTACTTTCAAAACTCTTAGTTTGATTATTTATGTCAAAATTGGTAAAACTTCATTATAGTTCGATTTCCCGCGTTTTCAATGTGAAGTTAAGGCTTAAAACAACTATTTCTAGTCCCAATAAGTTTTGTGAAGGCTTTAATGATTACACTCGGCTTGTTTACTTACAAAACTCTTAGTTTGATTATTTATGTCAAAATGGTTAAAACTTCATTATAGTTTGATTTCCCACGTTTCCAATGTGAAGTTAAGACTTAAACAACGATTTCTATTAAAAATAAGCGTTTGTAGATAAAATACGTTTATGCTCGTCTTGTTAAATTTTAAAACTATTAGAACTATGATTTTACACAAAATCGTTACAACTTCATTATCGTCCTATGTCCCACGTTCCCTACGTGAAGTTAAGGCTTAAAAAAACAACGATTTCTAGTCACAATAAGCTTTGTGACATCTTAATGATTTTACTCGGCTTGTTTACTTTCAAAACTCTTAGTTTGATTATTTATGTCAAAATGGGTAAATCTTCATTATAGTTCTATTTCCCACGTTTTCAATGTGAAGTTAAGGCATAAGACAACTATTTCTAGTCACAATAAGCTTTGTGAAGGCTTTAATGATTACATTCGGCTTGTTTACTTTCAAAACTATTAGTTTGATAATTTATGTCAAAATGGGTAAAACTTTATTATAGTTCGATTTCCCACGTTTTCAATGTGAAGTTAAGGCTTAAAACAACTATTTTTAGTCACTATAAGCTTTGTGAAGGCTTTAATGATTATACTCGGCTTGTTTAGTTTCAAAACTCTTAGTTTGATTATTTATGTCAAAATGGGTAAAACTTCATTATAGTTCGATTTCCCACGTTTTCAATGTGACGTTAAGGCTTAAAACAACTATTTCTAGTCCCAATAAGCTTTGTGAAGGCTTTAATGATTATACTCGGCTTGTTTACTTTCAAAACTCTTAATTTGATTTTTTATGTCAAAATGGGTAAAACTTCATTATAGTTCGATTTCCCACGTTTTCAATGTGAAGTTAAGGTTTAAAACAACTATTTATAGTCACAATAAGCTATGTGAAGGCTTTAATGATTATACTCGGCTTGTTTACTTTCAAAACTCTTAGTTTGATTATTTATGTCAAAATGGTTAAAACTTCATTATAGTTCGATTTCCCACGTTTCCAATGTGAAGTTAAGGCTTAAAACAACGATTTCTATTAAAAATAAGAGTTTGTAGATAAAATACGTTTATGCTCGTCTTGGTAAATTTTAAAACTATTAGAACTATGATTTTATACAAAATCGTTAAAACTTCATTATCATCCTATGTCCCACGTTCCCTACGTGAAGTTAAGGCTGAAAACAACGATTTCTAGTCACAATAAGGTTTGTGACATCTTAATGATTATACTCGGCTTGTTTACTTTCAAAACTCTTAGTTTGAATATTTATGTCAAAATGGGTAAAACTTCATTATAGTTTGAATTCCCACGTTTTCAATGTGAAGTTAAGGCTTAAAACAACTATTTCTAGTCCCAATAAGCTTAGTGAAGGCTTTAATGATTATACTCGGCTTGTTTACTTTCAAAACTCTTAGTTTGATTATTTATGTCAAAATGGGTAAAACTTCATTATAGTTCGATTTCCCACGTTTTCAATGTGAAGTTAAGGCTTGAAACAACTATTTCTAGTCCCAATAAGCTTTCTGAAGGCTTTAATGATTATACTCGGCTTGTTTACTTTCAAAACTCTTAGTTTGATTATTTATGTCAGAATGGGTAAAACTTCGTTATAGTTCGATTTCCCACGTTTCCAATGTGAAGTTAAGGCTTAAAACAACGATTTCTAATAAAAATAAGCGTTTGTTGATAAAATATGTATATACACTTCTTGTTAAATTTTAAGACTATTAGAATTATGATTTTATACAAAATGGTTAAAACTTCGATATCGTCCTATGTCCCACGTTCCTTACGTGAAGTTAAGGCTAAAAACAACGATTTCTAGTCACAATAAGCTTTGTGACATCTTAATGTTTATACTCGGCTTGTTTACTTTCAAAACTCTTAGTTTGATTATTTATGTCAAAATTGGTAAAACTTCATTATAGTTCGATTTCCCACGTTTTCAATGTGAAGTTAAGGCTTAAAACAACTATTTCTAGTCCCAATAAGTTTTGTGAAGGCTTTAATGATTACACTCGGCTTGTTTACTTTCAAAACTCTTAGTTTGATTATTTATGTCAAAATGGTTAAAACTTCATTATAGTTTGATTTCCCACGTTTCCAATGTGAAGTTAAGACTTAAAACAACGATTTCTATTAAAAATAAGCGTTTGTAGATAAAATACGTTTATGCTCGTCTTGTTAAATTTTAAAACTATTAGAACTATGATTTTACACAAAATCGTTACAACTTCATTATCGTCCTATGTCCCACGTTCCCTACGTGAAGTTAAGGCTGAAAACAACGATTTCTAGTCACAATAAGCTTTGTGACATCTTAATGATTTTACTCGGCTTGTTTACTTTCAAAACTCTTAGTTTGATTATTTATGTCAAAATGGGTAAATCTTCATTATAGTTCTATTTCCCACATTTTCAATGTGAAGTTAAGGCTTAAAACAACTATTTCTAGTCCCAATAAGTTTTGTGAAGGCTTTAATGATTATACTCGGCTTGTTTACTTTCAAAACTCTTAATTTGATTTTTTATGTCAAAATGGGTAAAACTTCATTATAGTTCGATTTCCCACGTTTTCAATGTGAAGTTAAGGTTTAAAACAACTATTTATAGTCACAATAAGCTATGTGAAGGCTTTAATGATTATACTCGGCTTGTTTACTTTCAAAACTCTTAGTTTGATTATTTATGTCAAAATGGGTAAAACTTCTATATAGTTCGATTTCCCACGTTTCCAATGTGAAGTTAAGGCTTAAAACAACGATTTCTATTAAAAATAAGAGTTTGTAGATAAAATATGTTTATGCACGTCTTGTTAAATTTTAAAACTATTAGAACTATGATTTTATACAAAATCATTAAAACTTCATTATCGTCCTATGTCCCACGTTCCATACGTGAAGTTAAGGCTGAAAACAACGATTTCTAGTCACAATAAGCTTTGTGACATCTTAATGATTTTACTCGGGTTGTTTACTTTTAGAACTCTTAGTTTGATTATTTATGTCAAAATGGGTAAAACTTCATTATAGTTCGATTTCTAACGTTTCCAATGTGAAGTTAAGGCTTAAAACAACGATTTCTATTAAAAATAAGCGTTTGTAGATAAAATATGTAGATACTCGTCTTGTTCAATTTTAAGACTATTAGAATTATGATTTTATACAAAATCGTTTAAACTTCGATATCGTCCTATGTCCCACGTTCCTTACGTGAAGTTAAGGCTAAAAACAACGATTTCTAGTCACAATAAGCTTTGTGACATCTTAATGATTATTCTCGGCTTGTTTACTTTCAAAACTATTAGTTTGATTATTTATGTCTTAATGGGCAATACTTTATTATAGTTTGATTTCCCACGTTTTCAATGTGAAATAAAGGCTTAAAACAACTATTTCTAGTCCCAAGAAGCTTTAAAGGCTTTAATGATTATACTCGGCTTGTTTAGTTTCAAAACTATTAGTTTGATAATTTATGTCAAAATGGGTAAAACTTTATTATAGTTCGATTTCCCACATTTTCAATGTGAAGTTAAGGTTTAAAAGAACTATTTCTTGTCACAATAAGCTTTGTGAAAGCTTTAATGATTATACTCGGCTTGTTTGCTTTCAAAACTCTTAGTTTGATTATTTATGTCAAAATGGTTAAAACTTCATTATAGTTCGATTTCTTACGTTTCCAATGTGAAGTTAAGGCTTAAAACAACGATTTCTATTAAAAATAAGCGTTTGTAGATAAAATACGTTTATGCTCGTCTTGTGAAATTTTAAAACTATTAGAACTATGATTTTATACAAAATCGTTAAAACTTCATTATCATCCTATGTCCCACGTTCCCTACGTGAAGTTAAGGCTGAAAACAACGATTTATAGTCACAATAAGGTTTGTGATATCTTAATGATTATACTCGGCTTGTTTACTTTCAAAACTCTTAGTTTGATTATTTAAGTCAAAATGGGTAAAACTTCATTATAGTTCGATTTCCCACGTTTTCAATGTGAAGTTAAGGCTTAAAACAACTATTTCTAGTCCGAATAAGCTTAGTGAAGGCTTTAATGATTATACACGGCTTGTTTACTTTCAAAACTCTTAGTTTGATTATTTATGTCAAAATGGGTAAAATTTCATTATAGTTCGATTTCCCACGTTTTCAATGTGAAGTTAAGGCTTAAAACAACTATTTCTAGTCACAATAAGCTTTGTGAAAGCTTTAACGAGTATACTCGGCTTGTTTGCTTTCAAAACTCTTAGTTTGATTATTTATGTCAAAATGGTTAAAACTTCATTATAGTTCGATTTCTTACGTTTCCAATGTGAAGTTAAGGCTTAAAACAACGATTTCTATTAAAAATAAGCGTTTGTAGATAAAATACGTTTATGCTCGTCTTGTGAAATTTTAACACTATTAGAACTATGATTTTATACAAAATCGTTTAAACTTCATTATCATCCTATGTCCCCGTTCCTACGTGAAGTTAAGGCTGAAAACAACGATTTATAGTCACAATAAGGTTTGTGATATCTTAATGATTATACTCGGCTTGTTTACTTTCAAAACTCTTAGTTTGATTATTTATGTCAAAATGGGTAAAACTTCATTATAGTTCGATTTCCCACGTTTTCAATGTGAAGTTAAGGCTTAAAACAACTATTTCTAGTCCGAATAAGCTTAGTGAAGGCTTTAATGATTATACACGGCTTGTTTACTTTCAAAACTCTTAGTTTGATTATTTATGTCAAAATGGGTAAAATTTCATTATAGTTCGATTTCCCACATTTTCAATGTGAAGTTAAGGCTTAAAACAACTATTTCTAGTCACAATAAGCTTTGTGAAAGCTTTAATGATTATACTCGGCTTGTTTACTTTCAAAACTCTTAGTTTGATTATTTATGTCAAAATTGGTAAAACTTCATTATAGTTCGATTTCTCGCGTTTTAAATGTGAAGTTAAGTCTTAAAACAACTATTTCTAGTCCCAATAAGCTTTGGGAAGGCTTTAATGATTATACTCGGCTTGTTTACTTTCAAAACTCTTAGTTTGATTATTTATGTCAAAATGGGTAAAACTTCGTTATAGTTCGATTTCCCACGTTTTCAATGAGAAGTTAAGGCTTAAAACAACGATTTCTATTAAAAATAAGCGTTTGTAGAAAAAATATGTTTATGCTCGTCTTGTTAAATTTTAAAACTATTAGAACTATGATTTTATACAAAATCATTAAAACTTCATTATCGTCCTATGTCCCACGTTTCCTACGTGAAGTTAAGGCTGAGAAAAACGATTTCTAGTCACAATAAGCTTTGTGACATCTTAATGATTTTACTCGGGTTGTTTACTTTTAAAACTCTTAGTTTGATTATTTATATCAAAATGGGTAAAACTTCATTATAGTTCGATTCCCAACGTTTCCAATGTGAAGTTATGGCTTAAAACAACGATTTCTATTAAAAATAAGCGTTTGTAGATAAAATATGTAGATACTCGTCTTGTTCAATTTTAAAGACTATTAGAATTATGATTTTATACAAAATCATTAAAACTTCGATATCGTCCTATGTCCCACGTTCCTTACATGAAGTTAAGGCTAAAAACAACGATTTCTAGTCACAATAAGCTTTGTGACAAATTTAATGATTATACTCGGCTTGTTTACTTTCAAAACTATTAGTTTGATTATTTATGTAACAATGGGCAAAACTTCATTATAGTACGATTTCCCACGTTTTCAATGTGAAGTTAAGGCTTAAAACAACTATTTCTAGTCATAATAAGCTTTGTGAAGGCTTTAATGATTACACTCGGCTTGTTTAGTTTCAAAACTCATAGTTTGATTATTTATGTCAAAATGGATAAAACTTCATTATAGTTCGATTTCCCACGTTTTCAATGTGAAGTTAAGGCTTAAAACAACTATTTCTAGTCCCAATAAGCTTTGTGAAGGCTTTAATGATTATACTCGGCTTGTTTACTTTCAAAACTCTTAGTTTGATTATTTATGTCAAAATTGGTAAAACTTCATTATAGTTCGATTTCCCACGTTTTTAATGTGAAGTTAAGGCTTAAAACAACTATTTCTAGTCCCAATAAGCTTTGTGAAGGCTTTAATGATTATACTCGGCTTGTTTACTTTCAAAACTATTAGTTTGATAATTTATGTCAAAATGGGTAAAACTTTACTATAGTTCGATTTCCCACGTTTTCAATATGAAGTTAAGGCTTAAAACAACTATTTTTAGTCACTATAAGCTTTGTGAAGGCTTTAATGATTGTACTCGGCTTGTTTAGTTTCAAAACTCTTAGTTTGATTATTTATGTCAAAATGGGTAAAACTTCATTATAGTTCAATTTCCCACGTTTTCAATGTGACGTTAAGGCTTAAAACAACTATTTCTAGTCCCAATAAGCTTTGTGAAGGCTTTAATGATTATACTCGGCTTGTTTACTTTCAAAATTCTTAATTTGATTTTTTATGTCAAAATGGGTAAAACTTCATTATATTTCGATTTCCCACGTTTTCAATGTGAAGTTAAGGTTTAAAACAACTATTTATAGTCACAATAAGCTATGTGAAGGCTTTAATTATTATACTCGGCTTGTTTACTTTCAAAACTCTTAGTTTGATTATTTATGTCAAAATGGGTAAAACTTCTATATAGTACGATTTCCCACGTTTCCAATGTGAAGTTAGGCTTAAAACAACGATTTCTATTAAAAATAAGCGTTTGTAGATAAAATCTGTTTATGCCCGTCTTGTTAAATTTTAAAACTATTAGAACTATGATTTTATACAAAATCGTTCAAACTTCATTATCGTCCTATGTCCCACGTTCCATACGTGAAGTTAAAGGCTTAAAAACAACGATTTCTAGTCACAAAAGCTTTGTGACATCTTAATGATTTACTCGGGTTGTTTACTTTTAAAACTCTTAGTTTGATTATTTATGTCATAATGGGTAAAACTTCATTATAGTTCGATTTCCAACGTTTCCAATGTGAAGTTAAGGCTTAAAACAACGATTTCTATTAAAAATAAGCGTTTGTAGATAAAATATGTAGATACTCGTCTTGTTCAATTTTAAGAAAATTATGATTTTATACAAAATCGTTAAAACTTCGATATCGTCCTATGTCCCACGTTCCTTACGTGAAGTTAAGGCTAAAAACTACGATTTCTAGTCACATTAAGCTTTGTGACATCTTAATGATTATTCTCGGCTTGTTTACTTTCAAAACTATTAGTTTGATTATTTATGTCTTAATGGGCAATACTTTATTATAGTTTGATTTCTCACGTTTTCAATGTGAAGTAAAGGCTTAAAAAACTATTTCTAGTCCCAAGAAGCTTTGTGAAGGCTTTAATGATTATACTCGGCTTGTTTAGTTTCAAAACTCTTAGTTTGATTATTTATGTCAAAATGGGTAAAACTTCATTATATTTCGATTTCCCACGTTTTCAATGTGAAGTTAAGGCTTAAAACAACTATTTCTAGTCCCAATAAGCTTTGTGAAGGCTTTAATGACTATACTCGGCTTGTTTACTTTCAAAACTATTAGTTTGATAATTTATGTCAAAATGGGTAAAACTTTATTATAGTTCGATTTCCCACATTTTCAATGTGAAGTTAAGGTTTAAAAGAACTATTTCTTGTCACAACAAGCTTTGTGAAAGCTTTAATGAGTATACTCGGCTTGTTTGCTTTCAAAACTCTTAGTTTGATTATTTATGTCAAAATGGTTAAAACTTCATTATAGTTCGATTTCTTACGTTTCCAATGTGAAGTTAAGTCTTAAAACAACGATTTCTATTAAAAATAAGCGTTTGTAGATAAAATACGTTTATGCTCGTCTTGTGAAATTTTAAAACTATTAGAACTATGATTTTATACAAAATGTTTAAACTTCATTATCATCCTATGTCCCACGTTCCCTACGTGAAGTTAAGGCTGAAAACAACGATTTATAGTCACAATAAGGTTTGTGATATCTTAATGATTATACTCGGCTTGTTTACTTTCAAAACTCTTAGTTTGATTATTTATGTCAAAATGGGAAAAACTTCATTATAGTTCGATTTCCCACGTTTTCAATGTGAAGTTAAGGCTTAAAACAACTATTTCTAGTCCGAATAAGCTTAGTGAAGGCTTTAATGATTATACACGGCTTGTTTACTTTCAAAACTCTTAGTTTGATTATTTATGTCAAAATGGGTAAAATTTCATTATAGTTCGATTTCCCACGTTTTCAATGTGAAGTTAAGGCTTAAAACAACTATTTCTAGTCACAATAAGCTTTGTGAAAGCTTTAATGATTATACTCGGCTTGTTTACTTTCAAAACTCTTAGTTTGATTATTTATGTCAAAATTGGTAAAACTTCATTATAGTTCGATTTCTTTTCGCGTTTTAAATGTGAAGTTAAGTCTTAAAACAACTATTTCTAGTCCCAATAAGCTTTGGGAAGGCTTTAATGATTATACTCGGCTTGTTTACTTTCAAAACTCTTAGTTTGATTATTTATGTCAAAATGGGTAAAACTTCGTTATAGTTCGATTTCCCACGTTTTCAATGTGAAGTTAAGGCTTAAAACAACGATTTCTATTAAAAATAAGCGTTTGTAGAAAAATATGTTTATGCTCGTCTTGTTAAATTTTAAAACTATTAGAACTATGATTTTATACAAAATCATTAAAACTTCATTATCGTCCTATGTCCCACGTTTCCTACGTGAAGTTAAGGCTGAGAAAAACGATTTCTAGTCACAATAAGCTTTGTGACATCTTAATGATTTTACTCGGGTTGTTTACTTTTAAAACTCTTAGTTTGATTATTTATATCAAAATGAGTAAAACTTCATTATAGTTCGATTCCCAACGTTTCCAATGTGAAGTTATGGCTTAAAACAACGATTTCTATTAAAAATAAGCGTTTGTAGATAAAATATGTAGATACTCGTCTTGTTCAATTTTAAGACTATTAGAATTATGATTTTATACAAAATCATTAAAACTTCATATCGTCCTATGTCCCACGTTCCTTACATGAAGTTAAGGCTAAAAACAACGATTTCTAGTCACAATAAGCTTTGTGACACTTTAATGATTATACTCGGCTTGTTTACTTTCAAAACTATTAGTTTGATTATTTATGTAACAATGGGCAAAACTTCATTATAGTACGATTTCCCACGTTTTCAATGTGAAGTTAAGGCTTAAAACAACTATTTCTAGTCATAATAAGCTTTGTGAAGGCTTTAATGATTACACTCGGCTTGTTTAGTTTCAAAACTCATAGTTTGATTATTTATGTCAAAATGGATAAAACTTCATTATAGTTCGATTTCCCACGTTTTCAATGTGAAGTTAAGGCTTAAAACAACTATTTCTAGTCCCAATAAGCTTTGTGAAGGCTTTAATGATTATACTCGGCTTGTTTACTTTCAAAACTCTTAGTTTGATTATTTATGTCAAAATTGGTAAAACTTCATTATAGTTCGATTTCCCACGTTTTAATGTGAAGTTAAGGCTTAAAACAACTATTTCTAGTCCCAATAAGCTTTGTGAAGGCTTTAATGATTATACTCGGCTTGTTTACTTTCAAAACTATTAGTTTGATAATTTATGTCAAAATGGGTAAAACTTTATTATAGTTCGATTTCCCACGTTTTCAATGTGAAGTTAAGGCTTAAAACAACTATTTTTAGTCACTATAAGCTTTGTGAAGGCTTTAATGATTGTACTCGGCTTGTTTAGTTTCAAAACTCTTAGTTTGATTATTTATGTCAAAATGGGTAAAACTTCATTATAGTTCAATTTCCCACGTTTTCAATGTGACGTTAAGGCTTAAAACAACTATTTCTAGTCCCAATAAGCTTTGTGAAGGCTTTAATGATTATACTCGGCTTGTTTACTTTCAAAATTCTTAATTTGATTTTTTATGTCAAAATGGGTAAAACTTCATTATATTTCGATTTCCCACGTTTTCAATGTGAAGTTAAGGTTTAAAACAACTATTTATAGTCACAATAAGCTATGTGAAGGCTTAAATGATTATACTCGGCTTGTTTACTTTCAAAACTCTTAGTTTGATTATTTATGTCAAAATGGGTAAAACTTCTATATATACGTTCCCCACGTTTCCAATGTGTAGTTAGGCTTAAAACAACGATTTCTATTAAAAATAAGCGTTTGTAGATAAAATCTGTTTATGCCCGTCTTGTTAAATTTTAAAACTATTAGAACTATGATTTTATACAAAATCGTTCAAACTTCATTATCGTCTTATGTCCCACGTTCCATACGTGAAGTTAAAGCTGAAAACAACGATTTCTAGTCACAAAAAGCTTTGTGACATCTTAGTGATCTTACTCGGGTTGTTTACTTTTGAAACTCTTAGTTTGATTATTTATGTCATAATGGGTAAAACTTCATTATAGTTCGATTTCCAACGTTTCCAATGTGAAGTTAAGGCTTAAAACAACGATTTCTATTAAAAATAAGCGTTTGTAGATAAAATATGTAGATACTCGTCTTGTTCAATTTTAAGAAAATTATGATTTTATACAAAATCGTTAAAACTTCGATATCGTCCTATGTCCCACGTTCCTTACGTGAAGTTAAGGCTAAAAACTACGATTTCTAGTCACATTAAGCTTTGTGACATCTTAATGATTATTCTCGGCTTGTTTACTTTCAAAACTATTAGTTTGATTATTTATGTCTTAATGGGCAATACTTTATTATAGTTTGATTTCTCACGTTTTCAATGTGAAGTAAAGGCTTAAAAAAACTATTTCTAGTCCCAAGAAGCTTTGTGAAGGCTTTAATGATTATACTCGGCTTGTTTAGTTTCAAAACTCTTAGTTTGATTATTTATGTCAAAATGGGTAAAACTTCATTATATTTCGATTTCCCACGTTTTCAATGTGAAGTTAAGGCTTAAAACAACTATTTCTAGTCCCAATAAGCTTTGTGAAGGCTTTAATGATTATACTCGGCTTGTTTACTTTCAAAACTATTAGTTTGATAATTTATGTCAAAATGGGTAAAACTTTATTATAGTTCGATTTCCCACATATTCAATGTGAAGTTAAGGTTTAAAAGAACTATTTCTTGTCACAACAAGCTTTGTGAAAGCTTTAATGAGTATACTCGGCTTGTTTGCTTTCAAAACTCTTAGTTTGATTATTTATGTCAAAATGGTTAAAACTTCATTATAGTTCGATTTCTTACGTTTCCAATGTGAAGTTAAGGCTTAAAACAACGATTTCTATTAAAAATAAGCGTTTGTAGATAAAATACGTTTATGCTCGTCTTGTGAAATTTTAAAACTATTAGAACTATGATTTTATACAAAATGTTTAAACTTCATTATCATCCTATGTCCCACGTTCCCTACGTGAAGTTAAGGCTGAAAACAACGATTTATAGTCACAATAAGGTTTGTGATATCTTAATGATTATACTCGGCTTGTTTACTTTCAAAACTCTTAGTTTGATTATTTATGTCAAAATGGGTAAAACTTCATTATAGTTCGATTTCCCACGTTTTCAATGTGAAGTTAAGGCTTAAAACAACTATTTCTAGTCCGAATAAGCTTAGTGAAGGCTTTAATGATTATACACGGCTTGTTTACTTTCAAAACTCTTAGTTTGATTATTTATGTCAAAATGGGTAAAATTTCATTATAGTTCGATTTCCCACGTTTTCAATGTGAAGTTAAGGCGTAAAACAACTATTTCTAGTCACAATAAGCTTTGTGAAAGCTTTAATGAGTATACTCGGCTTGTTTGCTTTCAAAACTCTTAGTTTGATTATTTATGTCAAAATGGTTAAAACTTCATTATAGTTCGATTTCTTACGTTTCCAATGTGAAGTTAAGGCTTAAAAATACGATTTCTATTAAAAATAACCGTTTGTAGATAAAATACGTTTATGCTCGTCTTGTGAAATTTTAACACTATTAGAACTATGATTTTATACAAAATCGTTTAAACTTCATTATCATCCTATGTCCCACGTTCCCTACGTGAAGTTAAGGCTGAAAACAACGATTTATAGTCACAATAAGGTTTGTGATATCTTAATGATTATACTCGGCTTGTTTACTTTCAAAACTCTTAGTTTGATTATTTATGTCAAAATGGGTAAAACTTCATTATAGTTCGATTTCCCACGTTTTCAATGTGAAGTTAAGGCTTAAAACAACTATTTCTAGTCCGAATAAGCTTAGTGAAGGCTTTAATGATTATACACGGCTTGTTTACTTTCAAAACTCTTAGTTTGATTATTTATGTCAAAATGGGTAAAACTTCATTATAGTTCGATTTCCCACGTTTTCAATGTGAAGTTAAGGCTTAAAACAACTATTTCTAGTCACAATAAGCTTTGTGAAAGCTTTAATGATTATACTCGGCTTGTTTACTTTCAAAACTTTTAGTTTGATTATTTATGTCAAAATTGGTAAAACTTCATTATAGTTCGATTTCTCGCGTTTTCAATGTGAAGTTAAGTCTTAAAAAAACTATTTCTAGTCCCAATAAGCTTTGTGAAGGCTTTAATGATTATACTCGGCTTGTTTACTTTCAAAACTCTTAGTTTGATTATTTATGTCAAAATGGGTAAAACTTCGTTATAGTTCGATTTCCCACGTTTTCAATGTGAAGTTAAGGCTTAAAACAACGATTTCTATTAAAAATAAGCGTTTGTAGATAAAATATGTTTATGCTCGTCTTGTTAAATTTTAAAACTATTAGAACTATGATTTTATACAAAATCATTAAAACTTCATTATCGTCCTATGTCCCACGTTTCCTACGTGAAGTTAAGGCTTAAAAAACGATTTCTAGTCACAATAAGCTTTGTGACATCTTAATGATTTTACTCGGGTTGTTTACTTTTAAAACTCTTAGTTTGATTATTTATGTCAAAATGGGTAAAACTTCATTATAGTTCGATTCCCAACGTTTCCAATGTGAAGTTATGGCTTAAAACAACGATTTCTATTAAAAATAAGCGTTTGTAGATAAAATATGTAGATACTCGTCTTGTTCAATTTTAAGACTATTAGAATTATGATTTTATACAAAATCGTTAAAACTTCGATATCGTCCTATGTCCCACGTTCCTTACATGAAGTTAAGGCTAAAAACAACGATTTCTAGTCACAATAAGCTTTGTGACAGCTTAAGGATTATACTCAGCTTGTTTACTTTCAAAACTATTAGTTTGATTATTTATGTAACAATGGGCAAAACTTCATTATAGTTCGATTTCCCACGTTTTCAATGTGAAGTTAAGGCTTAAAACAACTATTTCAAGTCCCAAGAAGCTTTGTGAAGGCTTTAATGATTATACTCGGCTTGTTTAGTTTCAAAACTCTTAGTTTGATTATTTATGTCAAAATGGGTAAAACTTCATTATAGTTTGATTTCCCACGTTTTCAATATGAAGTTAAGGCTTAAAAAAACTATTTCTAGTCACAATAAGTTTTGTGAAGGCTTTAATGATTATACTCGGCTTGTTTACTTTCAAAACTCTTAGTTTGATTATTTATGTCAAAATGGGTAAAACTTCATTATTGTTCGATTTCCCACGTTTTCAATGTGAAGTTAAGGCTTAAAACAACTATTTCTAGTCATAATAAGCTTTGTGAAGGCTTTAATGATTACACTCGGCTTGTTTAGTTTCAAAACTCATAGTTTGATTATTTATGTCAAAATGGATAAAACTTCATTATAGTTCGATTTCCCACGTTTTCAATGTGAAGTTAAGGCTTAAAACAACTATTTCTAGTCCCAATAAGCTTTGTGAAGGCTTTAATGATTATACTCGGCTTGTTTACTTTCAAAACTCTTAGTTTGATTATTTATGTCAAAATTGGTAAAACTTCATTATAGTTCGATTTCCCACGTTTTTAATGTGAAGTTAAGGCTTAAAACAACTATTTCTAGTCCCAATAAGCTTTGTGAAAGCTTTAATGATTATACTCGGCTTGTTTACTTTCAAAACTATTAGTTTGATAATTTATGTCAAAATGGGTAAAACTTTATTATAGTTCGATTTCCCACGTTTTCAATGTGAAGTTAAGGCTTAAAACAACTATTTTTAGTCACTATAAGCTTTGTGAAGGCTTTAATGATTGTACTCGGCTTGTTTAGTTTCAAAACTCTTAGTTTGATTATTTATGTCAAAATGGGTAAAACTTCATTATAGTTCAATTTCCCACGTTTTCAATGTGACATTAAGGCTTAAAACAACTATTTCTAGTCCCAATAAGCTTTGTGAAGGCTTTAATGATTATACTCGGCTTGTTTACTTTCAAAATTCTTAATTTAATTTTTTATGTCAAAATGGGTAAAACTTCATTATATTTCGATTTCCCACGTTTTCAATGTGAAGTTAAGGTTTCAAACAACTATTTATAGTCACAATAAGCTATGTGAAGGCTTTAATGATTATACTCGGCTTGTTTACTTTCAAAACTCTTAGTTTGATTATTTATGTCAAAATGGGTAAAACTTCTATATAGTTCGATTTCCCACGTTTCCAATGTGAAGTTAGGCTTAAAACAACGATTTCTATTAAAAATAAGCGTTTGTAGATAAAATCTGTTTATGCCCGTCTTGTTAAATTTTAAAACTATTAGAACTATGATTTTATACAAAATCGTTCAAACTTCATTATCGTCCTATGTCCCACGTTCCATACGTGAAGTTAAAGCTGAAAACAACGATTTCTAGTCACAAAAAGCTTTGTGACATCTTAGTGATCTTACTCGGGTTGTTTACTTTTAAAACTCTTAGTTTGATTATTTATGTTATAATGGGTAAAACTTCATTATAGTTCGATTTCCAACGTTTCCAATGTGAAGTTAAGGCTTAAAACAACGATTTCTATTAAAAATAAGCGTTTGTAGATAAAATATGTAGATACTCGTCTTGTTCAATTTTAAGAAAATTATGATTTTATACAAAATCGTTAAAACTTCGATATCGTCCTATGTCCCACGTTCCTTACGTGAAGTTAAGGTTAAAAACTACGATTTCTAGTCACATTAAGCTTTGTAACATCTTAATGATTATACTCGGCTTGTTTACTTTCAAAACTATTAGTTCGATTATTTATGTCAAAATGGACAAAACTTCATTATAGTTCGATTTCCCACGTTTTCAATGTGAAGTTAAGGCTTAAAACAACTATTTCTAGTACCAAGAAGCTTTGTGAAGGCTTTAATGATTATACTCGGCGTGTTTAGATTCAAAACTCTTAGTTTGATTATTTATGTCAAAATGGGTAAAACTTCATTATAGTTCGTTTTCCCACATTTTCAATGGGAAGTTAAGGCTTAAAACAACTATTTCTAGTCACAATAAGCTTTGTGAAAGCTTTAATGATTATACTCGGCTTGTTTACTTTCAAAACTCTTAGTTTGATTATTTATGTCAAAATGGTTAAAACTTCATTATAGTTCGATATCCCACGTTTCCAATGTGAAGTTAGGCTTAAAACAACGATTTCTATTAAAAATAAGCGTTTGTAGATAAAATACGTTTATGCTCGTCTTGTTAAATTTTAAAACTATTAGAACTATGATTTTATACAAAATCGTTAAAACTTCATTATCATCCTATGTCCCACGTTCCCTACGTGAAGTTAAGGCTGAAAACAACGATTTCTAGTCACAATATGGTTTGTGACATCTTAATGATTATACTCGGCTTGTTTAGATTCAAAACTCTTAGTTTGATTATTTATGTCAAAATGGGTAAAACTTCATTATAGTTCGATTTCCCACGTTTTCAATGTGAAGTTAAGGCATAAAACAACTATTTCTAGTCACAATAAGCTTTGTGAAAGCTTTAATGATTATACTCGGCTTGTTTACTTTCAAAACTCTTAGTTTGATTATTTATGTCAAAATGGTTAAAACTTCATTATAGTTCGATTTCCCACGTTTCCAATGTGAAGTTAAGGCTTAAAACAACGATTTCTATTAAAAATAAGCGTTTGTAGATAAAATACGTTTATGCTCGTCTTGTTAAATTTTAAAACTATTAGAACTATGATTTTTTACAAAATCATTAAAAATTCATTATCATCCTATGTCCCACGTTTCCTACGTGAAGTTAAGGCTTTGAAAAAACGATTTCTAGTCACAATAAGCTTTGTGACATCTTAATGATTTTACTCGGGTTGTTTACTTTCAAAACTCTTAGTTTGATTATTTATGTCAAAATGGGTAAGACTTAATTATAGATCGATTTCCCACGTTTTCAATTTGAAGTTAAGGCTTAAAACAACTATTTCTAGTCCCAATAAGCTTAGTGAAGGCTTTAATGATTATACTCGGCTTGTTTACTTTCAAAACTCTTAGTTTGATTATTTATGTCAAAATGGGTAAAACTTCATTATAGTTCGATTTCCCACGTTTTCAATGTGAAGTTAAGGCTTAAAACAACTATTTCTAGTCACAATAAGCTTTGTGAAAGCTTTAATGATTATACTCGGCTTGTTTACTTTCAAAACTCTTAGTTTGATTATTTATGTCAAAATGGTTAAAACTTCATTATAGTTCGATTTCCCATGTTTCCAATGTGAAGTTAAGGCTTAAAACAACGATTTCTATTAAAAATAAGCGTTTGTAGATAAAATACGTTTATGCTCGTCTTGTTAAATTTTAAAACTATTAGAACTATGATTTTATACAAAATCGTTAAAACTTCATTATCATCCTATGTCCCACGTTCCCTACGTGAAGTTAAGGCTGAAAACAACGATTTCTAGTCACAATATGGTTTGTGACATCTTAATGATTATACTCGGCTTGTTTAGATTCAAAACTCTTAGTTTGATTATTTATGTCAAAATGGGTAAAACTTCATTATAGTTCAATTTCCCGCGTTTTCAATGTGAAGTTAAGGCTTAAAACAACTATTTCTAGTCCCAATAAGTTTTGTGAAGGCTTTAATGATTATACTCGGCTTGTTTACTTTCAAAACTCTTAGTTTGATTATTTATGTCAAAATGGGTAAAACTTCATTATAGTTCGATTTCCAACGTTTCCAATGTGAAGTTAAGGCTTAAAACAATGATTTCTAATAAAAATAAGCGTTTGTTGATAAAATATGTATATACACTTCTTGTTAAATTTTAAGACTATTAGAATTATGATTTTATACAAAATGGTTAAAACTTCGATATCGTCCTATGTCCCACGTTCCTTACGTGAAGTTAAGGCTAAAAACAACGATTTCTAGTCACAATAAGCTTTGTGACATCTTAATGTTTATACTCGGCTTGTTTACTTTCAAAACTCTTAGTTTGATTATTTATGTCAAAATTGGTAAAACTTCATTATAGTTCGATTTCCCGCGTTTTCAATGTGAAGTTAAGGCTTAAAACAACTATTTCTAGTCCCAATAAGTTTTGTGAAGGCTTTAATGATTACACTCGGCTTGTTTACTTACAAAACTCTTAGTTTGATTATTTATGTCAAAATGGTTAAAACTTCATTATAGTTTGATTTCCCGCGTTTCCAATGTGAAGTTAAGACTTAGAACAACGATTTCTATTAAAAATAAGCGTTTGTAGATAAAATACGTTTATGCTCGTCATGTTAAATTTTAAAACTATTAGAACTATGATTTTACACAAAATCGTTACAACTTCATTATCGTCCTATGTCCCACGTTCCCTACGTGAAGTTAAGGCTGAAAACAACGATTTCTAGTCACAATAAGCTTTGTGACATCTTAATGATTTTACTCGGCTTGTTTACTTTCAAAACTCTTAGTTTGATTATTTATGTCAAAATGGGTAAATCTTCATTATAGTTCTATTTCCCACGTTTTCAATGTGAAGTTAAGGCATAAGACAACTATTTCTAGTCACAATAAGCTTTGTGAAGGCTTTAATGATTACATTCGGCTTGTTTACTTTCAAAACTATTAGTTTGATAATTTATGTCAAAATGGGTAAAACTTTATTATAGTTCGATTTCCCTCCCTCGTTTTCAATGTGAAGTTAAGGCTTAAAACAACTATTTTTAGTCACTATAAGCTTTGTGAAGGCTTTAATGATTATACTCGGCTTGTTTAGTTTCAAAACTCTTAGTTTGATTATTTATGTCAAAATGGGTAAAACTTCATTATAGTTCGATTTCCCACGTTTTCAATGTGACGTTAAGGCTTAAAACAACTATTTCTAGTCCCAATAAGCTTTGTGAAGGCTTTAATGATTATACTCGGCTTGTTTACTTTCAAAACTCTTAATTTGATTTTTATGTCAAAATGGGTAAAACTTCATTATAGTTCGATTTCCCACGTTTTCAATGTGAAGTTAAGGTTTAAAACAACTATTTATAGTCACAATAAACTATGTGAAGGCTTTAATGATTATACTCGGCTTGTTTACTTTCAAAACTCTTAGTTTGATTATTTATGTCAAAATGGTTAAAACTTCATTATAGTTCGATTTCCCACGTTTCCAATGTGAAGTTAGGGCTTAAAACAACGATTTCTATTAAAAACAAGAGTTTGTAGATAAAATACGTTTATGCTCGTCTTGGTAAATTTTAAAACTATTAGAACTATGATTTTATACAAAATCGTTAAAACTTCATTATCATCCTATGTCCCACGTTCCCTACGTGAAGTTAAGGCTGAAAACAACGATTTCTAGTCGCAATAAGGTTTGTGACATCTTAATGATTATACTCGGCTTGTTTACTTTCAAAACTCTTAGTTTGAATATTTATGTCAAAATGGGTAAAACTTCATTATAGTTTGAATTCCCACGTTTTCAATGTGAAGTTAAGGCTTAAAACAACTATTTCTAGTCCCAATAAGCTTAGTGAAGGCTTTAATGATTATACTCGGCTTGTTTACTTTCAAAACTCTTAGTTTGATTATTTATGTCAAAATGGGTAAAACTTCATTATAGTTCGATTTCCCACGTTTTCAATGTGAAGTTAAGGCTTGAAACAACTATTTCTAGTCCCATAAGCTTTCTCAAGGCTTTAATGATTATACTCGGCTTGTTTACTTTCAAAACTCTTAGTTTGATTATTTATGTCGAAATGGGTAAAACTTCGTTATAGTTCGATTTCCCACGTTTTCAATGTGAAGTTAAGGCTTAAAATAACTATTTCTAGTCCCAATAAGTTTTGTGAAGGCTTTAATGATTATACTCGGCTTGTTTACTTTCAAAACTCTTAGTTTGATTATTTATGTCAAAATGGGTAAAACTTCATTATAGTTCGATTTCCAACGTTTCCAATGTGAAGTTAAGGCTTAAAACAACGATTTCTATTAAAAATAAGCGTTTGTTGATAAAATATGTATATACACTTCTTGTTAAATTTTAAGACTATTAGAATTATGATTTTATACAAAATGGTTAAAACTTCGATATCGTCCTATGTCCCACGTTCCTTACGTGAAGTTAAGGCTAAAAACAACGATTTCTAGTCACAATAAGCTTTGTGACATCTTAATGTTTATACTCGGCTTGTTTACTTTCAAAACTCTTAGTTTGATTATTTATGTCAAAATTGGTAAAACTTCATTATAGTTCGATTTCCCGCGTTTTCAATGTGAAGTTAAGGCTTAAAACAACTATTTCTAGTCCCAATAAGTTTTGTGAAGGCTTTAATGATTACACTCGGCTTGTTTACTTACAAAACTCTTAGTTTTATTATTTATGTCAAAATGGTTAAAACTTCATTATAGTTTGATTTCCCACGTTTCCAATGTGAAGTTAAGACTTAGAACAACGATTTCTATTAAAAATAAGCGTTTGTAGATAAAATACGTTTATGCTCGTCTTGTTAAATTTTAAAACTATTAGAACTATGATTTTACACAAAATCGTTACAACTTCATTATCGTCCTATGTCCCACGTTCCCTACGTGAAGTTAAGGCTGAAAACAACGATTTCTAGTCACAATAAGCTTTGTGACATCTTAATGATTTTACTCGGCTTGTTTACTTTCAAAACTCTTAGTTTGATTATTTACGTCAAAATGGGTAAATCTTCATTATAGTTCTATTTCCCACGTTTTCAATGTGAAGTTAAGGCATAAGACAACTATTTCTAGTCACAATAAGCTTTGTGAAGGCTTTAATGATTACATTCGGCTTGTTTACTTTTAAAACTATTAGTTTGATAATTTATGTCAAAATGGGTAAAACTTTATTATAGTTCGATTTCCCACGTTTTCAATGTGAAGTTAAGGCTTAAAACAACTATTTTTAGTCACTATAAGCTTTGTGAAGGCTTTAATGATTATACTCGGCTTGTTTAGTTTCAAAACTCTTAGTTTGATTATTTATGTCAAAATGGGTAAAACTTCATTATAGCTCGATTTCCCACGTTTTCAATGTGACGTTAAGGCTTAAAACAACTATTTCTAGTCCCAATAAGTTTTGTGAAGGCTTTAATGATTATACTCGGCTTGTTTACTTTCAAAACTCTTAATTTGATTTTTTATGTCAAAATGGGTAAAACTTCATTATAGTTCGATTTCCCACGTTTTCAATGTGAAGTTAAGGTTTAAAACAACTATTTATAGTCACAATAAGCTATGTGAAGGCTTTAATGATTATACTCGGCTTGTTTACTTTCAAAACTCTTAGTTTGATTATTTATGTCAAAATGGGTAAAACTTCTATATAGTTCGATTTCCCACGTTTCCAATGTGAAGTTAAGGCTTAAAACAATGATTTCTATTAAAAATAAGAGTTTGTAGATAAAATATGTTTATGCACGTCTTGTTAAATTTTAAAACTATTAGAACTATGATTTTATACAAAATCATTAAAACTTCATTATCGTCCTATGTCCCACGTTCCATACGTGAAGTTAAGGCTTTAAAACAACGATTTCTAGTCACAATAAGCTTTGTGACATCTTAATGATTTTACTCGGGTTGTTTACTTTTAGAACTCTTAGTTTGATTATTTATGTCAAAATGGGTAAAACTTCATTATAGTTTGATTTCTAACGTTTCCAATGTGAAGTTAAGGCTTAAAACAACGATTTCTATTAAAAATAAGCGTTTGTAGATAAAATATGTAGATACTCGTCTTGTTCAATTTTAAGACTATTAGAATTATGATTTTATACAAAATCCTTTAAACTTCGATATCGTCCTATGTCCCACGTTCCTTACGTGAAGTTAAGGCTAAAAACAACGATTTCTAGTCACAATAAGCTTTGTGACATCTTAATGATTATTCTCGGCTTGTTTACTTTCAAAACTATTAGTTTGATTATTTATGTCTTAATGGGTAATACTTTATTATAGTTTGATTTCCCACGTTTTCAATGTGAAATAAAGGCTTAAAACAACTATTTCTAGTCCCAAGAAGCTTTAAAGGCTTTAATGATTATACTCGGCTTGTTTAGTTTCAAAACTATTAGTTTGATAATTTATGTCAAAATGGGTAAAACTTTATTATAGTTCGATTTCCCACATTTTCAATGTGAAGTTAAGGTTTAAAAGAACTATTTCTTGTCACAATAAGCTTTGTGAAAGCTTTAATGAGTATACTCGGCTTGTTTGCTTTCAAAACTCTTAGTTTGATTATTTATGTCAAAATGGTTAAAACTTCATTATAGTTCGATTTCTTACGTTTCCAATGTGAAGTTAAGGCTTAAAACAACGATTTCTATTAAAAATAAGCGTTTGTAGATAAAATACGTTTATGCTCGTCTTGTGAAATTTTAAAACTATTAGAACTATGATTTTATACAAAATCGTTTAAACTTCATTATCATCCTATGTCCCACGTTCCCTACGTGAAGTTAAGGCTGAAAACAACGATTTATAGTCACAATAAGGTTTGTGATATCTTAATGATTATACTCGGCTTGTTTACTTTCAAAACTCTTAGTTTGATTATTTATGTCAAAATGGGTAAAACTTCATTATAGTTCGATTTCCCACGTTTTCAATGTGAAGTTAAGGCTTAAAACAACTATTTCTAGTCCGAATAAGCTTAGTGAAGGCTTTAATGATTATACACGGCTTGTTTACTTTCAAAACTCTTAGTTTGATTATTTATGTCAAAATGGGTAAAATTTCATTATAGTTCGATTTCCCACGTTTTCAATGTGAAGTTAAGGCTTAAAACAACTATTTCTAGTCACAATAAGCTTTGTGAAAGCTTTAATGATTATACTCGGCTTGTTTACTTTCAAAACTCTTAGTTTGATTATTTATGTCAAAATTGGTAAAACTTCATTATAGTTCGATTTCTCGCGTTTTAAATGTGAAGTTAAGTCTTAAAACAACTATTTCTAGTCCTAATAAGCTTTGGGAAGGCTTTAATGATTATACTCGGCTTGTTTACTTTCAAAACTCTTAGTTTGATTATTTATGTCAAAATGGGTAAAACTTCGTTATAGTTCGATTTCCCACGTTTTCAATGTGAAGTTAAGGCTTAAAACAACGATTTCTATTAAAAATAAGCGTTTGTAGAAAAAATATGTTTATGCTCGTCTTGTTAAATTTTAAAACTATTAGAACTATGATTTTATACAAAATCATTAAAACTTCATTATCGTCCTATGTCCCACGTTTCCTACGTGAAGTTAAGGTTGAGAAAAACGATTTCTAGTCACAATAAGCTTTGTGACATCTTAATGATTTTACTCGGGTTGTTTACTTTTAAAACTCTTAGTTTGATTATTTATATCAAAATGGGTAAAACTTCATTATAGTTCGATTCCCAACGTTTCCAATGTGAAGTTATGGCTTAAAACAACGATTTCTATTAAAAATAAGCGTTTGTAGATAAAATATGTAGATACTCGTCTTGTTCAATTTTAAGACTATTAGAATTATGATTTTATACAAAATCATTAAAACTTCGATATCGCCCTATGTCCCACGTTCCTTACATGAAGTTAAGGCTAAAAACAACGATTTCTAGTCACAATAAGCTTTGTGACAGCTTAATGATTATACTCGGTTTGTTTACTTTCAAAACTATTAGTTTGATTATTTATGTAACAATGGGCAAAACTTCATTATAGTACGATTTCCCACGTTTTCAATGTGAAGTTAAGGCTTAAAAAAACTATTTCTAGTCACAATAAGTTTTGTGAAGGCTTTAATGATTATACTCGGCTTGTTTACTTTCAAAACTCTTAGTTTGATTATTTATGTGAAAATGGGTAAAACTTCATTATTGTTCGATTTCCCACGTTTTCAATGTGAAGTTAAGGCTTAAAACAACTATTTCTAGTCATAATAAGCTTTGTGAAGGCTTTAATGATTACACTCGGCTTGTTTAGTTTCAAAACTCATAGTTTGATTATTTATGTCAAAATGGATAAAACTTCATTATAGTTCGATTTCCCACGTTTTCAATGTGAAGTTAAGGCTTAAAACAACTATTTCTAGTCCCAATAAGCTTTGTGAAGGCTTTAATGATTATACTCGGCTTGTTTACTTTCAAAACTCTTAGTTTGATTATTTATGTCAAAATTGGTAAAACTTCATTATAGTTCGATTTCCCACGTTTTTAATGTGAAGTTAAGGCTTAAAACAACTATTTCTAGTCCCAATAAGCTTTGTGAAAGCTTTAATGATTATACTCGGCTTGTTTACTTTCAAAACTATTAGTTTGATTATTTATGTCAAAATGGGTAAAACTTCATTATAGTTCAATTTCCCACGTTTTCAATGTGACGTTAAGGCTTAAAACAACTATTTCTAGTCCCAATAAGCTTTGTGAAGGCTTTAATGATTATACTCGGCTTGTTTACTTTCAAAATTCTTAATTTGATTTTTTATGTCAAAATGGGTAAAACTTCATTATATTTCGATTTCCCACGTTTTCAATGTGAAGTTAAGGTTTAAAACAACTATTTATAGTCACAATAAGCTATGTGAAGGCTTTAATGATTATACTCGGCTTGTTTACTTTCAAAACTCTTAGTTTGATTATTTATGTCAAAATGGGTAAAACTTCTATATAGTTCGATTTCCCACGTTTCCAATGTGAAGTTAGGCTTAAAACAACGATTTCTATTAAAAATAAGCGTTTGTAGATAAAATCTGTTTATGCCCGTCTTGTTAAATTTTAAAACTATTAGAACTATGATTTTATACAAAATCGTTCAAACTTCATTATCGTCCTATGTCCCACGTTCCATACGTGAAGTTAAAGCTTAAAACAACGATTTCTAGTCACAAAAGCTTTGTGACATCTTAGTGATCTTACTCGGGTTGTTTACTTTTAAAACTCTTAGTTTGATTATTTATGTCATAATGGGTAAAACTTCATTATAGTTCGATTTCCAACGTTTCCAATGTGAAGTTAAGGCTTAAAACAACGATTTCTATTAAAAATAAGCGTTTGTAGATAAAATATGTAGATACTCGTCTTGTTCAATTTTAAGAAAATTATGATTTTATACAAAATCGTTAAAACTTCGATATCGTCCTATGTCCCACGTTCCTTACGTGAAGTTAAGGCTAAAAACTACATTTCTAGTCACATTAAGCTTTGTAACATCTTAATGATTATACTCGGCTTGTTTACTTTCAAAACTATTAGTTCGATTATTTATGTCAAAATGGACAAAACTTCATTATAGTTCGATTTCCCACGTTTTCAATGTGAAGTTAAGGCTTAAAACAACTATTTCTAGTACCAAGAAGCTTTGTGAAGGCTTTAATGATTATACTCGGCTTGTTTAGATTCAAAACTCTTAGTTTGATTATTTATGTCAAAATGGGTAAAACTTCATTATAGTTCGTTTTCCCACATTTTCAATGGGAAGTTAAGGCTTAAAACAACTATTTCTAGTCACAATAAGCTTTGTGAAAGCTTTAATGATTATACTCGGCTTGTTTACTTTCAAAACTCTTAGTTTGATTATTTATGTCAAAATGGTTAAAACTTCATTATAGTTCGATATCCCACGTTTCCAATGTGAAGTTAAGGCTTAAAACAACGATTTCTATTAAAAATAAGCGTTTGTAGATAAAATACGTTTATGCTCGTCTTGTTAAATTTTAAAACTATTAGAACTATGATTTTATACAAAATCGTTAAAACTTCATTATCATCCTATGTCCCACGTTCCCTACGTGAAGTTAAGGCTGAAAACAACGATTTCTAGTCACAATATGGTTTGTGACATCTTAATGATTATACTCGGCTTGTTTAGATTCAAAACTCTTAGTTTGATTATTTATGTCAAAATGGGTAAAACTTCATTATAGTTCGATTTCCCACGTTTTCAATGTGAAGTTAAGGCATAAAACAACTATTTCTAGTCCCAATAAGCTTTGTGAAAGCTTTAATGATTATACTCGGCTTGTTTACTTTCAAAACTCTTAGTTTGATTATTTATGTCAAAATGGTTAAAACATCATTATAGTTCGATTTCCCACGTTTCCAATGTGAAGTTAAGGCTTAAAACAACGATTTCTATTAAAAATAAGCGTTTGTAGATAAAATACGTTTATGCTCGTCTTGTTAAATTTTAAAACTATTAGAACTATGATTTTTTACAAAATCATTAAAAATTCATTATCATCCTATGTCCCACGTTTCCTACGTGAAGTTAAGGCTGAGAAAAACGATTTCTAGTCACAATAAGCTTTGTGACATCTTAATGATTTTACTCGGGTTGTTTCCTTTCAAAACTCTTAGTTTGATTATTTATGTCAAAATGGGTAAGACTTAATTATAGATCGATTTCCCACGTTTTCAATTTGAAGTTAAGGCTTAAAACAACTATTTCTAGTCCCAATAAGCTTAGTGAAAGCTTTAATGATTATACTCGGCTTGTTTACTTTCAAAACTCTTAGTTTGATTATTTATGTCAAAATGGGTAAAACTTCATTATAGTTCGATTTCCCACGTTTTCAATGTGAAGTTAAGGCTTAAAACAACTATTTTTAGTCACAATAAGCTTTGTGAAAGCTTTAATGATTATACTCGGCTTGTTTACTTACAAAACTCTTAGTTTGATTATTTATGTCAAAATGGTTAAAACTTCATTATAGTTTGATTTCCCACGTTTCCAATTTGAAGTTAAGACTTAGAACAACGATTTCTATTAAAAATAAGCGTTTGTAGATAAAATACGTTTATGCTCGTCTTGTTAAATTTTAAAACTATTAGAACTATGATTTTATACAAAATCGTTACAACTTCATTATCGTCCTATGTCCCACGTTCCCTACGTGAAGTTAAGGCTGAAAACAACGATTTCTAGTCACAATAAGCTTTGGGACATCTTAATGATTTTACTCGGCTTGTTTACTTTCAAAACTCTTAGTTTGATTATTTATGTCAAAATGGGTAAAACTTCATTATAGTTCAATTTCCCACGTTTTCAATGTGAAGTTAAGGCATAAGACAACTATTTCTAGTCACAATAAGCTTTGTGAAGGCTTTAATGATTACATTCGGCTTGTTTACTTTCAAAACTATTAGTTCGATTTCCCACGTTTTCAATGTGAAGTTAAGGCTTAAAACAACTATTTTTAGTCACTATAAGCTTTGTGAAGGCTTTAATGATTATACTCGGCTTGTTTAGTTTCAAAACTCTTAGTTTGATTATTTATGTCAAAATGGGTAAAACTTCATTATAGTTCGATTTCCCACGTTTTCAATGTGACGTTAAGGCTTAAAACAACTATTTCTAGTCCCAATAAGCTTTGTGAAGGCTTTAATGATTATACTCGGCTTGTTTACTTTCAAAACTCTTAATTTGATTTTTTATGTCAAAATGGGTAAAACTTCATTATAGTTCGATTTCCCACGTTTTCAATGTGAAGTTAAGGCTTAAAACAACTATTTTTAGTCACTATAAGCTTTGTGAAGGCTTTAATGATTGTACTCGGCTTGTTTAGTTTCAAAACTCTTAGTTTGATTATTTATGTCAAAATGGGTAAAACTTCATTATAGTTCAATTTCCCACGTTTTCAATGTGACGTTAAGGCTTAAAACAACTATTTCTAGTCCCAATAAGCTTTGTGAAGGCTTTAATGATTATACTCGGCTTGTTTACTTTCAAAATTCTTAATTTGATTTTTTATGTCAAAATGGGTAAAACTTCATTATATTTCGATTTCCCACGTTTTCAATGTGAAGTTAAGGTTTAAAACAACTATTTATAGTCACAATAAGCTATGTGAAGGCTTTAATGATTATACTCGGCTTGTTTACTTTCAAAACTCTTAGTTTGATTATTTATGTCAAAATGGGTAAAACTTCTATATAGTTCGATTTCCCACGTTTCCAATGTGAAGTTAGGCTTAAAACAACGATTTCTATTAAAAATAAGCGTTTGTAGATAAAATATGTTTATGCTCGTCTTGTTAAATTTTAAAACTATTAGAACTATGATTTTATACAAAATCGTTCAAACTTCATTATCGTCCTATGTCCCACGTTCCATACGTGAAGTTAAGGCTGAAAACAACGATTTCTAGTCACAAAAAGCTTTGTGACATCTTAATGATGTTACTCGGGTTGTTTACTTTTAAAACTCTTAGTTTGATTATTTATGTCATAATGGGTAAAACTTCATTATAGTTCGATTTCCAACGTTTCCAATGTGAAGTTAAGGCTTAAAACAACGATTTCTATTAAAAATAAGCGTTTGTAGATAAAATATGTAGATACTCGTCTTGTTCAATTTTAAGAAAATTATGATTTTATACAAAATCGTTAAAACTTCGATATCGTCCTATGTCCCACGTTCCTTACGTGAAGTTAAGGCTAAAAACTACGATTTCTAGTCACATTAAGCTTTGTAACATCTTAATGATTATACTCGGCTTGTTTACTTTCAAAACTATTAGTTTGATTATTTATGTCAAAATGGACAAAACTTCATTATAGTTCGATTTCCCACGTTTTCAATGTGAAGTTAAGGCTTAAAACAACTATTTCTAGTACCAAGAAGCTTTGTGAAGGCTTTAATGATTATACTCGGCTTGTTTAGATTCAAAACTCTTAGTTTGATTATTTATGTCAAAATGGGTAAAACTTCATTATAGTTCGTTTTCCCACATTTTCAATGGGAAGTTAAGGCTTAAAACAACTATTTCTAGTCACAATAAGCTTTGTGAAAGCTTTAATGATTATACTCGGCTTGTTTACTTTCAAAACTCTTAGTTTGATTATTTATGTCAAAATGGTTAAAACTTCATTATAGTTCGATATCCCACGTTTCCAATGTGAAGTTAAGGCTTAAAACAACGATTTCTATTAAAAATAAGCGTTTGTAGATAAAATACGTTTATGCTCGTCTTGTTAAATTTTAAAACTATTAGAACTATGATTTTATACAAAATCGTTAAAACTTCATTATCATCCTATGTCCCACGTTCCCTACGTGAAGTTAAGGCTGAAAACAACGATTTCTAGTCACAATATGGTTTGTGACATCTTAATGATTATACTCGGCTTGTTTAGATTCAAAACTCTTAGTTTGATTATTTATGTCAAAATGGGTAAAACTTCATTATAGTTCGATTTCCCACGTTTTCAATGTGAAGTTAAGGCATAAAACAACTATTTCTAGTCCCAATAAGCTTTGTGAAAGCTTTAATGATTATACTCGGCTTGTTTACTTTCAAAACTCTTAGTTTGATTATTTATGTCAAAATGGTTAAAACATCATTATAGTTCGATTTCCCACGTTTCCAATGTGAAGTTAAGGCTTAAAACAACGATTTCTATTAAAAATAAGCGTTTGTAGATAAAATACGTTTATGCTCGTCTTGTTAAATTTTAAAACTATTAGAACTATGATTTTTTACAAAATCATTAAAAATTCATTATCATCCTATGTCCCACGTTTCCTACGTGAAGTTAAGGCTGAAAAAAACGATTTCTAGTCACAATAAGCTTTGTGACATCTTAATGATTTTACTCGGGTTGTTTCCTTTCAAAACTCTTAGTTTGATTATTTATGTCAAAATGGGTAAGACTTAATTATAGATCGATTTCCCACGTTTTCAATTTGAAGTTAAGGCTTAAAACAACTATTTCTAGTCCCAATAAGCTTAGTGAAAGCTTTAATGATTATACTCGGCTTGTTTACTTTCAAAACTCTTAGTTTGATTATTTATGTCAAAATGGGTAAAACTTCATTATAGTTCGATTTCCCACGCTTTTCAATGTGAAGTTAAGGCTTAAAACAACTATTTTTAGTCACAATAAGCTTTGTGAAAGCTTTAATGATTATACTCGGCTTGTTTACTTACAAAACTCTTAGTTTGATTATTTATGTCAAAATGGTTAAAACTTCATTATAGTTTGATTTCCCACGTTTCCAATTTGAAGTTAAGACTTAGAACAACGATTTCTATTAAAAATAAGCGTTTGTAGATAAAATACGTTTATGCTCGTCATGTTAAATTTTAAAACTATTAGAACTATGATTTTATACAAAATCGTTACAACTTCATTATCGTCCTATGTCCCACGTTCCCTACGTGAAGTTAAGGCTGAAAAAACGATTTCTAGTCACAATAAGCTTTGGGACATCTTAATGATTTTACTCGGCTTGTTTACTTTCAAAACTCTTAGTTTGATTATTTATGTCAAAATGGGTAAAACTTCATTATAGTTCAATTTCCCACGTTTTCAATGTGAAGTTAAGGCATAAGACAACTATTTCTAGTCACAATAAGCTTTGTGAAGGCTTTAATGATTACATTCGGCTTGTTTACTTTCAAAACTATTAGTTCGATTTCCTTCATTATAGTTCGATTTCGTTTTCAATGTGAAGTTAAGGCTTAAAACAACTATTTTTAGTCACTATAAGCTTTGTGAAGGCTTTAATGATTATACTCGGCTTGTTTAGTTTCAAAACTCTTAGTTTGATTATTTATGTCAAAATGGGTAAAACTTCATTATAGTTCAATTTCCCACGTTTTCAATGTGACGTTAAGGCTTAAAACAACTATTTCTAGTCCCAATAAGCTTTGTGAAGGCTTTAATGATTATACTCGGCTTGTTTACTTTCAAAACTCTTAATTTGATTTTTTATGTCAAAATGGGTAAAACTTCATTATAGTTCGATTTCCCACGTTTTCAATGTGAAGTTAAGGTTTAAAACAACTATTTATAGTCACAATAAGCTATGTGAAGGCTTTAATGATTATACTCGGCTTGTTTACTTTCAAAACTCTTAGTTTGATTATTTATGTCAAAATGGGTAAAACTTCATTATAGTTCGATTTCCCACGTTTTCAATGTAAAGTTAAGGCTTGAAACAACTATTTCTATTAAAAACAAGAGTTTGTAGATAAAATACGTTTATGCTCGTCTTGGTAAATTTTAAAACTATTAGAACTATGATTTTATACAAAATCGTTAAAACTTCATTATCATCCTATGTCCCACGTTCCCTACGTGAAGTTAAGGCTGAAAAAAACGATTTCTAGTCGCAATAAGGTTTGTGACATCTTAATGATTATACTCGGCTTGTTTACTTTCAAAACTCTTAGTTTGAATATTTATGTCAAAATGGGTAAAACTTCATTATAGTTTGATTTCCCACGTTTTCAATGTGAAGTTAAGGCTTAAAACAACTATTTCTAGTCCCAATAAGCTTAGTGAAGGCTTTAATGATTATACTCGGCTTGTTTACTTTCAAAACTCTTAGTTTGATTATTTATGTCAAAATGGGTAAAACTTCATTATAGTTCGATTTCCCACGTTTTCAATGTAAAGTTAAGGCTTGAAACAACTATTTCTAGTCACAATAAGCTTTGTGAAGGCTTTAATGATTATACTCGGCTTGTTTACTTTCAAAACTCTTAGTTTGATTATTTATGTCAAAATGGGTAAAACTTCGTTATAGTTCGATTTCCCACGTTTTCAATGTGAAGTTAAGGCTTAAAATAACTATTTCTAGTCCCAATAAGTTTTGTGAAGGCTTTAATGATTATACTCGGCTTGTTTACTTTCAAAACTCTTAGTTTGATTATTTATGTCAAAATGGGTAAAACTTCATTATAGTTCGATTTCCAACGTTTCCAATGTGAAGTTAAGGCTTAAAACAACGATTTCTATTAAAAATAAGCGTTTGTTGATAAAATATGTATATATACTTCTTGTTAAATTTTAAGACTATTAGAATTATGATTTTATACAAAATGGTTAAAACTTCGATATCGTCCTATGTCCCACGTTCCTTACGTGAAGTTAAGGCTAAAAACAACGATTTCTAGTCACAATAAGCTTTGTGACATCTTAATGTTTATACTCGGCTTTGTTTACTTTCAAAACTCTTAGTTTGATTATTTATGTCAAAATTGGTAAAACTTCATTATAGTTCGATTTCCCGCGTTTTCAATGTGAAGTTAAGGCTTAAAACAACTATTTCTAGTCCCAATAAGTTTTGTGAAGGCTTTAATGATTACACTCGGCTTGTTTACTTACAAAACTCTTAGTTTGATTATTTATGTCAAAATGGTTAAAACTTCATTATAGTTTGATTTCCCACGTTTCCAATGTGAAGTTAAGACTTAGAACAACGATTTCTATTAAAAATAAGCGTTTGTAGATAAAATACGTTTATGCTCGTCTTGTTAAATTTTAAAACTATTAGAACTATGATTTTACACAAAATCGTTACAACTTCATTATCGTCCTATGTCCCACGTTCCCTACGTGAAGTTAAGGCTGAAAACAACGATTTCTAGTCACAATAAGCTTTGTGACATCTTAATGATTTTACTCGGCTTGTTTACTTTCAAAACTCTTAGTTTGATTATTTATGTCAAAATGGGTAAATCTTCATTATAGTTCTATTTCCCACGTTTTCAATGTGAAGTTAAGGCATAAGACAACTATTTCTAGTCACAATAAGCTTTGTGAAGGCTTTAATGATTACATTCGGCTTGTTTACTTTCAAAACTATTAGTTTGATAATTTATGTCAAAATGGGTAAAACTTTATTATAGTTCGATTTCCCACGTTTTCAATGTGAAGTTAAGGCTTAAAACAACTATTTTTAGTCACTATAAGCTTTGTGAAGGCTTTAATGATTATACTCGGCTTGTTTAGTTTCAAAACTCATAGTTTGATTATTTATGTCAAAATGGATAAAACTTCATTATAGTTCGATTTCCCACGTTTTCAATGTGAAGTTAAGGCTTAAAACAACTATTTCTAGTCCCAATAAGCTTTGTGAAGGCTTTAATGATTATACTCGGCTTGTTTACTTTCAAAACTCTTAGTTTGATTATTTATGTCAAAATTGGTAAAACTTCATTATAGTTCGATTTCCCACGTTTTTAATGTGAAGTTAAGGCTTAAAACAACTATTTCTAGTCCCAATAAGCTTTGTGAAAGCTTTAATGATTATACTCGGCTTGTTTACTTTCAAAACTATTAGTTTGATAATTTATGTCAAAATGGGTAAAACTTTATTATAGTTCGATTTCCCACGTTTTCAATGTGAAGTTAAGGCTTAAAACAACTATTTTTAGTCACTATAAGCTTTGTGAAGGCTTTAATAATGATTGTACTCGGCTTGTTTAGTTTCAAAACTCTTAGTTTGATTATTTATGTCAAAATGGGTAAAACTTCATTATAGTTCAATTTCCCACGTTTTCAATGTGACGTTAAGGCTTAAAACAACTATTTCTAGTCCCAATAAGCTTTGTGAAGGCTTTAATGATTATACTCGGCTTGTTTACTTTCAAAATTCTTAATTTGATTTTTTATGTCAAAATGGGTAAAACTTCATTATATTTCGATTACCCACGTTTTCAATGTGAAGTTAAGGTTTAAAACAACTATTTATAGTCACAATAAGCTATGTGAAGGCTTTAATGATTATACTCGGCTTGTTTACTTTCAAAACTCTTAGTTTGATTATTTATGTCAAAATGGGTAAAACTTCTATATAGTTCGATTTCCCACGTTTCCAATGTGAAGTTAGGCTTAAAACAACGATTTCTATTAAAAATAAGCGTTTGTAGATAAAATCTGTTTATGCCCGTCTTGTTAAATTTTAAAACTATTAGAACTATGATTTTATACAAAATCGTTCAAACTTCATTATCGTCCTATGTCCCACGTTCCATACGTGAAGTTAAAGCTGAAAACAACGATTTCTAGTCACAAAAAGCTTTGTGACATCTTAGTGATCTTACTCGGGTTGTTTACTTTTAAAACTCTTAGTTTGATTATTTATGTCATAATGGGTAAAACTTCATTATAGTTCGATTTCCAACGTTTCCAATGTGAAGTTAAGGCTTAAAACAACGATTTCTATTAAAAATAAGCGTTTGTAGATAAAATATGTAGATACTCGTCTTGTTCAATTTTAAGAAAATTATGATTTTATACAAAATCGTTAAAACTTCGATATCGTCCTATGTCCCACGTTCCTTACGTGAAGTTAAGGCTAAAAACTACGATTTCTAGTCACATTAAGCTTTGTAACATCTTAATGATTATACTCGGCTTGTTTACTTTCAAAACTATTAGTTCGATTATTTATGTCAAAATGGACAAAACTTCATTATAGTTCGATTTCCCACGTTTTCAATGTGAAGTTAAGGCTTAAAACAACTATTTCTAGTACCAAGAAGCTTTGTGAAGGCTTTAATGATTATACTCGGCTTGTTTAGATTCAAAACTCTTAGTTTGATTATTTATGTCAAAATGGGTAAAACTTCATTATAGTTCGTTTTCCCACATTTTCAATGGGAAGTTAAGGCTTAAAACAACTATTTCTAGTCACAATAAGCTTTGTGAAAGCTTTAATGATTATACTCGGCTTGTTTACTTTCAAAACTCTTAGTTTGATTATTTATGTCAAAATGGTTAAAACTTCATTATAGTTCGATATCCCACGTTTCCAATGTGAAGTTAAGGCTTAAAACAACGATTTCTATTAAAAATAAGCGTTTGTAGATAAAATACGTTTATGCTCGTCTTGTTAAATTTTAAAACTATTAGAACTATGATTTTATACAAAATCGTTAAAACTTCATTATCATCCTATGTCCCACGTTCCCTACGTGAAGTTAAGGCTGAAAACAACGATTTCTAGTCACAATATGGTTTGTGACATCTTAATGATTATACTCGGCTTGTTTAGATTCAAAACTCTTAGTTTGATTATTTATGTCAAAATGGGTAAAACTTCATTATAGTTCGATTTCCCACGTTTTCAATGTGAAGTTAAGGCATAAAACAACTATTTCTAGTCACAATAAGCTTTGTGAAAGCTTTAATGATTATACTCGGCTTGTTTACTTTCAAAACTCTTAGTTTGATTATTTATGTCAAAATGGTTAAAACTTCATTATAGTTCGATTTCCCACGTTTCCAATGTGAAGTTAAGGCTTAAAACAACGATTTCAATTAAAAATAAGCGTTTGTAGATAAAATACGTTTATGCTCGTCTTGTTAAATTTTAAAACTATTAGAACTATGATTTTTTACAAAATCATTAAAAATTCATTATCATCCTATGTCCCACGTTTCCTACGTGAAGTTAAGGCTTAAGAAAAAACGATTTCTAGTCACAATAAGCTTTGTGACATCTTAATGATTTTACTCGGGTTGTTTACTTTCAAAACTCTTAGTTTGATTATTTATGTCAAAATGGGTAAGACTTAATTATAGATCGATTTCCCACGTTTTCAATTTGAAGTTAAGGCTTAAAACAACTATTTCTAGTCCCAATAAGCTTAGTGAAGGCTTTAATGATTATACTCGGCTTGTTTACTTTCAAAACTCTTAGTTTGATTATTTATGTCAAAATGGGTAAAACTTCATTATAGTTCGATTTCCCACATTTTCAATGTGAAGTTAAGGCTTAAAACAACTATTTCTAGTCACAATAAGCTTTGTGAAAGCTTTAATGATTATACTCGGCTTGTTTACTTTCAAAACTCTTAGTTTGATTATTTATGTCAAAATGGTTAAAACTTCATTATAGTTCGATTTCCCATGTTTCCAATGTGAAGTTAAGGCTTAAAACAACGATTTCTATTAAAAATAAGCGTTTTGTAGATAAAATACGTTTATGCTCGTCTTGTTAAATTTTAAAACTATTAGAACTATGATTTTATACAAAATCGTTAAAACTTCATTATCATCCTATGTCCCACGTTCCCTACGTGAAGTTAAGGCTGAAAACAACGATTTCTAGTCACAATATGGTTTGTGACATCTTAATGATTATACTCGGCTTGTTTAGATTCAAAACTCTTAGTTTGATTATTTATGTCAAAATGGGTAAAACTTCATTATAGTTCAATTTCCCGCGTTTTCAATGTGAAGTTAAGGCTTAAAACAACTATTTCTAGTCCCTATAAGTTTTGTGAAGGCTTTAATGATTATACTCGGCTTGTTTACTTACAAAACTCTTAGTTTGATTATTTATGTCAAAATGGTTAAAACTTCATTATAGTTTGATTTCCCACGTTTCCAATTTGAAGTTAAGACTTAGAACAACGATTTCTATTAAAAATAAGCGTTTGTAGATAAAATACGTTTATGCTCGTTTGTTAAATTTTAAAACTATTAGAACTATGATTTTATACAAAATCGTTACAACTTCATTATCGTCCTATGTTCCACGTTCCCTACGTGAAGTTAAGGCTGAAAACAACGATTTCTAGTCACAATAAGCTTTGGGACATCTTAATGATTTTACTCGGCTTGTTTACTTTCAAAACTCTTAGTTTGATTATTTATGTCAAAATGGGTAAAACTTCATTATAGTTCAATTTCCCACGTTTTCAATGTGAAGTTAAGGCATAAGACAACTATTTCTAGTCACAATAAGCTTTGTGAAGGCTTTAATGATTACATTCGGCTTGTTTACTTTCAAAACTATTAGTTTGATAATTTATGTCAAAATGGGTAAAACTTTATTATAGTTCGATTTCCCACGTTTTCAATGTGAAGTTAAGGCTTAAAACAACTATTTTTAGTCACTATAAGCTTTGTGAAGGCTTTAATGATTATACTCGGCTTGTTTAGTTTCAAAACTCTTAGTTTGATTATTTATGTCAAAATGGGTAAAACTTCATTATAGTTCGATTTCCCACGTTTTCAATGTGACGTTAAGGCTTAAAACAACTATTTCTAGTCCCAATAAGCTTTGTGAAGGCTTTAATGATTATACTCGGCTTGTTTACTTTCAAAACTCTTAATTTGATTTTTTATGTCAAAATGGGTAAAACTTCATTATAGTTCGATTTCCCACGTTTTCAATGTGAAGTTAAGGTTTAAAACAACTATTTATAGTCACAATAAGCTATGTGAAGGCTTTAATGATTATACTCGGCTTGTTTACTTTCAAAACTCTTAGTTTGATTATTTATGTCAAAATGGTTAAAACTTCATTATAGTTCGATTTCCCACGTTTCCAATGTGAAGTTAAGGCTTAAAACAACGATTTCTATTAAAAACAAGAGTTTGTAGATAAAATACGTTTATGCTCGTCTTGGTAAATTTTAAAACTATTAGAACTATGATTTTATACAAAATCGTTAAAACTTCATTATCATCCTATGTCCCACGTTCCCTACGTGAAGTTAAGGCTGAAAACAACGATTTCTAGTCACAATAAGGTTTGTGACATCTTAATGATTATACTCGGCTTGTTTACTTTCAAAACTCTTAGTTTGAATATTTATGTCAAAATGGGTAAAACTTCATTATAGTTTGATTTCCCACGTTTTCAATGTGAAGTTAAGGCTTAAAACAACTATTTCTAGTCCCAATAAGCTTAGTGAAGGCTTTAATGATTATACTCGGCTTGTTTACTTTCAAAACTCTTAGTTTGATTATTTATGTCAAAATGGGTAAAACTTCATTATAGTTCGATTTCCCACGTTTTCAATGTAAAGTTAAGGCTTGAAACAACTATTTCTAGTCCCAATAAGCTTTCTGAAGGCTTTAATGATTATACTCGGCTTGTTTACTTTCAAAACTCTTAGTTTGATTATTTATGTCAGAATGGGTAAAACTTCGTTATAGTTCGATTTCCCACGTTTTCAATGTGAAGTTAAGGCTTAAAATAACTATTTCTAGTCCCAATAAGTTTTGTGAAGGCCTTAATGATTATACTCGGCTTGTTTACTTTCAAAACTCTTAATTTGATTATTTATGTCAAAATGGGTAAAACTTCATTATAGTTCGATTTCCAACGTTTCCAATGTGAAGTTAAGGCTTAAAACAACGATTTCTATTAAAAATAAGCGTTTGTTGATAAAATATGTATATACACTTCTTGTTAAATTTTAAGACTATTAGAATTATGATTTTATACAAAATGGTTAAAACTTCATATCGTCCTATGTCCCACGTTCCTTACGTGAAGTTAAGGCTAAAAACAACGATTTCTAGTCACAATAAGCTTTGTGACATCTTAATGTTTATACTCGGCTTGTTTACTTTCAAAACTCTTAGTTTGATTATTTATGTCAAAATTGGTAAAACTTCATTATAGTTCGATTTCCCGCGTTTTCAATGTGAAGTTAAGGCTTAAAACAACTATTTCTAGTCTAGTCCCAATAAGTTTTGTGAAGGCTTTAATGATTACACTCGGCTTGTTTACTTACAAAACTCTTAGTTTGATTATTTATGTCAAAATGGTTAAAACTTCATTATAGTTTGATTTCCCACGTTTCCAATGTGAAGTTAAGACTTAGAACAACGATTTCTATTAAAAATAAGCGTTTGTAGATAAAATACGTTTATGCTCGTCTTGTTAAATTTTAAAACTATTAGAACTATGATTTTACACAAAATCGTTACAACTTCATTATCGTCCATGTCCCACGTTCCCTACGTGAAGTTAAGGCTGAAAAAAACAACGATTTCTAGTCACAATAAGCTTTGTGACATCTTAATGATTTTACTCGGCTTGTTTACTTTCAAAACTCTTAGTTTGATTATTTATGTCAAAATGGGTAAATCTTCATTATAGTTCTATTTCCCACGTTTTCAATGTGAAGTTAAGGCATAAAACAAACTATTTCTAGTCACAATAAGCTTTGTGAAGGCTTTAATGATTACATTCGGCTTGTTTACTTTCAAAACTATTAGTTTGATAATTTATGTCAAAATGGGTAAAACTTTATTATAGTTCGATTTCCCACGTTTTCAATGTGAAGTTAAGGCTTAAAACAACTATTTTTAGTCACTATAAGCTTTGTGAAGGCTTTAATGATTATATTCGGCTTGTTTAGTTTCAAAACTCTTAGTTTGATTATTTATGTCAAAATGGGTAAAACTTCATTATAGTTCGATTTCCCACGTTTTCAATGTGACGTTAAGGCTTAAAACAACTATTTCTAGTCCCAATAAGCTTTGTGAAGGCTTTAATGATTATACTCGGCTTGTTTACTTTCAAAACTCTTAATTTGATTTTTTATGTCAAAATGGGTAAAACTTCATTATAGTTCGATTTCCCACGTTTTCAATGTGAAGTTAAGGTTTAAAACAACTATTTATAGTCACAATAAGCTATGTGAAGGCTTTAATGATTATACTCGCTTGTTTACTTTCAAAACTCTTAGTTTGATTATTTATGTCAAAATGGTTAAAACTTCATTATAGTTCGATTTCCCACGTTTCCAATGTGAAGTTAAGGCTTAAAACAACGATTTCTATTAAAAACAAGAGTTTGTAGATAAAATACGTTTATGCTCGTCTTGGTAAATTTTAAAACTATTAGAACTATGATTTTATACAAAATCGTTAAAACTTCATTATCATCATATGTCCCACGTTCCCTACGTGAAGTTAAGGCTTTGAAAACAACGATTTCTAGTCACAATAAGGTTTGTGACATCTTAATGATTATACTCGGCTTGTTTACTTTCAAAACTCTTAGTTTGAATATTTATGTCAAAATGGGTAAAACTTCATTATAGTTTGAATTCCCACGTTTTCAATGTGAAGTTAAGGCTTAAAACAACTATTTCTAGTCCCAATAAGCTTAGTGAAGGCTTTAATGATTATACTCGGCTTGTTTACTTTCAAAACTCTTTGTTTGATTATTTATGTCAAAATGGGTAAAACTTCATTATAGTTCGATTTCCCACGTTTTCAATGTGAAGTTAAGGCTTGAAACAACTATTTCTAGTCCCAATAAGCTTTGTGAAAGGCTTTAATGATTATACTCGGCTTGTTTACTTTCAAAACTCTTAGTTTGATTATTTATGTCAAAATGGGTAAAACTTCGTTATAGTTCGATTTCCCACGTTTTCAATGTGAAGTTAAGGCTTAAAATAACTATTTCTAGTCCCAATAAGTTTTGTGAAGGCTTTAATGATTATACTCGGCTTGTTTACTTTCAAAACTCTTAGTTTGATTATTTATGTCAAAATGGGTAAAACTTCATTATAGTTCGATTTCCAACGTTTCCAATGTGAAGTTAAGGCTTAAAACAACGATTTCTATTAAAAATAAGCGTTTGTTGATAAAATATGTATATACACTTCTTGTTAAATTTTAAGACTATTAGAATTATGATTTTATACAAAATGGTTAAAACTTCGATATCGTCCTATGTCCCACGTTCCTTACGTGAAGTTAAGGCTAAAAACAACGATTTCTAGTCACAATAAGCTTTGTGACATCTTAATGTTTATACTCGGCTTGTTTACTTTCAAAACTCTTAGTTTGATTATTTATGTCAAAATTGGTAAAACTTCATTATAGTTCGATTTCCCGCGTTTTCAATGTGAAGTTAAGGCTTAAAACAACTATTTCTAGTCCCAATAAGTTTTGTGAAGGCTTTAATGATTACACTCGGCTTGTTTACTTACAAAACTCTTAGTTTGATTATTTATGTCAAAATGGTTAAAACTTCATTATAGTTTGATTTCCCACGTTTCCAATGTGAAGTTAAGACTTAGAACAACGATTTCTATTAAAAATAAGCGTTTGTAGATAAAATACGTTTATGCTCGTCTTGTTAAATTTTAAAACTATTAGAACTATGATTTTACACAAAATCGTTACAACTTCATTATCGTCCTATGTCCCACGTTTCCCTACGTGAAGTTAAGGCTGAAAACAACGATTTCTAGTCACAATAAGCTTTGTGACATCTTAATGATTTTACTCGGCTTGTTTACTTTCAAAACTCTTAGTTTGATTATTTATGTCAAAATGGGTAAATCTTCATTATAGTTCTATTTCCCACGTTTTCAATGTGAAGTTAAGGCATAAGACAACTATTTCTAGTCACAATAAGCTTTGTGAAGGCTTTAATGATTACATTCGGCTTGTTTACTTTCAAAACTATTAGTTTGATAATTTATGTCAAAATGGGTAAAACTTTATTATAGTTCGATTTCCCACGTTTTCAATGTGAAGTTAAGGCTTAAAACAACTATTTTTAGTCACTATAAGCTTTGTGAAGGCTTTAATGATTATACTCGGCTTGTTTAGTTTCAAAACTCTTAGTTTGATTATTTATGTCAAAATGGGTAAAACTTCATTATAGTTCGATTTCCCACGTTTTCAATGTGACGTTAAGGCTTAAAACAACTATTTCTAGTCCCAATAAGTTTTGTGAAGGCTTTAATGATTATACTCGGCTTGTTTACTTTCAAAACTCTTAATTTGATTTTTTATGTCAAAATGGGTAAAACTTCATTATAGTTTGATTTCCCACGTTTTCAATGTGAAGTTAAGGTTTAAAACAACTATTTATAGTCACAATAAGCTATGTGAAGGCTTTAATGATTATACTCGGCTTGTTTACTTTCAAAACTCTTAGTTTGATTATTTATGTCAAAATGGGTAAAACTTCTATATAGTTCGATTTCCCACGTTTCCAATGTGAAGTTAAGGCTTAAAACAACGATTTCTATTAAAAATAAGAGTTTGTAGTAGATAAAATATGTTTATGCACGTCTTGTTAAATTTTAAAACTATTAGAACTATGATTTTATACAAAATCATTAAAACTTCATTATCGTCCTATGTCCCACGTTCCATACGTGAAGTTAAGGCTTAAAACAACGATTTCTAGTCACAATAAGCTTGTGACATCTTAATGATTTTACTCGGGTTGTTTACTTTTAAACTCTTAGTTTGATTATTTATGTCAAAATGGGTAAAACTTCATTATAGTTCGATTTCTAACGTTTCCAATGTGAAGTTAAGGCTTAAAACAACGATTTCTATTAAAAATAAGCGTTTGTAGATAAAATATGTAGATACTCGTCTTGTTCAATTTTAAGACTATTAGAATTATGATTTTATACAAAATCTTTTAAACTTCGATATCGTCCTATGTCCCACGTTCCTTACGTGAAGTTAAGGCTAAAAACAACGATTTCTAGTCACAATAAGCTTTGTGACATCTTAATGATTATTCTCGGCTTGTTTACTTTCAAAACTATTAGTTTGATTATTTATGTCTTAATGGGCAATACTTTATTATAGTTTGATTTCCCACGTTTTCAATGTGAAATAAAGGCTTAAAACAACTATTTCTAGTCCCAAGAAGCTTTCTGAAGGCTTTAATGATTATACTCGGCTTGTTTAGTTTCAAAACTATTAGTTTGATAATTTATGTCAAAATGGGTAAAACTTTATTATAGTTCGATTTCCCACATTTTCAATGTGAAGTTAAGGTTTAAAAGAACTATTTCTTGTCACAATAAGCTTTGTGAAAGCTTTAATGAGTATACTCGGCTTGTTTGCTTTCAAAACTCTTAGTTTGATTATTTATGTCAAAATGGTTAAAACTTCATTATAGTTCGATTTCTTACGTTTCCAATGTGAAGTTAAGGCTTAAAACAACGATTTCTATTAAAAATAAGCGTTTGTAGATAAAATACGTTTATGCTCGTCTTGTGAAATTTTAAAACTATTAGAACTATGATTTTATACAAAATCGTTTAAACTTCATTATCATCCTATGTCCCACGTTCCCTACGTGAAGTTAAGGCTGAAAACAACGATTTATAGTCACAATAAGGTTTGTGATATCTTAATGATTATACTCGGCTTGTTTACTTTCAAAACTCTTAGTTTGATTATTTATGTCAAAATGGGTAAAACTTCATTATAGTTCGATTTCCCACGTTTTCAATGTGAAGTTAAGGCTTAAAACAACTATTTCTAGTCACAATAAGCTTTGTGAAAGCTTTAATGATTATACTCGGCTTGTTTACTTTCAAAACTCTTAGTTTGATTATTTATGTCAAAATGGGTAAAACTTCATTATAGTTCGATTTCTCACGTTTTCAATGTGAAGTTAAGTCTTAAAACAACTATTTCTAGTCCCAATAAGCTTTGGAAGGCTTTAATGATTATACTCGGCTTGTTTACTTTCAAAACTCTTAGTTTGATTATTTATGTCAAAATGGGTAAAACTTCATTATAGTTCGATTTCCCACGTTTTCAATGTGAAGTTAAGGCTTAAAACAACGATTTCTATTAAAAATAAGCGTTTGTAGAAAAAATATGTTTATGCTCGTCTTGTTAAATTTTAAAACTATTAGAACTATGATTTTATACAAAATCATTAAAACTTCATTATCGTCCTATGTCCCACGTTTCCTACGTGAAGTTAAGGCTGAGAAAAACGATTTCTAGTCACAATAAGCTTTGTGACATCTTAATGATTTTACTCGGGTTGTTTACTTTCAAAACTCTTAGTTTGATTATTTATTTCAAAATGGGTAAAACTTCATTATAGTTCGATTTCCAACGTTTCCAATGTGAAGTTAAGGCTTAAAACAACGATTTCTATTAAAAATAAGCGTTTGTAGATAAAATATTTAGATACTCGTCTTGTTCAATTTTAAGACTATTAGAATTATGATTTTATACAAAATCATTAAAACTTCATATCGTCCTATGTCCCACGTTCCTTACATGAAGTTAAGGCTAAAAACAACGATTTCTAGTCACAATAAGCTTTGTGACAACTTAATGATTATACTCGGCTTGTTTACTTTCAAAACTATTAGTTTGATTATTTATGTCAAAATGGGCAAAACTTCATTATAGTTCGATTTCCCACGTTTTCAATGTGAAGTTAAGGCTTAAAACCACTATTTCTAGTCACAATAAGCTTTGTGAAGGCTTTAATGATTACACTCGGCTTGTTTAGTTTCAAAACTCTTAGTTTGATTATTTATGTCAAAATGGATAAAACTTCATTATAGTTCGATTTCCCACGTTTTCAATGTGAAGTTAAGGCTTAAAACAACTATTTCTAGTCCCAATAAGCTTTGTGAAGGCTTTAATGATTATACTCGGCTTGTTTACTTTCAAAACTCTTAGTTTGATTATTTATGTCAAAATGGGTAAAACTTCATTATAGTTCGATTTCCCACGTTTTTAATGTGAAGTTAAGGCTTAAAACAACTATTTCTAGTCCCAATAAGCTTTGTGAAGGCTTTAATGATTATACTCGGCTTGTTTACTTTCAAAACTATTAGTTTGATAATTTATGTCAAAATGGGTAAAACTTTATTATAGTTCGATTTCCCACGTTTTCAATGTGAAGTTAAGGCTTAAAACAACTATTTTTAGTCACTATAAGCTTTGTGAAGGCTTTAATGATTATACTCGGCTTGTTTAGTTTCAAAACTCTTAGTTTGATTATTTATGTCAAAATGGGTAAAACTTCATTATAGTTCGATTTCCCACGTTTTCAATGTGACGTTAAGGCTTAAAACAACTATTTCTAGTCCCAATAAGCTTTGTGAAGGCTTTAATGATTATACTCGGCTTGTTTACTTTCAAAACTCTTAATTTGATTTTTATGTCAAAATGGGTAAAACTTCATTATAGTTCGATTTCCCACGTTTTCAATGTGAAGTTAAGGTTTAAAACAACTATTTATAGTCACAATAAGCTATGTGAAGGCTTTAATGATTATACTCGGCTTGTTTACTTTCAAAACTCTTAGTTTGATTATTTATGTCAAAATGGGTAAAACTTCTATATAGTTCGATTTCCCACGTTTCCAATGTGAAGTTAAGGCTTAAAACAACGATTTCTATTAAAAATAAGCGTTTGTAGATAAAATATGTTTATGCTCGTCTTGTTAAATTTTAAAACTATTAGAACTATGATTTTATACAAAATCGTTCAAACTTCATTATCGTCCTATGTCCCACGTTCCATACATGAAGTTAAAGCTTTGAAAACAACGATTTCTAGTCACAAAAAGCTTTGTGACATCTTAATGATTTTACTCGGGTTGTTTACTTTTAAAACTCTTAGATTGATTATTTATGTCAAAATGGGTAAAACTTCATTATAGTTCGATTTCCAACGTTTCCAATGTGAAGTTAAGGCTTAAAACAACGATTTCTATTAAAAATAAGCGTTTGTAGATAAAATATGTAGATACTCGTCTTGTTCAATTTTAAGAAAGAATTATGATTTTATACAAAATCGTTAAAACTTCGATATCGTCCTATGTCCCACGTTCCTTACGTGAAGTTAAGGCTAAAAACAACGATTTCTAGTCACATTAAGCTTTGTAACATCTTAATGATTATACTCGGCTTGTTTACTTTCAAAACTATTTAGTTTGATTATTTATGTCAAAATGGGTAAAACTTCATTATAGTTCGATTTCCCACGTTTTCAATGTGAAGTTAAGGCTTAAAACAACTATTTCTAGTCCAAGAAGCTTTGTGAAGGCTTTAATGATTATACTCGGCTTGTTTAGATTTCAAAACTCTTAGTTTGATTTTTATGTCAAAATGGGTAAAACTTCATTATAGTTCGATTTCCCACATTTTCAATGTGAAGTTAAGGCTTAAAACAACTATTTCTAGTCACAATAAGCTTTGTGAAAGCTTTAATGATTATACTCGGCTTGTTTACTTTCAAAACTCTTAGTTTGATTATTTATGTCAAAATGGTTAAAACTTCATTATAGTTCGATTTCCCACGTTTCCAATGTGAAGTTAAGGCTTAAAACAACGATTTCTATTAAAAATAAGCGTTTGTAGATAAAATACGTTTATGCTCGTCTTGTTAAATTTTAAAACTATTAGAACTATGATTTTATACAAAATCGTTAAAACTTCATTATCATCCTATGTCCCACGTTCCCTACGTGAAGTTAAGGCTTTCAAAACTATTAGAAAACAACGATTTCTAGTCACAATAAGGTTTGTGACATCTTAATGATTATACTCGGCTTGTTTACTTTCAAAACTCTTAGTTTGATTATTTATGTCAAAATGGGTAAAACTTCATTATAGTTCGATTTCCCACGTTTTCAATGTGAAGTTAAGGCTTAAAACAACTATTTTTAGTCACAATAAGCTTTGTGAAAGCTTTAATGATTATACTCGGCTTGTTTACTTTCAAAACTCTTAGTTTGATTATTTATGTCAAAATGGTTAAAACTTCATTATAGTTCGATTTCCCACGTTTCCAATGTGAAGTTAAGGCTTAAAACAACGATTTCTATTAAAAATAAGCGTTTGAACATAAAATACGTTTATGCTCGTCTTATTAAATTTTAAAACTATTAGAACTATGATTTTTACAAAATCATTAAAAATTCATTATCATCCTATGTCCCACGTTTCCTACGTGAAGTTAAGGCTTAAAAAACGATTTCTAGTCACAATAAGCTTTGTGACATCTTAATGATTATACTCGGGTTGTTTACTTTCAAAACTCTTAGTTTGATTATTTATGTCAAAATGGGTAAAACTTCATTATAGTTCGATTTCCCACGTTTTCAATGTGAAGTTAAGGCTTAAAACAACTATTTCTAGTCCCAATAAGCTTAGTGAAGGCTTTAATGATTATACTCGGCTTGTTTACTTTCAAAACTCTTAGTTTGATTATTTATGTCAAAATGGGTAAAACTTCATTATAGTTCGATTTCCCACGTTTTCAATGTGAAGTTAAGGCTTAAAACAACTATTTCTAGTCACAATAAGCTTTGTGAAAGCTTTAATGATTATACTCGGCTTGTTTACTTTCAAAACTATTAGTTTGATTATTTATGTCAAAATGGTTAAAACTTCATTATAGTTCGATTTCCCAAGTTTCCAATGTGAAGTTAAGGCTTAAACAACGATTTCTATTAAAAATAAACGTTTGTAGATAAAATACGTTTATGCTCGTCTTGTTAAATTTTAAAACTATTAGAACTATGATTTTATACAAAATCGTTAAAACTTCATTATCATCCTATGTCCCACGTTCCCACGTTTACGTGAAGTTAAGGCTTAAAACAACGATTTCTAGTCACAATATGGTTTGTGACATCTTAATGATTATACTCGGCTTGTTTTTAGATTCAAAACTCTTAGTTTGATTATTTATGTCAAAATGGGTAAAACTTCATTATAGTTCGATTTCCCACGTTTTCAATGTGAAGTTAAGGCTTAAAACAACTATTTCTAGTCACAATAAGCTTTGTGAAAGCTTTAATGATTATACTCGGCTTGTTTACTTTCAAAACTCTTAGTTTGATTATTTATGTCAAAATGGTTAAAACTTCATTATAGTTCGATTTCCCACGTTTCCTAATGTGAAGTTAAGGCTTAAAACAACGATTTCTATTAAAAATAAGCGTTTGTAGATAAAATACGTTTATGCTCGTCTTGTTAAATTTTAAAACTATTAGAACTATGATTTTATACAAAATCATTAAAACTTCATTATCATCCTATGTCCCACGTTTCCTACGTGAAGTTAAGGCTGAAAAAAACGATTTCTAGTCACAATAAGCTTTGTGACATCTTAATGATTTTACTCGTGTTGTTTACTTTCAAAACTCTTAGTTTGATTATTTATGTCAAAATGGGTAAAACTTCATTATAGTTCGATTTCCCACGTTTTCAATGTGAAGTTAAGGCTTAAAACAACTATTTCTAGTCCCAATAAGCTTAGTGAAGGCTTTAATGATTATACTCGGCTTGTTTACTTTCAAAACTCTTAGTTTGATTATTTATGTCAAAATGGGTAAAACTTCATTATAGTTCGATTTCCCACGTTTTCAATGTGAAGTTAAGGCTTAAAACAACTATTTCTAGTCACAATAAGCTTTGTGAAAGCTTTAATGATTATACTCGGCTTGTTTACTTTCAAAACTCTTAGTTTGATTATTTATGTCAAAATGGTTAAAACTTCATTATAGTTCGATTTCCCACGTTTCCAATGTGAAGTTAAGGCTTAAAACAACGATTTCTATTAAAAATAAGCGTTTGTAGATAAAATACGTTTATGCTCGTCTTGTTAAATTTTAAAACTATTAGAACTATGATTTTATACAAAATCGTTAAAACTTCATTATCATCCTATGTCCCACGTTCCCTACGTGAAGTTAAGGCTGAAAACAACGATTTCTAGTCACAATAAGGTTTGTGACATCTTAATGATTATACTCGGCTTGTTTACTTTCAAAACTCTTAGTTTGATTATTTATGTCAAAATGGGTAAAACTTCATTATAGTTCGATTTCCCACGTTTTCAATGTGAAGTTAAGGCTTAAAACAACTATTTCTAGTCACAATAAGCTTTGTGAAAGCTTTAATGATTATACTCGGCTTGTTTACTTTGAAAACTCTTAGTTTGATTATTTATGTCAAAATGGTTAAAACTTCATTATAGTTCGATTTCCCATGTTTCCAATGTGAAGTTAAGGCTTAAAACAACGATTTCTATTAAAAATAAACGTTTGTAGATAAAATACGTTTATGCTCGTCTTGTTAAATTTTAAAACTATTAGAACTATGATTTTATACAAAATCGTTAAAACTTCATTATCATCCTATGTCCCACGTTCCCTACGTGAAGTTAAGGCTGAAAACAACGATTTCTAGTCACAATAAGGTTTGTGACATCTTAATGATTATACTCGGCTCTTAGTTTGAAAAACTTCATTATAGTTCGATTTCTAGTCAATGTGAATAAGGTTTGTATTTCTAGACATCTTAATGATTATACTCGGCTTGTTTAGATTCAAAACTCTTAGTTTGATTATTTATGTCAAAATGGGTAAAACTTCATTATAGTTCGATTTCCCACGTTTTCAATGTGAAGTTAAGGCTTAAAACAACTATTTCTAGTCACAATAAGCTTTGTGAAAGCTTTAATGATTATACTCGGCTTGTTTACTTTCAAAACTCTTAGTTTGATTATTTATGTCAAAATGGTTAAAACTTCATTATAGTTCGATTTCCCACGTTTCCAATGTGAAGTTAAGGCTTAAAACAACGATTTCTATTAAAAATAAGCGTTTGTAGATAAAATATGTTTATGCTCGTCATGTTAAATTTTAAAACTATTAGAACTATGATTTTATACAAAATCATTAAAACTTCATTATCATCCTATGTCCCACGTTTCCTACGTGAAGTTAAGGCTGAAAAAACGATTTCTAGTCACAATAAGCTTTGTGACATCTTAATGATTATACTCGGTTGTTTACTTTCAAAACTCTTAGTTTGATTATTTATGTCAAAATGGGTAAAACTTCATTATAGTTCGATTTCCCACGTTTTCAATGTGAAGTTAAGGCTTAAAACAACTATTTCTAGTCCCAATAAGCTTAGTGAAGGCTTTAATGATTATACTCGGCTTGTTTACTTTCAAAACTCTTAGTTTGATTATTTATGTCAAAATGGGTAAAACTTCATTATAGTTCGATTTCCCACGTTTTCAATGTGAAGTTAAGGCTTAAAACAACTATTTCTAGTCACAATAAGCTTTGTGAAAGCTTTAATGATTATACTCGGCTTGTTTACTTTCAAAACTCTTAGTTTGATTATTTATGTCAAAATGGTTAAAACTTCATTATAGTTCGATTTCCCACGTTTCCAATGTGAAGTTAAGGCTTAAAACAACGATTTCTATTAAAAATAAGCGTTTGTAGATAAAATACGTTTATGCTCGTCTTGTTAAATTTTAAAACTATTAGAACTATGATTTTATACAAAATCGTTAAAACTTCATTATCATCCTATGTCCCACGTTCCTACGTGAAGTTAAGGCTGAAAAAACGATTTCTAGTCACAATAAGCTTTGTGACATCTTAATGATTATTACTCGGCTTGTTTACTTTCAAAACTCTTAGTTTGATTATTTATGTCAAAATGGGTAAAACTTCATTATAGTTCGATTTCCCACGTTTTCAATGTGAAGTTAAGGCTTAAAACAACTATTTCTAGTCCCAATAAGCTTAGTGAAGGCTTTAATGATTATACTCGGCTTGTTTACTTTCAAAACTCTTAGTTTGATTATTTATGTCAAAATGGGTAAAACTTCATTATAGTTCGATTTCCCACGTTTTCAATGTGAAGTTAAGGCTTAAAACAACTATTTCTAGTCACAATAAGCTTTGTGAAAGCTTTAATGATTATACTCGGCTTGTTTACTTTCAAAACTCTTAGTTTGATTATTTATGTCAAAATGGTTAAAACTTCATTATAGTTCGATTTCCCACGTTTTCAATGTGAAGTTAAGGCTTAAAACAACGATTTCTATTAAAAATAAGCGTTTGTAGATAAAATACGTTTATGCTCGTCTTGTTAAATTTTAAAACTATTAGAACTATGATTTTATACAAAATCGTTAAAACTTCATTATCATCCTATGTCCCACGTTCCCTACGTGAAGTTAAGGCTGAAAACAACGATTTCTAGTCAATATAAGGTTTGTGACATCTTAATGATTATACTCGGCTTGTTTACTTTGAAAACTTTTAGTTTGATTATTTATATCAAAATGGGTAAAACTTCATTATAGTTCGATTTCTCACGTTTTCAATGTGAAGTTAAGGCTTAAAACAACTATTTCTAGTCCCAATAAGCTTAGTGAAGGCTTTAATGATTATACTCGGCTTGTTTGCTTTCAAAACTCTTAGTTTGATTATTTATGTCAAAATGGGTAAAACTTCATTATAGTTCGATTTCCCACGTTTTCAATGTGAAGTTAAGGCTTAAAACAACTATTTCTAGTCACAATAAGCTTTGTGAAAGCTTTAATGATTATACTCGGCTTGTTTACTTTCAAAACTCTTAGTTTGATTATTTATGTCAAAATGGTTAAAACTTCATTATAGTTCGATTTCCCACGTTTCCAATGTGAAGTTAAGGCTTAAAACAACGATTTCTATTAAAAATAAGCGTTTGTAGATAAAATAATACGTTTATGCTCGTCTTGTTAAATTTTAAAACTATTAGAACTATGATTTTATACAAAATCATTAAAACTTCATTATCGTCCTATGTCCCACGTTTCCTACGTGAAGTTAAGGCTGAGAAAAACGATTTCTAGTCACAATAAGCTTTGTGACATCTTAATGATTTTACTCGGTTGTTTACTTTCAAAACTCTTAGTTTGATTATTTATGTCAAAATGGGTAAGACTTCATTATAGTTCGATTTCCCACGTTTTCAATGTGAAGTTAAGGCTTAAAACAACTATTTCTAGTCCCAATAAGCTTAGTGAAGGCTTTAATGATTATACTCGGCTTGTTTACTTTCAAAACTCTTAGTTTGATTATTTATGTCAAAATGGGTAAAACTTCATTATAGTTCGATTTCCCACGTTTTCAATGTGAAGTTAAGGCTTAAAACAACTATTTCTAGTCACAATAAGCTTTGTGAAAGCTTTAATGATTATACTCGGCTTGTTTACTTTCAAAACTCTTAGTTTGATTATTTATGTCAAAATGGTTAAAACTTCATTATAGTTCGATTTCCCATGTTTCCAATGTGAAGTTAAGGCTTAAAACAACGATTTCTATTAAAAATAAACGTTTGTAGATAAAATACGTTTATGCTCGTCTTGTTAAATTTTAAAACTATTAGAACTATGATTTTATACAAAATCGTTAAAACTTCATTATCATCCTATGTCCCACGTTCCCTACGTGAAGTTAAGGCTGAAAACAACGATTTCTAGTCAAATAAGCTTTGTGACATCTTAATGATTATACTCGGGTTGTTTACTTTCAAAACTCTTAGTTTGATTATTTATGTCAAAATGGGTAAAACTTCATTATAGTTCGATTTCTCACATTTTCAATGTGAAGTTAAGGCTTAAAACAACTATTTCTAGTCCCAATAAGCTTAGTGAAGGCTTTAATGATTATACTCGGCTTGTTTACTTTCAAAACTCTTAGTTTGATTATTTATGTCAAAATGGGTAAAACTTCATTATAGTTCGATTTCCCACGTTTTCAATGTGAAGTTAAGGTTTAAAACAACTATTTATAGTCACAATAAGCTTTGTGAAAGCTTTAATGATTATACTCGGCTTGTTTACTTTCAAAACTCTTAGTTTGATTATTTATGTCAAAATGGTTAAAACTTCATTATAGTTCGATTTCCCACGTTTCCAATGTGAAGTTAAGGCTTAAAACAACGATTTCTATTAAAAATAAGAGTTTGTAGATAAAATACGTTTATGCTCGTCTTGGTAAATTTTAAAACTATTAGAACTATGATTTTATACAAAATCGTTAAAACTTCATTATCATCCTATGTCCCACGTTCCCTACGTGAAGTTAAGGCTGAAAACAACGATTTCTAGTCACAATAAGGTTTGTGACATCTTAATGATTATACTCGGCTTGTTTACTTTCAAAACTCTTAGTTTGAATATTTATGTCAAAATGGGTAAAACTTCATTATAGTTTGATTTCCCAGTTTTCAATGTGAAGTTAAGGCTTAAAACAACTATTTCTAGTCCCAATAAGCTTAGTGAAGGCTTTAATGATTATACTCGGCTTGTTTACTTTCAAAACTCTTAGTTTGATTATTTATGTCAAAATGGGTAAAACTTCATTATAGTTCGATTTCCCACGTTTTCAATGTGAAGTTAAGGCTTGAAACAACTATTTCTAGTCCCAATAAGCTTTCTGAAGGCTTTAATGATTATACTCGGCTTGTTTACTTTCAAAACTCTTAGTTTGATTATTTATGTCAGAATGGGTAAAACTTCGTTATAGTTCGATTTCCCACGTTTTCAATGTGAAGTTAAGGCTTAAAATAACTATTTCTAGTCCCAATAAGTTTTGTGAAGGCTTTAATGATTATACTCGGCTTGTTTACTTTCAAAACTCTTAGTTTGATTATTTATGTCAAAATGGGTAAAACTTCATTATAGTTCGATTTCCAACGTTTCCAATGTGAAGTTAAGGCTTAAAACAACGATTTCTATTAAAAATAAGCGTTTGTTGATAAAATATGTATATACTCTTCTTGTTAAATTTTAAGACTATTAGAATTATGATTTTATACAAAATGGTTAAAACTTCATTATCGTCCTATGTCCCACGTTCCTCCTACGTGAAGTTAAGGCTAAAAACAACGATTTCTAGTCACAATAAGCTTTGTGACATCTTAATGTTTATACTCGGCTTGTTTACTTTCAAAACTCTTAGTTTGATTATTTATGTCAAAATGGTAAAACTTCATTATAGTTCGATTTCCCACGTTTTCAATGTGAAGTTAAGGCTTAAAACAACTATTTCTAGTCCCAATAAGTTTTGTGAAGGCTTTAATGATTATACTCGGCTTGTTTACTTTCAAAACTCTTAGTTAGATTATTTATGTCAAAATGTTTAAAACTTCATTATAGTTTGATTTCCCACGTTTCCAATGTGAAGTTAAGGCTTAGAACAACGATTTCTATTAAAAATAAGCGTTTGTAGATAAAATACGTTTATGCTCGTCTTGTTAAATTTTAAAACTATTAGAACTATGATTTTACACAAAATCGTTACAACTTCATTATCGTCCTATGTCCCACGTTCCCTACGTGAAGTTAAGGCTTAAAACAACGATTTCTAGTCACAATAAGCTTTGTGACATCTTAATGATTTTACTCGGCTTGTTTACTTTCAAAACTCTTAGTTTGATTATTTATGTCAAAATGGGTAAAACTTCATTATAGTTCTATTTCCCACGTTTTCAATGTGAAGTTAAGGCATAAAACAACTATTTCTAGTCACAATAAGCTTTGTGAAGGCTTTAATGATTACATTCGGCTTGTTTACTTTCAAAACTATTAGTTTGATAATTTATGTCAAAATGGGTAAAACTTTATTATAGTTCGATTTCCCACGTTTTCAATGTGAAGTTAAGGCTTAAAACAACTATTTTTAGTCACTATAAGCTTTGTGAAGGCTTTAATGATTATACTCGGCTTGTTTAGTTTCAAAACTCTTAGTTTGATTATTTATGTCAAAATGGGTAAAACTTCATTATAGTTCGATTTCCCACGTTTTCAATGTGACGTTAAGGCTTAAAACAACTATTTCTAGTCCCAATAAGCTTTGTGAAGGCTTTAATGATTATACTCGGCTTGTTTACTTTCAAAACTCTTAATTTGATTTTTTATGTCAAAATGGGTAAAACTTCATTATAGTTCGATTTCCCACGTTTTCAATGTGAAGTTAAGGTTTAAAACAACTATTTATAGTCACAATAAGCTATGTGAAGGCTTTAATGATTATACTCGGCTTGTTTACTTTCAAAACTCTTAGTTTGATTATTTATGTCAAAATGGTTAAAACTTCATTATAGTTCGATTTCCCACGTTTCCAATGTGAAGTTAAGGCTTAAAACAACGATTTCTATTAAAAATAAGAGTTTGTAGATAAAATACGTTTATGCTCGTCTTGGTAAATTTTAAAACTATTAGAACTATGATTTTATACAAAATCGTTAAAACTTCATTATCATCCTATGTCCCACGTTCCCTACGTGAAGTTAAGGCTGAAAACAACGATTTCTAGTCACAATAAGGTTTGTGACATCTTAATGATTATACTCGGCTTGTTTACTTTTAAAACTCTTAGTTTGAATATTTATGTCAAAATGGGTAAAACTTCATTATAGTTTGATTTCCCACGTTTTCAATGTGAAGTTAAGGCTTAAAACAACTATTTCTAGTCCCAATAAGCTTAGTGAAGGCTTTAATGATTATACTCGGCTTGTTTACTTTCAAAACTCTTAGTTTGATTATTTATGTCAAAATGGGTAAAACTTCATTATAGTTCGATTTCCCACGTTTTCAATGTGAAGTTAAGGCTTGAAACAACTATTTCTAGTCACAATAAGCTTTGTGAAAGCTTTAATGATTATACTCGGCTTGTTTACTTTCAAAACTCTTAGTTTGATTATTTATGTCAAATGGGTAAAACTTCGTTATAGTTCGATTTCCCACGTTTTCAATGTGAAGTTAAGGCTTAAAATAACTATTTCTAGTCCCAATAAGTTTTGTGAAGGCTTTAATGATTATACTCGGCTTGTTTACTTTCAAAACTCTTAGTTTGATTATTTATGTCAAAATGGGTAAAACTTCATTATAGTTCGATTTCCAACGTTTCCAATGTGAAGTTAAGGCTTAAAACAACGATTTCTATTAAAAATAAGCGTTTGTAGATAAAATATGTATATACACTTCTTGTTAAATTTTAAGACTATTAGAATTATGATTTTATACAAAATGGTTAAAACTTCATATATCGTCCTATGTCCCACGTTCCTTACGTGAAGTTAAGGCTAAAAACAACGATTTCTAGTCACAATAAGCTTTGTGACATCTTAATGTTTATACTCGGCTTGTTTACTTTCAAAACTCTTAGTTTGATTATTTATGTCAAAATGGGTAAAACTTCATTATAGTTCGATTTCCCACGTTTTCAATGTGAAGTTAAGGCTTAAAACAACTATTTCTAGTCCCAATAAGTTTTGTGAAGGCTTTAATGATTATACTCGGCTTGTTTACTTTCAAAACTCTTAGTTTGATTATTTATGTCAAAATGTTTAAAACTTCATTATAGTTTGATTTCCCACGTTTCCAATGTGAAGTTAAGACTTAAACAACGATTTCTATTAAAAATAAGCGTTTGTAGATAAAATACGTTTATGCTCGTCTTGTTAAATTTTAAAACTATTAGAACTATGATTTTATACAAAATCGTTAAAACTTCATTATCGTCCTATGTCCCACGTTCCCTACGTGAAGTTAAGGCTGAAAACAACGATTTCTAGTCACAATAAGCTTTGTGACATCTTAATGATTTTACTCGGCTTGTTTACTTTCAAAACTCTTAGTTTGATTATTTATGTCAAAATGGGTAAAACTTCATTATAGTTCTATTTCCCACGTTTTCAATGTGAAGTTAAGGCATAAACAACTATTTCTAGTCATAATAAGCTTTGTGAAGGCTTTAATGATTATACATTCGGCTTGTTTACTTTCAAAACTATTAGTTTGATAATTTATGTCAAAATGGGTAAAACTTTATTATAGTTCGATTTCCCACGTTTTCAATGTGAAGTTAAGGCTTAAAACAACTATTTTTAGTCACTATAAGCTTTGTGAAGGCTTTAATGATTATACTCGGCTTGTTTAGTTTCAAAACTCTTAGTTTGATTATTTATGTCAAAATGGGTAAAACTTCATTATAGTTCGATTTCCCACGTTTTCAATGTGACGTTAAGGCTTAAAACAACTATTTCTAGTCCCAATAAGTTTTGTGAAGGCTTTAATGATTATACTCGGCTTGTTTACTTTCAAAACTCTTAATTTGATTTTTTATGTCAAAATGGGTAAAACTTCATTATAGTTTGATTTCCCACGTTTTCAATGTGAAGTTAAGGTTTAAAACAACTATTTATAGTCACAATAAGCTATGTGAAGGCTTTAATGATTATACTCGGCTTGTTTACTTTCAAAACTCTTAGTTTGATTATTTATGTCAAAATGGGTAAAACTTCTATATAGTTCGATTTCCCACGTTTCCAATGTGAAGTTAAGGCTTAAAACAACGATTTCTATTAAAAATAAGAGTTCGTAGATAAAATATGTTTATGCACGTCTTGTTAAATTTTAAAACTATTAGAACTATGATTTTATACAAAATCATTAAAACTTCATTATCGTCCTATGTCCCACGTTCCATACGTGAAGTTAAGGCTTTGAAAACAACGATTTCTAGTCACAATAAGCTTTGTGACATCTTAATGATTTTACTCGGGTTGTTTACTTTTAAAACTCTTAGTTTGATTATTTATGTCAAAATGGGTAAAACTTCATTATAGTTCGATTTCTAACGTTTCCAATGTGAAGTTAAGGCTTAAAACAACGATTTCTATTAAAAATAAGCGTTTGTAGATAAAATATGTAATACTCGTCTTGTTCAATTTTAAGACTATTAGAATTATGATTTTATACAAAATCTTTTAAACTTCATATCGTCCTATGTCCCACGTTCCTTACGTGAAGTTAAGGCTAAAAACAACGATTTCTAGTCACAATAAGCTTTGTGACATCTTAATGATTATTCTCGGCTTGTTTACTTTCAAAACTATTAGTTTGATTATTTATGTCTTAATGGGCAATACTTTATTATAGTTTGATTTCCCACGTTTTCAATGTGAAATAAAGGCTTAAAACAACTATTTCTAGTCCCAATAAGCTTTGTGAAGGCTTTAATGATTATACTCGGCTTGTTTAGTTTCAAAACTATTAGTTTGATTATTTATGTCAAAATGGGTAAAACTTCATTATAGTTCGATTTCCCACATTTTCAATGTGAAGTTAAGGCTTTAAAAGAACTATTTCTAGTCACAATAAGCTTTGTGAAAGCTTTAATGATTATACTCGGCTTGTTTGCTTTCTTTCAAAACTCTTAGTTTGATTATTTATGTCAAAATGGTTAAAACTTCATTATAGTTCGATTTCTTACGTTTCCAATGTGAAGTTAAGGCTTAAAACAACGATTTCTATTAAAAATAAGCGTTTGTAGATAAAATACGTTTATGCTCGTCTTGTGAAATTTTAAAACTATTAGAACTATGATTTTATACAAAATCGTTTAAACTTCATTATCATCCTATGTCCCACGTTCCCTACGTGAAGTTAAGGCTGAAAACAACGATTTATAGTCACAATAAGGTTTGTGATATCTTAATGATTATACTCGGCTTGTTTACTTTCAAAACTCTTAGTTTGATTATTTATGTCAAAATGGGTAAAACTTCATTATAGTTCGATTTCCCACGTTTTCAATGTGAAGTTAAGGCTTAAAACAACTATTTCTAGTCCGAATAAGCTTAGTGAAGGCTTTAATGATTATACACGGCTTGTTTACTTTCAAAACTCTTAGTTTGATTATTTATGTCAAAATGGGTAAAATTTCATTATAGTTCGATTTCCCACGTTTTCAATGTGAAGTTAAGGCTTAAAACAACTATTTCTAGTCACAATAAGCTTTGTGAAAGCTTTAATGATTATACTCGGCTTGTTTACTTTCAAAACTCTTAGTTTGATTATTTATGTCAAAATTGGTAAAACTTCATTATAGTTCGATTTCTCGCGTTTTAAATGTGAAGTTAAGTCTTAAAACAACTATTTCTAGTCCCAATAAGCTTTGGGAAGGCTTTAATGATTATACTCGGCTTGTTTACTTTCAAAACTCTTAGTTTGATTATTTATGTCAAAATGGGTAAAACTTCGTTATAGTTCGATTTCCCACGTTTTCAATGTGAAGTTAAGGCTTAAAACAACGATTTCTATTAAAAATAAGCGTTTGTAGAAAAAATATGTTTATGCTCGTCTTGTTAAATTTTAAAACTATTAGAACTATGATTTTATACAAAATCATTAAAACTTCATTATCGTCCTATTCCCCACGTTTCCTACGTGAAGTTAAGGCTGAGAAAAACGATTTCTAGTCACAATAAGCTTTGTGACATCTTAATGATTTTACTCGGGTTGTTTACTTTTAAAACTCTTAGTTTGATTATTTATATCAAAATGGGTAAAACTTCATTATAGTTCGATTTCCCAACGTTTCCAATGTGAAGTTATGGCTTAAAACAACGATTTCTATTAAAAATAAGCGTTTGTAGATAAAATATGTAGATACTCGTCTTGTTCAATTTTAAGACTATTAGAATTATGATTTTATACAAAATCATTAAAACTTCATATCGTCCTATGTCCCACGTTCCTTACATGAAGTTAAGGCTAAAAACAACGATTTCTAGTCACAATAAGCTTTGTGACAACTTAATGATTATACTCGGCTTGTTTACTTTCAAAACTATTAGTTTGATTATTTATGTAACAATGGGCAAAACTTCATTATAGTTCGATTTCCCACGTTTTCAATGTGAAGTTAAGGCTTAAAACAACTATTTCTAGTCATAATAAGCTTTGTGAAGGCTTTAATGATTACACTCGGCTTGTTTAGTTTCAAAACTCATAGTTTGATTATTTATGTCAAAATGGATAAAACTTCATTATAGTTCGATTTCCCACGTTTTCAATGTGAAGTTAAGGCTTAAAACAACTATTTCTAGTCCCAATAAGCTTTGTGAAGGCTTTAATGATTATACTCGGCTTGTTTACTTTCAAAACTCTTAGTTTGATTATTTATGTCAAAATTGGTAAAACTTCATTATAGTTCGATTTCCCACGTTTTTAATGTGAAGTTAAGGCTTAAAACAACTATTTCTAGTCCCAATAAGCTTTGTGAAGGCTTTAATGATTATACTCGGCTTGTTTACTTTCAAAACTATTAGTTTGATAATTTATGTCAAAATGGGTAAAACTTTATTATAGTTCGATTTCCCACGTTTTCAATGTGAAGTTAAGGCTTAAAACAACTATTTTTAGTCACTATAAGCTTTGTGAAGGCTTTAATGATTGTACTCGGCTTGTTTAGTTTCAAAACTCTTAGTTTGATTATTTATGTCAAAATGGGTAAAACTTCATTATAGTTCAATTTCCCACGTTTTCAATGTGACGTTAAGGCTTAAAACAACTATTTCTAGTCCCAATAAGCTTTGTGAAGGCTTTAATGATTATACTCGGCTTGTTTACTTTCAAAATTCTTAATTTGATTTTTTATGTCAAAATGGGTAAAACTTCATTATATTTCGATTTCCCACGTTTTCAATGTGAAGTTAAGGTTTAAAACAACTATTTATAGTCACAATAAGCTATGTGAAGGCTTTAATGATTATACTCGGCTTGTTTACTTTCAAAACTCTTAGTTTGATTATTTATGTCAAAATGGGTAAAACTTCTATATAGTACGATTTCCCACGTTTCCAATGTGAAGTTAGGCTTAAAACAACGATTTCTATTAAAAATAAGCGTTTGTAGATAAAATCTGTTTATGCCCGTCTTGTTAAATTTTAAAACTATTAGAACTATGATTTTATACAAAATCGTTCAAACTTCATTATCGTCCTATGTCCCACGTTCCATACATGAAGTTAAAGCTGAAAACAACGATTTCTAGTCACAAAAAGCTTTGTGACATCTTAATGATTTTACTCGGGTTGTTTACTTTTAGAACTCTTAGTTTGATTATTTATGTCAAAATGGGTAAAACTTCATTATAGTTCGATTTCTAACGTTTCCAATGTGAAGTTAAGGCTTAAAACAACGATTTCTATTAAAAATAAGCGTTTGTAGATAAAATATGTAGATACTCGTCTTGTTCAATTTTAAGACTATTAGAATTATGATTTTATACAAAATCTTTTAAACTTCGATATCGTCCTATGTCCCACGTTCCTTACGTGAAGTTAAGGCTAAAAACAACGATTTCTAGTCACAATAAGCTTTGTGACATCTTAATGATTATTTTCGGCTTGTTTACTTTCAAAACTATTAGTTTGATTATTTATGTCTTAATGGGCAATACTTTATTATAGTTTGATTTCCCACGTTTTCAATGTGAAATAAAGGCTTAAAACAACTATTTCTAGTCCCAAGAAGCTTTCAAGGCTTTAATGATTATACTCGGCTTGTTTAGTTTCAAAACTATTAGTTTGATAATTTATGTCAAAATGGGTAAAACTTTATTATAGTTCGATTTCCCACATTTTCAATGTGAAGTTAAGGTTTAAAAGAACTATTTCTTGTCACAATAAGCTTTGTGAAAGCTTTAATGATTATACTCGGCTTGTTTGCTTTCAAAACTCTTAGTTTGATTATTTATGTCAAAATGGTTAAAACTTCATTATAGTTCGATTTCTTACGTTTCCAATGTGAAGTTAAGGCTTAAAACAACGATTTCTATTAAAAATAAGCGTTTGTAGATAAAATACGTTTATGCTCGTCTTGTGAAATTTTAAAACTATTAGAACTATGATTTTATACAAAATCGTTTAAACTCATTATCATCCTATGTCCCACGTTCCCTACGTGAAGTTAAGGCTGAAAACAACGATTTATAGTCACAATAAGGTTTGTGATATCTTAATGATTATACTCGGCTTGTTTACTTTCAAAACTCTTAGTTTGATTATTTATGTCAAAATGGGTAAAACTTCATTATAGTTCGATTTCCCACGTTTTCAATGTGAAGTTAAGGCTTAAAACAACTATTTCTAGTCCGAATAAGCTTAGTGAAGGCTTTAATGATTATACACGGCTTGTTTACTTTCAAAACTCTTAGTTTGATTATTTATGTCAAAATGGGTAAAATTTCATTATAGTTCGATTTCCCACGTTTTCAATGTGAAGTTAAGGCTTAAAACAACTATTTCTAGTCACAATAAGCTTTGTGAAAGCTTTAATGATTATACTCGGCTTGTTTACTTTCAAAACTCTTAGTTTGATTATTTATGTCAAAATTGGTAAAACTTCATTATAGTTCGATTTCTCGCGTTAAATGTGAAGTTAAGTCTTAAAACAACTATTTCTAGTCCCAATAAGCTTTGGGAAGGCTTTAATGATTATACTCGGCTTGTTTACTTTCAAAACTCTTAGTTTGATTATTTATGTCAAAATGGGTAAAACTTCGTTATAGTTCGATTTCCCACGTTTTCAATGTGAAGTTAAGGCTTAAAACAACGATTTCTATTAAAAATAAGCGTTTGTAGAAAAAATATGTTTATGCTCGTCTTGTTAAATTTTAAAACTATTAGAACTATGATTTTATACAAAATCATTAAAACTTCATTATCGTCCTATGTCCCACGTTTCCTACGTGAAGTTAAGGCTGAAAAAAACGATTTCTAGTCACAATAAGCTTTGTGACATCTTAATGATTTTACTCGGGTTGTTTACTTTTAAAACTCTTAGTTTGATTATTTATATCAAAATGGGTAAAACTTCATTATAGTTCGATTCCCAACGTTTCCAATGTGAAGTTATGGCTTAAAACAACGATTTCTATTAAAAATAAGCGTTTGTAGATAAAATATGTAGATACTCGTCTTGTTCAATTTTAAGACTATTAGAATTATGATTTTATACAAAATCATTAAAACTTCGATATCGTCCTATGTCCCACGTTCCTTACATGAAGTTAAGGCTAAAAACAACGATTTCTAGTCACAATAAGCTTTGTGACAACTTAATGATTATACTCGGCTTGTTTACTTTCAAAACTATTAGTTTGATTATTTATGTAACAATGGGCAAAACTTCATTATAGTACGATTTCCCACGTTTTCAATGTGAAGTTAAGGCTTAAAACAACTATTTCTAGTCATAATAAGCTTTGTGAAGGCTTTAATGATTACACTCGGCTTGTTTAGTTTCAAAACTCATAGTTTGATTATTTATGTCAAAATGGATAAAACTTCATTATAGTTCGATTTCCCACGTTTTCAATGTGAAGTTAAGGCTTAAAACAACTATTTCTAGTCCCAATAAGCTTTGTAAGGCTTTAATGATTATACTCGGCTTGTTTACTTTCAAAACTCTTAGTTTGATTATTTATGTCAAAATTGGTAAAACTTCATTATAGTTCGATTTCCCACGTTTTTAATGTGAAGTTAAGGCTTAAAACAACTATTTCTAGTCCCAATAAGCTTTGTGAAGGCTTTAATGATTATACTCGGCTTGTTTACTTTCAAAACTATTAGTTTGATAATTTATGTCAAAATGGGTAAAACTTTATTATAGTTCGATTTTTCCCACGTTTTCAATGTGAAGTTAAGGCTTAAAACAACTATTTTTAGTCACTATAAGCTTTGTGAAGGCTTTAATGATTGTACTCGGCTTGTTTAGTTTCAAAACTCTTCGTTTGATTATTTATGTCAAAATGGGTAAAACTTCATTATAGTTCAATTTCCCACGTTTTCAATGTGACGTTAAGGCTTAAAACAACTATTTCTAGTCCCAATAAGCTTTGTGAAGGCTTTAATGATTATACTCGGCTTGTTTACTTTCAAAATTCTTAATTTGATTTTTTATGTCAAAATGGGTAAAACTTCATTATATTTCGATTTCCCACGTTTTCAATGTGAAGTTAAGGTTTAAAACAACTATTTATAGTCACAATAAGCTATGTGAAGGCTTTAATGATTATACTCGGCTTGTTTACTTTCAAAACTCTTAGTTTGATTATTTATGTCAAAATGGGTAAAACTTCTATATAGTACGATTTCCCACGTTTCCAATGTGAAGTTAGGCTTAAAACAACGATTTCTATTAAAAATAAGCGTTTGTAGATAAAATCTGTTTATGCCCGTCTTGTTAAATTTTAAAACTATTAGAACTATGATTTTATACAAAATCGTTCAAACTTCATTATCGTCCTATGTCCCACGTTCCATACATGAAGTTAAAGCTGAAAACAACGATTTCTAGTCACAAAAAGCTTTGTGACATCTTAGTGATCTTACTCGGGTTGTTTACTTTTAAAACTCTTAGTTTGATTATTTATGTCATAATGGGTAAAACTTCATTATAGTTCGATTTCCAACGTTTCCAATGTGAAGTTAAGGCTTAAAACAACGATTTCTATTAAAAATAAGCGTTTGTAGATAAAATATGTAGATACTCGTCTTGTTCAATTTTAAGAAAATTATGATTTTATACAAAATCGTTAAAACTTCGATATCGTCCTATGTCCCACGTTCCTTACGTGAAGTTAAGGCTAAAAACTACGATTTCTAGTCACATTAAGCTTTGTAACATCTTAATGATTATACTCGGCTTGTTTACTTTCAAAACTATTAGTTCGATTATTTATGTCAAAATGGACAAAACTTCATTATAGTTCGATTTCCCACGTTTTCAATGTAAAGTTAAGGCTTAAAACAACTATTTCTAGTACCAAGAAGCTTTGTGAAGGCTTTAATGATTATACTCGGCTTGTTTAGATTCAAAACTCTTAGTTTGATTTTTTATGTCAAAATGGGTAAAACTTCATTATAGTTCGATTTCCCACATTTTCAATGTGAAGTTAGGGCTTAAAACAACTATTTCTAGTCACAATAAGCTTTGTGAAAGCTTTAATGATTATACTCGGCTTGTTTACTTTCAAAACTCTTAGTTTGATTATTTATGTCAAAATGGTTAAAACTTCATTATAGTTCGATATCCCACGTTTCCAATGTGAAGTTAAGGCTTAAAACAACGATTTCTAATAAAAATAAGCGTTTGTAGATAAAATACGTTTATGCTCGTCTTATTAAATTTTAAAACTATTAGAACTATGATTTTATACAAAATCGTTAAAACTTCATTATCATCCTATGTCCCACATTCCCTACGTGAAGTTAAGGCTGAAAACAACGATTTCTAGTCACAATATGGTTTGTGACATCTTAATGATTATACTCGGCTTGTTTAGATTCAAAACTCTTAGTTTGATTATTTTTGTCAAAATGGGTAAAACTTCATTATAGTTCGATTTCCCACGTTTTCAATGTGAAGTTAAGGCTTAAAACAACTATTTTTAGTTACAATAAGCTTTGTGAAAGCTTTAATGATTATACTCGGCTTGTTTACTTTCAAAACTCTTAGTTTGATTATTTATGTCAAAATGGTTAAAACTTCATTATAGTTCGATTTCCCACGTTTCCAATGTGAAGTTAAGGCTTAAAACAACGATTTCTATTAAAAATAAGCGTTTGAACATAAAATACGTTTATGCTCGTCTTATTAAATTTTAAAACTATTAGAACTATGATTTTTTACAAAATCATTAAAAATTCATTATCATCCTATGTCCCACGTTTCCTACGTGAAGTTAAGGCTGAGAAAAATGATTTCTAGTCACAATAAGCTTTGTGACATCTTAATAATTTTACTCGGGTTGTTTACTTTCAAAACTCTTAGTTTGATTATTTATGTCAAAATGGGTAAGACTTCATTATAGTTCGATTTCCCACGTTTTCAATGTGAAGTTAAGGCTTAAAACAACTATTTCTAGTCCCAATAAGCTTAGTGAAGGCTTTAATGATTATACTCGGCTTGTTTACTTTCAAAACTCTTAGTTTGATTATTTATGTCAAAATGGGTAAAACTTCATTATAGTTCGATTTCCCACGTTTTCAATGTGAAGTTAAGGCTTAAAACAACTATTTCTAGTCACAATAAGCTTTGTGAAAGCTTTAATGATTATACTCGGCTTGTTTACTTTCAAAACTCTTAGTTTGATTATTTATGTCAAAATGGTTAAAACTTCATTATAGTTCGATTTCCCATGTTTCCAATGTGAAGTTAAGGCTTAAAACAACGATTTCTATTAAAAATAAACGTTTGTAGATAAAATACGTTTATGCTCGTCTTGTTAAATTTTAAAACTATTAGAACTATGATTTTATACAAAATCGTTAAAACTTCATTATCATCCTATGTCCCACGTTCCCTACGTGAAGTTAAGGCTGAAAACAACGATTTCTAGTCACAATATGGTTTGTGACATCTTATGATGATTATACTCGGCTTGTTTAGATTCAAAACTCTTAGTTTGATTATTTATGTCAAAATGGGTAAAACTTCATTATAGTTCGATTTCCCACGTTTTCAATGTGAAGTTAAGGCTTAAAACAACTATTTCTAGTCACAATAAGCTTTGTGAAAGCTTTAATGAGTATACTCGGCTTGTTTACTTTCAAAACTCTTAGTTTGATTATTTATGTCAAAATGGTTAAAACTTCATTATAGTTCGATTTCCCACGTTTCCTATGTGAAGTTAAGGCTTAAAACAACGATTTCTATTAAAAATAAGCGTTTGTAGATAAAATACGTTTATGCTCGTCTTGTTAAATTTTAAAACTATTAGAACTATCATTTTATACTAAATCATTAAAAATTCATTATCATCCTATGTCCCACGTTTCCTACGTGAAGTTAAGGCTGAGAAAAACGATTTCTAGTCACAATAAGCTTTGTGACATCTTAAAGATTTTACTCGTGTTGTTTACTTTCAAAACTCTTAGTTTGATTATTTATGTCAAAATGGGTAAGACTTCATTATAGTTCGATTTCCCACGTTTTCAATGTGAAGTTAAGGCTTAAAACAACTATTTCAAGTCCCAACAAGCTTAGTGAAGGCTTTAATGATTATACTCGGCTTGTTTACTTTCAAAACTCTTAGTTTGATTATTTTTGTCAAAATGGGTAAAACTTCATTATAGTTCGATTTCCCACGTTTTCAATGTGAAGTTAAGGCTTAAAACAACTATTTCTAGTCACAATATGCTTTGTGAAAGCTTTAATGATTATACTCGGCTTGTTTACTTTCAAAACTCTTAGTTTGATTATTTATGTCAAAATGGTTAAAACTTCATTATAGTTCGATTTCCCATGTTTCCAATGTGAAGTTAAGGCTTAAAACAACGATTTCTATTAAAAATAAGCGTTTGTAGATAAAATACGTTTATGCTCGTCTTGTTAAATTTTAAAACTATTAGAACTACGATTTTATACAAAATCGTTAAAACTTCATTATCATCCTATGTCCCACGTTCCCTACGTGAAGTTAAGGCTGAAAACAACGATTTCTAGTCACAATAAGGTTTGTGACATCTTAATGATTATACTCGGCTTGTTTACTTTCAAAACTCTTAGTTTGATTATTTATGTCAAAATGGGTAAAAGTTCATTATAGTTCGATTTCCCACGTTTTCAATGTGAAGTTAAGGCTTAAAACAACTATTTCTAGTCACAATAAGCATTGTGAAAGCTTTAATGATTATACTCGGCTTGTTTACTTTCAAAACTCTTAGTTTGATTATTTATGTCAAAATGGTTAAAACTTCATTATAGTTCGATTTCCCATGTTTCCAATGTGAAGTTAAGGCTTAAAACAACGATTTCTATTAAAAATAAACGTTTGTAGATAAAATACGTTTATGCTCGTCTTGTTAAATTTTAAAACTATTAGAACTATGATTTTATACAAAATCGTTAAAACTTCATTATCATCCTATGTCCCACGTTCCCTACGTGAAGTTAAGGCTGAAAACAACGATTTCTAGTCACAATATGGTTTGTGACATCTTAATGATTATACTCGGCTTGTTTAGATTCAAAACTCTTAGTTTGATTATTTATGTCAAAATGGGTAAAACTTCATTATAGTTCGATTTCCCACGTTTTCAATGTGAAGTTAAGGCTTAAAACAACTATTTCTAGTCACAATAAGCTTTGTGAAAGCTTTAATGAGTATACTCGGCTTGTTTACTTTCAAAACTCTTAGTTTGATTATTTATGTCAAAATGGTTAAAACTTCATTATAGTTCGATTTCCCACGTTTCCAATGTGAAGTTAAGGCTTAAAACAACGATTTCTATTAAAAATAAGCGTTTGTAGATAAAATACGTTTATGCTCGTCTTGTTAAATTTTAAAACTATTAGAACTATCATTTTATACTAAATCATTAAAAATTCATTATCATCCTATGTCCCACGTTTCCTACGTGAAGTTAAGGCTTAAGAAAAACGATTTCTAGTCACAATAAGCTTTGTGACATCTTAAAGATTTTACTCGTGTTGTTTACTTTCAAAACTCTTAGTTTGATTATTTATGTCAAAATGGGTAAGACTTCATTATAGTTCGATTTCCCACGTTTTCAATGTGAAGTTAAGGCTTAAAACAACTATTTCAAGTCCCAATAAGCTTAGTGAAGGCTTTAATGATTATACTCGGCTTGTTTACTTTCAAAACTCTTAGTTTGATTATTTTTGTCAAAATGGGTAAAACTTCATTATAGTTCGATTTCCCACGTTTTCAATGTGAAGTTAAGGCTTAAAACAACTATTTCTAGTCACAATATGCTTTGTGAAAGCTTTAATGATTATACTCGGCTTGTTTACTTTCAAAACTCTTAGTTTGATTATTTATGTCAAAATGGTTAAAACTTCATTATAGTTCGATTTCCCATGTTTCCAATGTGAAGTTAAGGCTTAAAACAACGATTTCTATAAAAATAAGCGTTTGTAGATAAAATACGTTTATGCTCGTCTTGTTAAATTTTAAAACTATTAGAACTACGATTTTATACAAAATCGTTAAAACTTCATTATCATCTTATGTCCCACGTTCCCTACGTGAAGTTAAGGCTGAAAACAACGATTTCTAGTCACAATAAGGTTTGTGACATCTTAATGATTATACTCGGCTTGTTTACTTTCAAAACTCTTAGTTTGATTATTTATGTCAAAATGGGTAAAACTTCATTATAGTTCGATTTCCCACGTTTTCAATGTGAAGTTAAGGCTTAAAACAACTATTTCTAGTCACAATAAGCATTGTGAAAGCTTTAATGATTATACTCGGCTTGTTTACTTTCAAAACTCTTAGTTTGATTATTTATGTCAAAATGGTTAAAACTTCATTATAGTTCGATTTCCCATGTTTCCAATGTGAAGTTAAGGCTTAAGACAACGATTTCTATTAAAAATAAACGTTTGTAGATAAAATACGTTTATGCTCGTCTTGTTAAATTATAAAACTATTAGAACTATGATTTTATACAAAATCGTTAAAACTTCATTATCATCCTATGTCCCACGTTCCCTACGTGAAGTTAAGGCTGAAAACAACGATTTCTATTCACAATATGGTTTGTGACATCTTAATGATTATACTCGGCTTGTTTAGATTCAAAACTCTTAGTTTGATTATTTATGTCAAAATGGGTAAAACTTCATTATAGTTCGATTTCCCACGTTTTCAATGTGAAGTTAAGGCTTAAAACAACTATTTCTAGTCACAATAAGCTTTGTGAAAGCTTTAATGATTATACTCGGCTTGTTTACTTTCAAAACTCTTAGTTTGATTATTTATGTCAAAATGGTTAAAACTTCATTATAGTTCGATTTCCCACGTTTCCAATGTGAAGTTAAGGCTTAAAAAAACTATTTCTATTAAAAATAAGCGTTTGTAGATAAAATACGTTTATGCTCGTCTTGTTAAATTTTAAAACTATTAGAACTATGATTTTATACAAAATCATTAAAAATTCATTATCATCCTATGTCCCACGTTTCCTACGTGAAGTTAAGGCTGAGAAAAACGATTTCTAGTCACAATAAGCTTTGTGACATCTTAATGATTTTACTCGGGTTGTTTACTTTCAAAACTCTTAGTTTGATTATTTATGTCAAAATGGGTAAGACTTAATTATAGTTCGATTTCCCACGTTTTCAATGTGAAGTTAAGGCTTAAAACAACTATTTCTAGTCCCAATAAGCTTAGTGAAGGCTTTAATGATTATACTCGGCTTGTTTACTTTCAAAACTCTTAGTTTGATTATTTATGTCAAAATGGGTAAAACTTCATTATTGTTCGATTTCCCACGTTTTCAATGTGAAGTTAAGGCTTAAAACAACTATTTCTAGTCACAATAAGCTTTGTGAAAGCTTTAATGATTATACTCGGCTTGTTTACTTTCAAAACTCTTAGTTTGATTATTTATGTCAAAATGGTTAAAACTTCATTATAGTTCGATTTCCCATGTTTCCAATGTGAAGTTAAGGCTTAAAACAACGATTTCTATTAAAAATAAGCGTTTGTAGATAAAATACGTTTATGCTCGTCTTGTTAAATTTTAAAACTATTAGAACTATGATTTTATACAAAATCGTTAAAACTTCATTATCATCCTATGTCCCACGTTCCCTACGTGAAGTTAAGGCTGAAAACAACGATTTCTAGTCACAATATGGTTTGTGACATCTTAATGATTATACTCGGCTTGTTTAGATTCAACACTCTTAGTTTGATTATTTATGTCAAAATGGGTAAAACTTCATTATAGTTCGATTACCCACGTTTTCAATGTGAAGTTAAGGCCTAAAACAACTATTTCTAGTCACAATAAGCTTTGTGAAAGCTTTAATGATTATACTCGGCTTGTTTACTTTCAAAACTCTTAGTTTTATTATTTATGTCAAAATGGTTAAAACTTCATTATAGTTCGATTTCCCACGTTTCCAATGTGAAGTTAAGGCTTAAAACAACGATTTCTATTAAAAATAAGCGTTTGTAGATAAAATACGTTTATGCTCGTCTTGTTAAATTTTAAAACTATTAGAACTATGATTTTATACAAAATCATTATAAATTCATTATCATCCTATGTCCCACGTTTCCTACGTAAAGTTAAGGCTGAGAAAAACGATTTCTAGTCACAATAAGCTTTGTGACATCTTAATAATTTTACTCGGGTTGTTTACTTTCAAAACTCTTAGTTTGATTATTTACGTCAAAATGGGTAAGACTTCATTATAGTTCGATTTCCCACGTTTTCAATGTGAAGTTAAGGCTTAAAACAACTATTTCTAGTCCCAATAAGCTTAGTGAAGGCTTTAATGATTATACTCGACTTGTTTACTTTCAAAACTCTTAGTTTGATTATTTATGTCAAAATGGGTAAAACTTCATTATAGTTCGATTTCCCACGTTTTCAATGTGAAGTTAAGGCTTAAAACAACTATTTCTAGTCACAATATGCTTTGTGAAAGCTTTAATGATTATACTCGGCTTGTTTACTTTCAAAACTCTTAGTTTGATTATTTATGTCAAAATGGTTAAAACTTCATTATAGTTCGATTTCCCATGTTTCCAATGTGAAGCTAAGGCTTAAAACAACGATTTCTATTAAAAATAAGCGTTTGTAGATTAAATACGTTTATGCTCGTCTTGTTAAATTTTAAAACTATTAGAACTATGATTTTATACAAAATCGTTAAAACTTCATTATCATCCTATGTCCCACGTTCCCTACGTGAAGTTAAGGCTGAAAACAACGATTTCTAGTCACAATATGGTTTGTGACATCCTAATGATTATACTCGGCTTGTTTAGATTCAAAACTCTTAGTTTGATTATTTATGTCAAAATGGGTAAAACTTCATTATAGTTCGATTTCCCACGTTTTCAATGTGAAGTTAAGGCTTAAAACAACTATTTCTAGTCACAATAAGCTTTGTGAAAGCTTTAATGATTATACTCGGCTTGTTTACTTTCAAAACTCTAAGTTTGATTATTTATGTCAAAATGGTTAAAACTTCATTATAGTTCGATTTCCCACGTTTCCAATGTGGAGTTAAGGCTTAAAACAACGATTTCTATTAAAAATAAGCGTTTGTAGATAAAATACGTTTATGCTCGTCTTGTTAAATTTTAAAACTATTAGAACTACGATTTTATACAAAATCGTTAAAACTTCATTATCATCCTATGTCCCACGTTCCCTACGTGAAGTTAAGGCTGAAAACAACGATTTCTAGTCACAATAAGGTTTGTGACATCTTAATGATTATACTCGGCTTGTTAACTTTCAAAACTCTTAGTTTGATTATTTATGTCAAAATGGGTAAAATTTCATTATAGTTCGATTTCCCACGTTTTCAATGTGAAGTTAAGGCTTAAAACAACTATTTCTAGTCCCAATAAGCTTAGTGAAGGCTTTAATGATTATACTCGGCTTGTTTACTTTCAAAACTCTTAGTTTGATTATTTATGTCAAAATGGGTAAAACTTCATTATAGTTCGATTTCTCACGTTTTCAATGTGAAGTTAAGGCTTAAAACAACTATTTCTAGTCACAATAAGCTTTGTGAAAGCTTTAATGATTATACTCGGCTTGTTTACTTTCAAAACTCCTAGTTTGATTATTTATGTCAAAATGGGTAAAACTTTATTATAGTTCGATTTCCCACGTTTTCAATGTGAAGTTAATGCTTAAAACAACTATTTTTAGTCACTATAAGCTTTGTGAAGGCTTTAATGATTGTACTCGGCTTGTTTAGTTTCAAAACTCTTAGTTTGATTATTTATGTCAAAATGGGTAAAACTTCATTATAGTTCAATTTCTCACGTTTTCAATGTGACGTTAAGGCTTAAAACAACTATTTCTAGTCCCAATAAGCTTTGTGAAGGCTTTAATGATTATACTCGGCTTGTTTACTTTCAAAATTCTTAATTTGATTTTTTATGTCAAAATGGGTAAAACTTCATTATATTTCGATTTCCCACGTTTTCAATGTGAAGTTAAGGTTTAAAACAACTATTTATAGTCACAATAAGCTATGTGAAGGCTTTAATGATTATACTCGGCTTGTTTACTTTCAAAACTCTTAGTTTGATTATTTATGTCAAAATGGGTAAAACTTCTATATAGTTCGATTTCCCACGTTTCCAATGTGAAGTTAGGCTTAAAACAACGATTTCTATTAAAAATAAGCGTTTGTAGATAAAATCTGTTTATGTCCGTCTTGTTAAATTTTAAAACTATTAGAACTATGATTTTATACAAAATCGTTCAAACTTCATTATCATCCTATGTCCCACGTTCCCTACGTGAAGTTAAGGCTGAAAACAACGATTTCTAGTCACAATATGGTTTGTGACATCCTAATGATTATACTCGGCTTGTTTAGATTCAAAACTCTTAGTTTGATTATTTATGTCAAAATGGGTAAAACTTCATTATAGTTCGATTTCCCACGTTTTCAATGTGAAGTTAAGGCTTAAAACAACTATTTCTAGTCACAATAAGCTTTGTGAAAGCTTTAATGATTATACTCGGCTTGTTTACTTTCAAAACTCTAAGTTTGATTATTTATGTCAAAATGGTTAAAACTTCATTATAGTTCGATTTCCCACGTTTCCAATGTGGAGTTAAGGCTTAAAACAACGATTTCTATTAAAAATAAGCGTTTGTAGATAAAATACGTTTATGCTCGTCTTGTTAAATTTTAAAACTATTAGAACTACGATTTTATACAAAATCGTTAAAACTTCATTATCATCCTATGTCCCACGTTCCCTACGTGAAGTTAAGGCTGAAAACAACGATTTCTAGTCACAATAAGGTTTGTGACATCTTAATGATTATACTCGGCTTGTTAACTTTCAAAACTCTTAGTTTGATTATTTATGTCAAAATGGGTAAAATTTCATTATAGTTCGATTTCCCACGTTTTCAATGTGAAGTTAAGGCTTAAAACAACTATTTCTAGTCCCAATAAGCTTAGTGAAGGCTTTAATGATTATACTCGGCTTGTTTACTTTCAAAACTCTTAGTTTGATTATTTATGTCAAAATGGGTAAAACTTCATTATAGTTCGATTTCTCACGTTTTCAATGTGAAGTTAAGGCTTAAAACAACTATTTCTAGTCACAATAAGCTTTGTGAAAGCTTTAATGATTAAACTCGGCTTGTTTACTTTCAAAACTCCTAGTTTGATTATTTATGTCAAAATGGGTAAAACTTTATTATAGTTCGATTTCCCACGTTTTCAATGTGAAGTTAATGCTTAAAACAACTATTTTTAGTCACTATAAGCTTTGTGAAGGCTTTAATGATTGTACTCGGCTTGTTTAGTTTCAAAACTCTTAGTTTGATTATTTATGTCAAAATGGGTAAAACTTCATTATAGTTCAATTTCTCACGTTTTCAATGTGACGTTAAGGCTTAAAACAACTATTTCTAGTCCCAATAAGCTTTGTGAAGGCTTTAATGATTATACTCGGCTTGTTTACTTTCAAAATTCTTAATTTGATTTTTTATGTCAAAATGGGTAAAACTTCATTATATTTCGATTTCCCACGTTTTCAATGTGAAGTTAAGGTTTAAAACAACTATTTATAGTCACAATAAGCTATGTGAAGGCTTTAATGATTATACTCGGCTTGTTTACTTTCAAAACTCTTAGTTTGATTATTTATGTCAAAATGGGTAAAACTTCTATATAGTTCGATTTCCCACGTTTCCAATGTGAAGTTAGGCTTAAAACAACGATTTCTATTAAAAATAAGCGTTTGTAGATAAAATCTGTTTATGTCCGTCTTGTTAAATTTTAAAACTATTAGAACTATGATTTTATACAAAATCGTTCAAACTTCATTATCGTCCTATGTCCCACGTTCCATACGTGAAGTTAAAGCTGAAAACAACGATTTCTAGTCACAATAAGCTTTGTGACATCTTAATGATCTTACTCGGGTTGTTTACTTTTAAAACTCTTAGTTTGATTATTTATGTCATAATGGGTAAAACTTCATTATAGTTCGATTTCCAACGTTTCCAATGTGAAGTTAAGGCTTAAAACAACAATTTCTATTAAAAATAAGCGTTTGTAGATAAAATATGTAGATACTCGTCTTGTTCAATTTTAAGAGAATTATGATTTTATACAAAATCGTTAAAACTTCGATATCGTCCTATGTCCCACGTTCCTTACGTGAAGTTAAGGCTAAAAACAACGATTTCTAGTCACATTAAGCTTTGTAACATCTTAATGATTATACTCGGCTTGTTTACTTTCAAAACTATTAGTTCGATTATTTATGTCAAGATGGACAAAACTTCATTATAGTTCGATTTCCCACGTTTTCAATGTGAAGTTAAGGCTTAAAACAACTATTTCTAGTACCAAGAAGCTTTGTGAAGGCTTTAATGATTATACTCGGCTTGTTTAGATTCAAAACTCTTAGTTTGATTATTTATGTCAAAATGGGTAAAACTTCATTATAGTTCAATTTCCCACGTTTTCAATGTGAAGTTAAGGCTTAAAACAACTATTTCTAGTCACAATAAGCTTTGTGAAAGCTTTAATGATTATACTCGGCTTGTTTACTTTCAAAACTCTTAGTTTGATTATTTATGTCAAAATGGTTAAAACTTCATTATAGTTCGATTTCCCACGTTTCCAATGTGAAGTTAAGGCTTAAAACAACAATTTCTATTAAAAATAAGCGTTTGTAGATAAAATACGTTTATGCTCGTCTTGTTAAATTTTAAAACTATTAGAACTATGCTTTTATACAAAATCGTTAAAACTTCATTCTCATCCTATGTCCCACGTTCCCTACGTGAAGTTAAGGCTGAAAACAACGATTTCTAGTCACAATATGGTTTGTGACATCTTAATGATTATACTCGGCTTGTTTAGATTCAAAACTCTTAGTTTGATTATTTATGTCAAAATGGGTAAAACTTCATTATAGTTCGATTTTCCACGTTTTCAATGTGAAGTTAATGCTTAAAACAACTATTTCTAGTCACAATAAGCTTTGTGAAAGCTTTAATGAGTATACTCGGCTTGTTTACTTTCAAAACTCTTAGTTTGATTATTTATGTCAAAATGGTTAAAACTTCATTATAGTTCGATTTCCCATGTTTCCAATGTGAAGTTAAGGCTTAAAACAACGATTTCTATTAAAAATAAGCGTTTGTAGATAAAATACGTTTATGCTCGTCTTGTTAAATTTTAAAACTATTAGAACTATCATTTTATACAAAATCATTAAAAATTCATTATCATCCTATGTCCCACGTTTCCTACGTGAAGTTAAGGCTGAGAAAAACGATTTCTAGTCACAATAAGCTTTGTGACATCTTAAAGATTTTACTCGTGTTGTTTACTTTCAAAACTCTTAGTTTGATTATTTATGTCAAAATGGGTAAGACTTCATTATAGTTCGATTTCCCACGTTTTCAATGTGAAGTTAAGGCTTAAAACAACTATTTCTAGTCCCATTAAGCTTAGTGAAGGCTTTAATGATTATACTCGGCTTGTTTACTTTCAAAACTCTTAGTTTGATTATTTATGTCAAAATGGGTAAAACTTCATTATAGTTCGATTTCCCACGTTTTCAATGTGAAGTTAAGGCTTAAAACAACTATTTCTAGTCACAATAAGCTTTGTGAAAGCTTTAATGATTATACTCGGCTTGTTTACTTTCAAAACTCTTAGTTTGATTATTTATGTCAAAATGGTTAAAACTTCATTATAGTTCGATTTCCCATGTTTCCAATGTGGAGTTAAGGCTTAAAACAACGATTTCTATTAAAAATAAGCATTTGTAGATAAAATACGTTTATGCTCGTCTTGTTAAATTTTAAAACTATTAGAACTACGATTTTATACAAAATCGTTAAAACTTCATTATCATCCTATGTCCCACGTTCCCTACGTGAAGTTAAGGCTGAAAACAACGATTTCTAGTCACAATAAGGTTTGTGACATCTTAATGATTATACTCGGCTTGTTAACTTTCAAAACTCTTAGTTTGATTATTTATGTCAAAATGGGTAAAATTTCATTATAGTTCGATTTCCCACGTTTTCAATGTGAAGTTAAGACTTAAAACAACTATTTCTAGTCCCAATAAGCTTAGTGAAGGCTTTAATGATTATACTCGGCTTGTTTACTTTCAAAACTCTTAGTTTGATTATTTATGTCAAAATGGGTAAAACTTCATTATAGTTCGATTTCTCACGTTTTCAATGTGAAGTTAAGGCTTAAAACAACTATTTCTAGTCACAATAAGCTTTGTGAAAGCTTTAATGATTATACTCGGCTTGTTTACTTTCAAAACTCTTAGTTTGATTATTTATGTCAAAATGGGTAAAACTTCACTATAGTTCGATTTCTCGCATTTTCAATGTGAAGTTAAGTCTTAAAACAACTATTTCTAGTCCCAATAAGCTTTGTGAAGGCTTTAATGATTATACTCGGCTTGTTTACTTTCAAAACTCTTAGTTTGATTATTTATGTCAAAATGGGTAAAACTTCGCTATAGTTCGATTTCCCACGTTTTCAATGTAAAGTTAAGGCTTAAAACAACGATTTCTATTAAAAATAAGCGTTTGTAGATAAAATATGTTTATGCTCGTCTTGTTAAATTTTAAAACTATTAGAACTATGATTTTATACAAAATCATTAAAACTTCATTATCGTCCTATGTCCCACGTTTCCTACGTGAAGTTAAGGCTGAGAAAAACGATTTCTAGTCACAATAAGCTTTGTGACATCTTAATGATTTTACTCGGGTTGTTTACTTTCAAAACTCTTAGTTTGATTATTTATGTCAAAATGGGTAAGACTTCATTATAGTTCAATTTCCCACGTTTTCAATGTGAAGTTAAGGCTTAAAACAACTATTTCTAGTCCTAATAAGCTTAGTGAAGGCTTTAATGATTATACTCGGCTTGTTTACTTTCAAAACTATTAGTTTGATTATTTATGTCAAAATGGGTAAAACTTCATTATAGTTCGATTTCTCACGTTTTCAATTTGAAGTTAAGGCTTAAAACAACTATTACTAGTCACAATAAGCTTTGTGAAAGCTTTAATGATTATACTCGGCTTGTTTACTTTCAAAACTCTTAGTTTGATTATTTATGTCAAAATGGGTAAAACTTCATTATAGTTCCATTTCCCACGTTTTCAATGTGAAGTTAAGGCTTAAAACAACTATTTTCTAATCCCAATAAGCTTTGTGACGGCTTCAATGATTATACTCGGCTTGTTTAGTTTCAAAACTCTTAGTTTGATTATTTATGTCAAAATGGTTAAAACTTCATTATAGTTCGATTTCCCACGTTTCCAATGTGAAGTTAAGGCTTAAAACATCGATTTCTATTAAAAATAAGCGTTTGTAGATAAAATACGTTTATGCTCGTCTTGTTAAATTTTAAAACTATTAGAACTATCATTTTATACAAAATCATTAAAAATTCATTATCATCCTATGTCCCACGTTTCCTACGTGAAGTTAAGGCCGAGAAAAACGATTTCTAGTCACAATAAGCTTTGTGACATCTTAAAGATTTTACTCGTGTTGTTTACTTTCAAAACTCTTAGTTTGATTATTTATGTCAAAATGGGTAAGACTTCATTATAGTTCGATTTCCCACGTTTTCAATGTGAAGTTAAGGCTTAAAACAACTATTTCTAGTACCAAGAAGCTTTGTGAAGGCTTTAATGATTATACTCGGCTTGTTTAGATTCAAAACTCTTAGTTTGATTATTTATGTCAAAATGGGTAAAACTTCATTATAGTTCGATTTCCCACGTTTTCAATGTGAAGTTAAGGCTTAAAACAACTATTTCTAGTCACAATAAGCTTTGTGAAAGCTTTAATGATTATACTCGGCTTGTTTACTTTCAAAACTCTTAGTTTGATTATTTATGTCAAAATGGTTAAAACTTCATTATAGTTCGATTTCCCACGTTTCCAATGTGAAGTTAAGGCTTAAAACAACAATTTCTATTAAAAATAAGCGTTTGTAGATAAAATACGTTTATGCTCGTCTTGTTAAATTTTAAAACTATTAGAACTATGCTTTTATACAAAATCGTTAAAACTTCATTATCATCCTATGTCCCACGTTCCCTACGTGAAGTTAAGGCTAAAAACAACGATTTCTAGTCACAATATGGTTTGTGACATCTTAATGATTATACTCGGCTTGTTTAGATTCAAAACTCTTAGTTTGATTATTTATGTCAAAATGGGTAAAACTTCATTATAGTTCGATTTTCCACGTTTTCAATGTGAAGTTAATGCTTAAAACAACTATTTCTAGTCACAAAAAGCTTTGTGAAAGCTTTAATGAGTATACTCGGCTTGTTTACTTTCAAAACTCTTAGTTTGATTATTTATGTCAAAATGGTTAAAACTTCATTATAGTTCGATTTCCCATGTTTCCAATGTGAAGTTAAGGCTTAAAACAACGATTTCTATTAAAAATAAGCGTTTGTAGATAAAATACGTTTATGCTCGTCTTGTTAAATTTTAAAACTATTAGAACTATCATTTTATACAAAATCATTAAAAATTCATTATCATCCTATGTCGCACGTTTCCTACGTGAAGTTAAGGCTGAGAAAAACGATTTCTAGTCACAATAAGCTTTGTGACATCTTAAAGATTTTACTCGTGTTGTTTACTTTCAAAACTCTTAGTTTGATTATTTATGTCAAAATGGGTAAGACTTCATTATAGTTCGATTTCCCACGTTTTCAATGTGAAATTAAGGCTTAAAACAACTATTTCTAGTCCCATTAAGCTTAGTGAAGGCTTTAATGATTATACTCGGCTTGTTTACTTTCAAAACTCTTAGTTTGATTATTTATGTCAAAATGGGTAAAACTTCATTATAGTTCGATTTCCCACGTTTTCAATGTGAAGTTAAGGCTTAAAACAACTATTTCTAGTCACAATAAGCTTTGTGAAAGCTTTAATGATTATACTCGGCTTGTTTACTTTCAAAACTCTTAGTTTGATTATTTATGTCAAAATGGTTAAAACTTCATTATAGTTCGATTTCCCATGTTTCCAATGTGGAGTTAAGGCTTAAAACAACGATTTCTATTAAAAATAAGCGTTTGTAGATAAAATACGTTTATGCTCGTCTTGTTAAATTTTAAAACTATTAGAACTACGATTTTATACAAAATCGTTAAAACTTCATTATCATCCTATGTCCCACGTTCCCTACGTGAAGTTAAGGCTGAAAACAACGATTTCTAGTCACAATAAGGTTTGTGACATCTTAATGATTATACTCGGCTTGTTAACTTTCAAAACTCTTAGTTTGATTATTTATGTCAAAATGGGTAAAATTTCACTATAGTTCGATTTCCCACGTTTTCAATGTGAAGTTAAGGCTTAAAACAACTATTTCTAGTCCCAATAAGCTTAGTGAAGGCTTTAATGATTATACTCGGCTTGTTTACTTTCAAAACTCTTAGTTTGATTATTTATGTCAAAATGGGTAAAACTTCATTATAGTTCGATTTCTCACGTTTTCAATGTGAAGTAAAGGCTTAAAACAACTATTTCTAGTCACAATAAGCTTTGTGAAAGCTTTAATGATTATACTCGGCTTGTTTACTTTCAAAACTCTTAGTTTGATTATTTATGTCAAAATGGGTAAAACTTCATTATAGTTCGATTTCTCGCGTTTTCAATGTGAAGTTAAGTCTTAAAACAACTATTTCTAGTCCCAATAAGCTTTGTGAAGGCTTTAATGATTATACTCGGCTTGTTTACTTTCAAAACTCTTAGTTTGATTATTTATGTCAAAATGGGTAAAACTTCGCTATAGTTCGATTTCCCACGTTTTCAATGTGAAGTTAAGGCTTAAAACAACGATTTCTATTAAAAATAAGCGTTTGTAGATAAAATATGTTTATGCTCGTCTTGTTAAATTTTAAAACTATTAGAACTATGATTTTATACAAAATCATTAAAACTTCATTATCGTCCTATGTCCCACGTTTCCTACGTGAAGTAAAGGCTGAGAAAAACGATTTCTAGTCACAATAAGCTTTGTGACATCTTAATGATTTTACTCGGGTTGTTTACTTTCAAAACTCTTAGTTTGATTATTTATGTCAAAATGGGTAAGACTTCATTATAGTTCGATTTCCCACGTTTTCAATGTGAAGTTAAGGCTTAAAACAACTATTTCTAGTCCTAATAAGCTTAGTGAAGGCTTTAATGATTATACTCGGCTTGTTTACTTTCAAAACTCTTAGTTTGATTATTTATGTCAAAATGGGTAAAACTTCATTATAGTTCGATTTCTCACGTTTTCAATGTGAAGTTAAGGCTTAAAACAACTATTTCTAGTCACAATAAGCTTTGTGAAAGCTTTAATGATTATACTCGGCTTGTTTACTTTCAAAACTCTTAGTTTGATTATTTATGTCAAAATGGGTAAAACTTCATTATAGTTCGATTTCCCACGTTTTCAATGTGAAGTTAAGGCTTAAAACAACTATTTCTAGTCCTAATAAGCTTAGTGAAGGCTTTAATGATTATACTCGGCTTGTTTACTTTCAAAACTCTTAGTTTGATTATTTATGTCAAAATGGGTAAAACTTCATTATAGTTCGATTTCTCACGTTTTCAATGTGAAGTTAAGGCTTAAAACAACAATTTCTAGTCACAATAAGCTTTGTGAAAGCTTTAATGATTATACTCGGCTTGTTTACTTTCAAAACTCTTAGTTTGATTATTTATGTCAAAATGGTTAAAACTACATTATAGTTCGATTTCCCATGTTTCCAATGTGAAGTTAAGGCTTAAGACAACGATTTCTATTAAAAATAAACGTTTGTAGATAAAATACGTTTATGCTCGTCTTGTTAAATTATAAAACTATTAGAACTATGATTTTATACAAAATCGTTAAAACTTCATTATCATCCTATGTCCCACGTTCCCTACGTCAAGTTAAGGCTGAAAACAACGATTTCTATTCACAATATGGTTTGTGACATCTTAATGATTATACTCGGCTTGTTTAGATTCAAAACTCTTAGTTTGATTATTTATGTCAAAATGGGTAAAACTTCATTATAGTTCAATTTCCCACGTTTTCAATGTGAAGTTAAGGCTTAAAACAACTATTTCTAGTCACAATAAGCTTTGTGAAAGCTTTAATGATTATACTCGGCTTGTTTACTTTCAAAACTCTTAGTTTGATTATTTATGTCAAAATGGTTAAAACTTCATTATAGTTCGATTTCCCACGTTTCCAATGTGAAGTTAAGGCTTAAAACAACAATTTCTATTAAAAATAAGCGTTTGTAGATAAAATACGTTTATGCTCGTCTTGTTAAATTTTAAAACTATTAGAACTATGCTTTTATACAAAATCGTTAAAACTTCATTATCATCCTATGTCCCACGTTCCCTACGTGAAGTTAATGCTGAAAACAACGATTTCTAGTCACAATATGGTTTGTGACATCTTAATGATTATACTCGGCTTGTTTAGATTCAAAACTCTTAGTTTGATTATTTATGTCAAAATGGGTAAAACTTCATTATAGTTCGATTTTCCACGTTTTCAATGTGAAGTTAATGCTTAAAACAACTATTTCTAGTCACAATAAGCTTTGTGAAAGCTTTAATGAGTATACTCGGCTTGTTTACTTTCAAAACTCTTAGTTTGATTATTTATGTCAAAATGGTTAAAACTTCATTATAGTTCGATTTCCCATGTTTCCAATGTGAAGTTAAGGCTTAAAACAACGATTTCTATTAAAAATAAGCGTTTGTAGATAAAATACGTTTATGCTCGTCTTGTTAAATTTTAAAACTATTAGAACTATCATTTTATACAAAATCATTAAAAATTCATTATCATCCTATGTCCCACGTTTCCTACGTGAAGTTAAGGCTGAGAAAAACGATTTCTAGTCACAATAAGCTTTGTGACATCTTAAAGATTTTACTCGTGTTGTTTACTTTCAAAACTCTTAGTTTGATTATTTATGTCAAAATGGGTAAGACTTCATTATAGTTCGATTTCCCACGTTTTCAATGTGAAGTTAAGGCTTAAAACAACTATTTCTAGTCCCATTAAGCTTAGTGAAGGCTTTAATGATTATACTCGGCTTGTTTACTTTCAAAACTCTTAGTTTGATTATTTATGTCAAAATGGGTAAAACTTCGTTATAGTTCGATTTCCCACGTTTTCAATGTGAAGTTAAGGCTTAAAACAACTATTTCTAGTCACAATAAGCTTTGTGAAAGCTTTAATGATTATACTCGGCTTGTTTACTTTCAAAACTCTTAGTTTGATTATTTATGTCAAAATGGTTAAAACTTCATTATAGTTCGATTTCCCATGTTTCCAATGTGGAGTTAAGGCTTAAAACAACGATTTCTATTAAAAATAAGCGTTTGTAGATAAAATACGTTTATGCTCGTCTTGTTAAATTTTAAAACTATTAGAACTACGATTTTATACAAAATCGTTAAAACTTCATTATCATCCTATGTCCCACGTTCCCTACGTGAAGTTAAGGCTGAAAACAACGATTTCTAGTCACAATAAGGTTTGTGACATCTTAATGATTATACTCGGCTTGTTAACTTTCAAAACTCTTAGTTTGATTATTTATGTCAAAATGGGTAAAATTTCATTATAGTTCGATTTCCCACGTTTTCAATGTGAAGTTAAGGCTTAAAATAACTATTTCTAGTCCCAATAAGGTTAGTGAAGGCTTTAATGATTATACTCGGCTTGTTTACTTTCAAAACTCTTAGTTTGATTATTTATGTCAAAATGGTAAAACTTCATTATAGTTCGATTTCTCACGTTTTCAATGTGAAGTTAAGGCTTAAAACAACTATTTCTAGTCACAATAAGCTTTGTGAAAGCTTTAATGATTATACTCGGCTTGTTTACTTTCAAAACTCTTAGTTTGATTATTTATGTCAAAATGGGTAAAATTTCATTATAGTTCGATTTCTCGCCTTTTCAATGTGAAGTTAAGTCTTAAAACAACTATTTCTAGTCCCAATAAGCTTTGTGAAGGCTTTAATGATTATACTCGGCTTGTTTACTTTCAAAACTCTTAGTTTGATTATTTATGTCAAAATGGGTAAAACTTTGCTATAGTTCGATTTCCCACGTTTTAAATGTAAAGTTAAGGCTTAAAACAACGATTTCTATTAAAAATAAGCGTTTGTAGATAAAATATGTTTATGCTCGTCTTGTTAAATTTTAAAACTATTAGAACTATGATTTTATACAAAATCATTAAAACTTCATTATCGTCCTATGTCCCACGTTTCCTACGTGAAGTTAAGGCTGAGAAAAACGATTTCTAGTCACAATAAGCTTTGTGACATCTTAATGATTTTACTCGGGTTGTTTACTTTCAAAACTCTTAGTTTGATTATTTATGTCAAAATGGGTAAGACTTCATTATAGTTCGATTTCCCACGTTTTCAATGTGAAGTTAAGGAAACAACTATTTCTAGTCCTAATAAGCTTAGTGAAGGCTTTAATGATTATACTCGGCTTGTTTACTTTCAAAACTCTTAGTTTGATTATTTATGTCAAAATGGGTAAAACTTCATTATAGTTCGATTTCTCACGTTTTCAATGTGAAGTTAAGGCTTAAAACAACTATTTCTAGTCCCAATAAGCTTAGTGAAGGCTTTAATGATTATACTCGGCTTGTTTACTTTCAAAACTCTTAGTTTGATTATTTATGTCAAAATGGGTAAAACTTCATTATAGTTCCATTTCCCACGTTTTCAATGTGAAGTTAAGGCTTAAAACAACTATTTTCTAATCCCAATAAGCTTTGTGACGGCTTCAATGATTATACTCGGCTTGTTTAGTTTCAAAACTCTTAGTTTGATTATTTATGTCAAAATGGTTAAAACTTCATTATAGTTCGATTTCCCACGTTTCCAATGTGAAGTTAAGGCTTAAAACATCGATTTCTATTAAAAATAAGCGTTTGTAGATAAAATACGTTTATGCTCGTCTTGTTAAATTTTAAAACTATTAGAACTATCATTTTATACAAAATCATTAAAAATTCATTATCATCCTATGTCCCACGTTTCCTACGTGAAGTTAAGGCTGAGAAAAACGATTTCTAGTCACAATAAGCTTTGTGACATCTTAAAGATTTTACTCGTGTTGTTTACTTTCAAAACTCTTAGTTTGATTATTTATGTCAAAATGGGTAAGACTTCATTATAGTTCGATTTCCCACGTTTTCAATGTGAAGTTAAGGCTTAAAACAACTATTTCTAGTACCAAGAAGCTTTGTGAAGGCTTTAATGATTATACTCGGCTTGTTTAGATTCAAAACTCTTAGTTTGATTATTTATGTCAAAATGGGTAAAACTTCATTATAGTTCGATTTCCCACGTTTTCAATGTGAAGTTAAGGCTTAAAACAACTATTTCTAGTCACAATAAGCTTTGTGAAAGCTTTAATGATTATACTCGGCTTGTTTACGTTCAAAACTCTTAGTTTGATTATTTATGTCAAAATGGTTAAAACTTCATTATAGTTCGATTTCCCACGTTTCCAATGTGAAGTTAAGGCTTAAAACAACAAATTCTATTAAAAATAAGCGTTTGCAGATAAAATACGTTTATGGTCGTCTTGTTAAATTTTAAAACTATTAGAACTATGCTTTTATACAAAATCGTTAAAACTTCATTATCATCCTATGTCCCACGTTCCCTACGTGAAGTTAAGGCTGAAAACAACGATTTCTAGTCACAATATGGTTTGTGACATCTTAATGATTATACTCGGCTTGTTTAGATTCAAAACTCTTAGTTTGATTATTTATGTCAAAATGGGTAAAACTTCATTATAGTTCGATTTTCCACGTTTTCAATGTGAAGTTAATGCTTAAAACAACTATTTCTAGTCACAATAAGCTTTGTGAAAGCTTTAATGAGTATACTCGGCTTGTTTACTTTCAAAACTCTTAGTTTGATTATTTATGTCAAAATGGTTAAAACTTCATTATAGTTCGATTTCCCACGTTTCCAATGTGAAGTTAAGGCTTAAAACAACGATTTCTATTAAAAATAAGCGTTTGTAGATAAAATACGTTTATGCTCGTCTTGTTAAATTTTAAAACTATTAGAACTATCATTTTATACAAAATCATTAAAAATTCATTATCATCCTATGTCCCACGTTTCCTACGTGAAGTTAAGGCTGAGAAAAACGATTTCTAGTCACAATAAGCTTTGTGACATCTTAAAGATTTTACTCGTGTTGTTTACTTTCAAAACTCTTAGTTTGATTATTTATGTCAAAATGGGTAAGACTTCATTATAGTTCGATTTCCCACGTTTTCAATGTGAAGTTAAGGCTTAAAACAACTATTTCTAGTCCCATTAAGCTTAGTGAAGGCTTTAATGATTATACTCGGCTTGTTTACTTTCAAAACTCTTAGTTTGATTATTTATGTCAAAATGGGTAAAACTTCATTATAGTTCGATTTCCCACGTTTTCAATGTGAAGTTAAGGCTTAAAACAACTATTTCTAGTCACAATAAGCTTTGTGAAAGCTTTAATGATTATACTCGGCTTGTTTACTTTCAAAACTCTTAGTTTGATTATTTATGTCAAAATGGTTAAAACTTCATTATAGTTCGATTTCCCATGTTTCCAATGTGGAGTTAAGGCTTAAAACAACGATTTCTATTAAAAATAAGCGTTTGTAGATAAAATACGTTTATGCTCGTCTTGTTAAATTTTAAAACTTTTAGAACTACGATTTTATACAAAATCGTTAAAACTTCATTATCATCCTATGTCCCACGTTCCCTACGTGAAGTTAAGGCTGAAAACAACGATTTCTAGTCACAATAAGGTTTGTGACATCTTAATGATTATACTCGGCTTGTTAACTTTCAAAACTCTTAGTTTGATTATTTATGTCAAAATGGGTAAAATTTCATTATAGTTCGATTTCCCACGTTTTCAATGTGAAGTTAAGGCTTAAAACAACTATTTCTAGTCCCAATAAGCTTAGTGAAGGCTTTAATGATTATACTCGGCTTGTTTACTTTCAAAACTCTTAGTTTGATTATTTATGTCAAAATGGGTAAAACTTCATTATAGTTCGATTTCTCACGTTTTCAATGTGAAGTTAAGGCTTAAAACAACTATTTCTAGTCACAATAAGCTTTGTGAAAGCTTTAATGATTATACTCGGCTTGTTTACTTTCAAAACTCTTAGTTTGATTATTTATGTCAAAATGGGTGAAACTTCATTATAGTTCGATTTCTCGCGTTTTCAATGTGAAGTTAAGTCTTAAAACAACTATTTCTAGTCCCAATAAGCTTTGTGAAGGCTTTAATGAGTATACTCGGCTTGTTTACTTTCAAAACTCTTAGTTTGATTATTTATGTCAAAATGGTTAAAACTTCATTATAGTTCGATTTCTCACGTTTCCAATGTGAAGTTAAGGCTTAAAACAACGATTTCTATTAAAAATAAGCGTTTGTAGATAAAATACGTTTATGCTCGTCTTGTTAAATTTTAAAACTATTAGAACTATCATTTTATACAAAATCATTAAAAATTCATTATCATCCTATGTCCCACGTTTCCTACGTGAAGTTAAGGCCGAGAAAAAACGATTTCTAGTCACAATAAGCTTTGTGACATCTTAAAGATTTTACTCGTGTTGTTTACTTTCAAAACTCTTAGTTTGATTATTTATGTCAAAATGGGTAAGACTTCATTATAGTTCGATTTCCCACGTTTTCAATGTGAAGTTAAGGCTTAAAACAACTATTTATAGTCCCAATAAGCTTAGTGAAGGCTTTAATGATTATACTCGGCTTGTTTACTTTCAAAACTCTTAGTTTGATTATTTATGTCAAAATGGGTAAAACTTCATTATAGTTCGATTTCCCACGTTTTCAATGTGAAGTTAAGGCTTAAAAAGACTATTTCTAGTCACAATAAGCTTTGTGAAAGCTTTAATGATTATACTCGGCTTGTTTACTTTCAAAACTCTTAGTTTGATTATTTATGTCAAAATGGTTAAAACTTCATTATAGTTCGATTTCCCATGTTTCCAATGTGGAGTTAAGGCTTAAAACAACGATTTCTACTAAAAATAAGCGTTTGTAGATAAAATACGTTTATGCTCGTCTTGTTAAATTTTAAAACTATTAGAACTACGATTTTATACAAAATCGTTAAAACTTCATTATCATCCTATGTCCCACGTTCCCTACGTGAAGTTAAGGCTGAAAACAACGATTTCTAGTCACAATAAGGTTTGTGACATCTTAATGATTGTACTCGGCTTGTTAACTTTCAAAACTCTTAGTTTGATTATTTATGTCAAAATGGGTAAAATTTCATTATAGTTCGATTTCCCACGTTTTCAATGTGAAGTTAAGGCTTAAAACAACTATTTCTAGTCCCAATAAGCTTAGTGAAGGCTTTAATGATTATACTCGGCTTGTTTACTTTCAAAACTCTTAGTTTGATTATTTATGTCAAAATGGGTAAAACTTCATTATAGTTCGATTTCTCACGTTTTCAATGTGAAGTTAAGGCTTAAAACAACTATTTCTAGTCACAATAAGCTTTGTGAAAGCTTTAATGATTATACTCGGCTTGTTTACTTTCAAAACTCTTAGTTTGATTATTTATGTCAAAATGGGTAAAACTTCGCTATAGTTCGATTTCCCACGTTTTCAATGTAAAGTTAAGGCTTAAAACAACGATTTCTATTAAAAATAAGCGTTTGTAGATAAAATATGTTTATGCTCGTCTTGTTAAATTTTAAAACTATTAGAACTATGATTTTATACAAAATCATTAAAACTTTATTATCGTCCTATGTCCCACGTTTCCTACGTGAAGTTAAGGCTGAGAAAAACGATTTCTAGTCACAATAAGCTTTGTGACATCTTAATGATTTTACTCGGGTTGTTTACTTTCAAAACTCTTAGTTTGATTATTTATGTCAAAATGGGTAAGACTTCATTATAGTTCGATTTCCCACGTTTTCAATGTGAAGTTAAGGCTTAAAACAACTATTTCTAGTCCTAATAAGCTTAGTGAAGGCTTTAATGATTATACTCGGCTTGTTTACTTTCAAAACTCTTAGTTTGATTATTTATGTCAAAATGGGTAAAACTTCATTATAGTTCGATTTCCCATGTTTTCAATGTGAAGTTAAGGCTTAAAACAACTATTTCTAGTCACAATAAGCTTTGTGAAAGCTTTAATGATTATACTCGGCTTGTTTACTTTCAAAACTCTTAGTTTGATTATTTATGTCAAAATGGGTAAAACTTCATTATAGTTCGATTTCCCATGTTTTCAATGTGAAGTTAAGGCTTAAAACAACTATTTCTAGTCACAATAAGCTTTGTGAAAGCTTTAATGATTATACTCGGCTTGTTTACTTTCAAAACTCTTAGTTTGATTATTTATGTAAAAATAGTTAAAACTTCATTATAGTTCGATTTCCAACGTTTCCAATGTGAAGTTAAGGCTTAAAACAACGATTTCTATTAAAAATAAGCGTTTGTAGATAAAATACGTTTATGCTCGTCTTGTTAAATTTTAAAACTATTAGAACTATGATTTTATACAAAATCATTAAAACTTTATTATCGTCCTATGTCCCACGTTTCCTACGTGAAGTTAAGGCTGAGAAAAACGATTTCTAGTCACAATAAGCTTTGTGACATCTTAATGATTTTACTCGGGTTGTTTACTTTCAAAACTCTTAGTTTGATTATTTATGTCAAAATGGGTAAGACTTCATTATAGTTCGATTTTCCACGTTTTCAATGTGACGTTATGGCTTAAAACAACTCTTTCTAGTCCCAATAAGCTTTGTGAAGGCTTTAATGATTATACTCGGATTGTTTACTTTCCAAACTCTTAATTTGATTTTTTATGTCAAAATGGGTAAAACTTCATTATAGTTCGATTTCCCACGTTTTCAATGTGAAGTTAAGGTTTAAAACAACTATTTATAGTCACAGTAAGCTATGTGAAGGCTTTAATGATTATACTCGGCTTGTTTACTTTCAAAACTCTTAGTTTGATTATTTATGTCAAAATGGGTAAAACTTCTATATTGTTCGATTTCCCACGTTTCCAATGTGAAGTTAAGGCTTAAAACAACGATTTCTATTAAAAATAAGCGTTTGTAGATAAAATATGTTTATGCTCGTCTTGTTAATTTTAAAACTATTAGAACTATGATTTTATACAAAATCGTTCAAACTTCATTATCGTCCTATGTCCCACGTTCCATACGTGAAGTTAAGACTGAAAACAACGATTTCTAGTCACAATAAGCTTTGTGACATCTTAATGATTTTACTCGGGTTGTTTACTTTTAAAACTCTTAGTTTGATTATTTATGTCAAAATGGGTAAAACTTCATTATAGTTTGATTCCAAACGTTTCCAATGTGAAGTTAAGGCTTAAAACAACGATTTCTATTAAAAATAAGCGTTTGTAGATAAAATATGTAGATACTCGTCTTGTTCAATTTTAAGACTATTAGAATTATGATTTTATACAAAATCGTTAAAACTTCGATATCGTCCTATGTCCACGTTCCTTACGTGAAGTTAAGGCTAAAAACAACGATTTCTAGTCACAATAAGCTTTGTGACAGCTTAATGATTATACTCGGCTTGTTTACTTTCAAAAATATTAGTTTGATTATTTATGTAACAATGGGCAAAACTTCATTATAGTTCGATTTCCCACGTTTTCAATGTGAAGTTAAGGCTTAAAACAACTATTTCAAGTCCAGAGAAGCTTTGTGAAGGCTTTAGTGATTATACTCGGCTTGTTTAGTTTCAAAACTCTTAATTTGATTATTAATGTCAAAATGGGTAAAACTTCATTATAGTTTGATTTCCCACGTTTTCAATATGAAGTTATGGCTTAAAAAAACTATTTCTAGTCACAATAAGTTTTGTGAAGGCTTTAATGATTATACTCGGCTTGTTTACTTTCAAAACTCTTAGTTCGATTATTTATGTCAAAATGGGTAAAACTTCATTATTGTTCGATTTCCCACGTTTTCAATGTGAAGTTAAGGCTTAAACAACTATTTCTAGTCACAATAAGCTTTGTGAAGGCTTTAATGATTACACTCGGCTTGTTTAGTTTCAAAACTCATAGTTTGATTATTTATGTCAAAATGGATAAAACTTCATTATAGTTCGATTTCCTACGTTTTCAATGTGAAGTTAAGGCTTAAAACAACAATTTCTAGTCCCAATAAGCTTTGTGAAGGCTTTAATGATTATACTCGGCTTGTTTACTTTCAAAACTCTTAGTTTGATTATTTATGTCAAAATTGGTAAAACTTCATTATAGTTCGATTTCCCACGTTTTTAACGTGAAGTTAAGGCTTAAAACAACTATTTCTAGTCCCAATAAGCTTTGTGAAGGCTTTAATCATTATACTCGGCTTGTTTACTTTCAAAACTATTAGTTTGATAATTTATGTCAAAATGGGTAAAACTTTATTATAGTTCGATTTCCCACGTTTTCAATGTGAAGTTAATGCTTAAAACAACTATTTTTAGTCACTATAAGCTTTGTGAAGGCTTTAATGATTGTACTCGGCTTGTTTAGTTTCAAAACTCTTAGTTTGATTATTTATGTCAAAATGGGTAAAACTTCATTATAGTTCAATTTCTCACGTTTTCAATGTGACGTTAAGGCTTAAAACAACTATTTCTAGTCCCAATAAGCTTTGTGAAGGCTTTAATGATTATACTCGGCTTGTTTACTTTCAAAATTCTTAATTTGATTTTTTATGTCAAAATGGGTAAAACTTCATTATATTTCGATTTCCCACGTTTTCAATGTGAAGTTAAGGTTTAAAACAACTATTTATAGTCACAATAAGCTATGTGAAGGCTTTAATGATTATACTCGGCTTGTTTACTTTCAAAACTCTTAGTTTGATTATTTATGTCAAAATGGGTAAAACTTCTATATAGTTCGATTTCCCACGTTTCCAATGTGAAGTTAGGCTTAAAACAACGATTTCTATTAAAAATAAGCGTTTGTAGATAAAATCTGTTTATGTCCGTCTTGTTAAATTTTAAAACTATTAGAACTATGATTTTATACAAAATCGTTCAAACTTCATTATCGTCCTATGTCCCACGTTCCATACGTGAAGTTAAAGCTGAAAACAACGATTTCTAGTCACAATAAGCTTTGTGACATCTTAATGATCTTACTCGGGTTGTTTACTTTTAAAACTCTTAGTTTGATTATTTATGTCATAATGGGTAAAACTTCATTATAGTTCGAATTCCAACGTTTCCAATGTGAAGTTAAGGCTTAAAACAACAATTTCTATTAAAAATAAGCGTTTGTAGATAAAATATGTAGATACTCGTCTTGTTCAATTTTAAGAGAATTATGATTTTATACAAAATCGTTAAAACTTCGATATCGTCCTATGTCCCACGTTCCTTACGTGAAGTTAAGGCTAAAACAACGATTTCTAGTCACATTAAGCTTTGTAACATCTTAATGATTATACTCGGCTTGTTTACTTTCAAAACTATTAGTTCGATTATTTATGTAAAAATTGACAAAACTTCATTATAGTTCGATTTCCCACGTTTTCAATGTGAAGTTAAGGCTTAAAACAACTATTTCTAGTACCAAGAAGCTTTGTGAAGGCTTTAATGATTATACTCGGCTTGTTTAGATTCAAAACTCTTAGTTTGATTATTTATGTCAAAATGGGTAAAACTTCATTATAGTTCGATTTCCCACGTTTTCAATGTGAAGTTAAGGCTTAAAACAACTATTTCTAGTCACAATAAGCTTTGTGAAAGCTTTAATGATTATACTCGGCTTGTTTACTTTCAAAACTCTTAGTTTGATTATTTATGTCAAAATGGTTAAAACTTCATTATAGTTCGATTTCCCACGTTTCCAATGTGAAGTTAAGGCTTAAAACAACAATTTCTATTAAAAATAAGCGTTTGTAGATAAAATACGTTTATGCTCGTCTTGTTAAATTTTAAAACTATTAGAACTATGATTTTTTACAAAATCGTTAAAACTTCATTATCATCCTATGTCCCACGTTCCCTACGTGAAGTTAAGGCTGAAAACAACGATTTCTAGTCACAATATGGTTTGTGACATCTTAATGATTATACTCGGCTTGTTTAGATTCAAAACTCTTAGTTTCATTATTTATGTCAAAATGGGTAAAACTTCATTATAGTTCGATTTCCCACGTTTTCAATGTGAAGTTAAGGCTTAAAACAACTATTTCTAGTCACAATAAGCTTTGTGAAAGTTTTAATGAGTATACTCGGCTTGTTTACTTTCAAAACTCTTAGTTTGATTATTTATGTCAAAATGGTTAAAACTTCATTATAGTTCGATTTCTCACGTTTCCAATGTGAAGTTAAGGCTTAAAACAACGATTTCTATTAAAAATAAGCGTTTGTAGATAAAATACGTTTATGCTCGTCTTGTTAAATTTTAAAACTATTAGAACTATCATTTTATACAAAATCATTAAAAATTCATTATCATCCTATGTCCCACGTTTCCTACGTGAAGTTAAGGCTGAGAAAAACGATTTCTAGTCACAATAAGCTTTGTGACATCTTAAAGATTTTACTCGTGTTGTTTACTTTCAAAACTCTTAGTTTGATTATTTATGTCAAAATGGGTAAGACTTCATTATAGTTCGATTTCCCACGTTTTCAATGTGAAGTTAAGGCTTAAAACAACTATTTATAGTCCCAATAAGCTTAGTGAAGGCTTTAATGATTATACTCGGCTTGTTTACTTTCAAAACTCTTAGTTTGATTATTTATGTCAAAATGGGTAAAACTTCATTATAGTTCGATTTCCCACGTTTTCAATGTGAAGTTAAGGCTTAAAACAACTATTTCTAGTCACAATAAGCTTTGTGAAAGCTTTAATGATTATACTCGGCTTGTTTACTTTCAAAACTCTTAGTTTGATTATTTATGTCAAAATGGTTAAAACTTCATTATAGTTCGATTTCCCATGTTTCCAATGTGGAGTTAATGCTTAAAACAACGATTTCTACTAAAAATAAGCGTTTGTAGATAAAATACGTTTATGCTCGTCTTGTTAAATTTTAAAACTATTAGAACTACGATTTTATACAAAATCGTTAAAACTTCATTATCATCCTATGTCCCACGTTCCCTACGTGAAGTTAAGGCTGAAAACAACGATTTCTAGTCACAATAAGGTTTGTGACATCTTAATGATTGTACTCGGCTTGTTAACTTTCAAAACTCTTAGTTTGATTATTTATGTCAAAATGGGTAAAATTTCATTATAGTTCGATTTCCCACGTTTTCAATGTGAAGTTAAGGCTTAAAACAACTATTTCTAGTCCCAATAAGCTTAGTGAAGGCTTTAATGATTATACTCGGCTTGTTTACTTTCAAAACTCTTAGTTTGATTATTTATGTCAAAATGGGTAAAACTTCATTATAGTTCGATTTCTCACGTTTTCAATGTGAAGTTAAGGCTTAAAACAACTATTTCTAGTCACAATAAGCTTTGTGAAAGCTTTAATAATTATACTCGGCTTGTTTACTTTCAAAACTCTTAGTTTGATTATTTATGTCAAAATGAGTAAAACTTCATTATAGTTCGATTTCTCGCGTTTTCAATGTGAAGTTAAGTCTTAAAACAACTATTTCTAGTCCCAATAAGCTTTGTGAAGGCTTTAATGATTATACTCGGCTTGTTTACTTTCGAAAGTCTTAGTTTGATTATTTATGTCAAAATGGGTAAAACTTCGCTATAGTTCGATTTCCCACGTTTTCAATGTAAAGTTAAGGCTTAAAACAACGATTTCTAATAAAAATAAGCGTTTGTAGATAAAATATGTTTATGCTCGTCTTGTTAAATGTTAAAACTATTAGAACTATGATTTTATACAAAATCATTAAAACTTCATTATCGTCCAATGTCCCACGTTTCCTACGTGAAGTTAAGGCTGAGAAAAACGATTTCTAGTCACAATAAGCTTTGTGACATCTTAATGATTTTACTCGGGTTGTTTACTTTCAAACTTCTTAGTTTGATTATTTATGTCAAAATGGGTAAGACTTCATTATAGTTCGATTTCCCACGTTTTCAATGTGAAGTTAAGGCTTAAAACAACTATTTCTAGTCCTAATAAGCTTAGTGAAGGCTTTAATGATTATACTCGGCTTGTTTACTTTCAAAACTCTTAGTTTGATTATTTATGTCAAAATGGGTAAAACTTCATTATAGTTCGATTTCCCATGTTTTCAATGTGAAGTTAAGTCTTAAAACAACTATTTCTAGTCACAATAAGCTTTGTGAAAGCTTTAATGATTATACTCGGCTTGTTTACTTTCAAAACTCTTAGTTTGATTATTTATGTCAAAATGGGTAAAACTTCATTATAGTTCGATTTCTCGCATTTTCAATGTGAAGTTAAGTCTTAAAACAACTATTTCTAGTCACAATAAGCTTTGTGAAAGCTTTAATGATTATACTCGGCTTGTTTACTTTCAAAACTCTTAGTTTGATTATTTATGTCAAAATAGTTAAAACTTCATTATAGTTCGATTTCCCACGTTTCCAATGTGAAGGTAAGGCTTAAAACAACGATTTCTATTAAAAATAAGCGTTTGTAGATAAAATACGTTTATGCTCGTCTTGTTAAATTTTAAAACTATTAGAACTATGATTTTATACAAAATCGTTAAAACTTCATTATCATCCTATGTCCCACGTTCCCTACGTGAAGTTAAGGCTGAAAACAACGATTTCTAGTCACAATAAGGTTTGTGACATCTCAATGATTATACTCGGCTTGTTTACTTTCAAAACTCTTAGTTTGATTATTTATATCAAAATGGGTAAAACTTCATTATAGTTCGATTTTCCACGTTTTCAATGTGACGTTATGGCTTAAAACAACTATTTCTAGTCCCAATAAGCTTTGTGAAGGCTTTAATGATTATACTCGGATTGTTTACTTTCAAAACTCTTAATTTGATTTTTTATGTCAAAATGGGTAAAACTTCATTATAGTTCGATTTCCCACGTTTTCAATGTGATGTTAAGGTTTAAAACAACTATTTATAGTCACAATAAGCTATGTGAAGGCTTTAATGATTATACTCGGCTTGTTTACTTTCAAAACGCTTAGTTTGATTATTTATGTCAAAATGGGTAAAACTTCTATATTGTTCGATTTTCCACGTTTCCAATGTGAAGTTAAGGCTTAAAACAACGATTTCTATTAAAAATAAGCGTTTGTAGATAAAATATGTTTATGCTCGTCTTGTTAAATTTTAAAACTATTAGAACTATGATTTTATACAAAATCGTTCAAACTTCATTATTGTCCTATGTCCCACGTTCGATACGTGAAGTTAAGAGTGAAAACAACGATTTCTAGTCACAATAAGCTTTGTGACATCTTAATGATTTTACTCGGGTTGTTTACTTTTAAAACTCTTAGTTTGATTATTTATGTCAAAATGGGAAAAACTTCATTATAGTTCGATTCCCAACGTTTCCAATGTGAAGTTAAGGCTTAAAACAACGATTTCTATTAAAAATAAGCGTTTGTAGATAAAATACGTTTATGCTCGTCTTGTTAAATTTTAAAACTATTAGAACTATGATTTTATACAAAATCGTTAAAACTTCATTATCATCCTATGTCCCACGTTCCCTACGTGAAGTTAAGGCTGAAAACAACGATTTCTAGTCACAATATGGTTTGTGACATCTTAATGATTATACTCGGCTTGTTTAGATTCGAAACTCTTAGTTTGATTATTTATGTCAAAATGGGTAAAATTTCATTATAGTTCGATTTCCCACGTTTTCAATGTGAAGTTAAGGCTTAAAACAACTATTTCTAGTCACAATAAGCTTTGTGAAAGCTTTAATGATTATACTCGGCTTGTTTACTTTCAAAACACTTAGTTTGATTATTTATGTCAAAATGGTTAAAACTTCATTATAGTTCGATTTCCCACGTTTCCAATGTGAAGTTAAGGCTTAAAACAACAATTTCTATTAAAAATAAGCGTTTGTAGATAAAATACGTTTATGCTCGTCTTATTAAATTTTAAAACTATTAGAACTATGATTTTATACAAAATCGTTAAAACTTCATTATCATCCTATGTCCCACGTTCCCAACGTGAAGTTAAGGCTGAAAACAACGATTTCTACTCACAATATGGTTTGTGACATCTTAATGATTATACTCGGCTTGTTTAGATTCAAAACTCTTAGTTTGATTATTTATGTCAAAATTGGTAAAATTTCATTATAGTTCGATTTCCCACGTTTTCAATGTGAAGTTAAGGCTTAAAACAACTATTTCTAGTCACAATAAGCTTTGTGAAAGCTTTAATGATTATACTCGGCTTGTTTACTTTCAAAACTCTTGGTTTGATTATTTATGTCAAAATGGTTAAAACTTCATTATAGTTCGATTTCCCACGTTTCCAATGTGAAGTTAAGGCTTAAAACAACAATTTCTATTAAAAATAAGCGTTTGTAGATAAAATACGTTTATGCCGTCTTGTTAAATTTTAAAACTATTAGAACTATGATTTTATACAAAATCGTTAAAATTTCATTATCATCCTATGTCCCACGTTCCCTACGTGAAGTTAAGGCTGAAAACAACGATTTCTAGTCACAATATGGTTTGTGACATCTTAATGATTATACTCGGCTTGTTTAGATTCAAAACTCTTAGTTTGATTATTTATGTCAAAATGGGTAAAACTTCATTATAGTTCGATTTCCCACGTTTTCAATGTGAAGTTAAGGCTTAAAACAACTATTTCTAGTCACAATAAGCTTTGTGAAAGCTTTAATGAGTATACTCGGCTTGTTTACTTTCAAAACTCTTAGTTTGATTATTTATGTCAAAATGGTTAAAACTTCATTATAGTTCGATTTCCCACGTTTCCAATGTGAAGTTAAGGCTTAAAACAACGATTTCTATTAAAAATAAGCGTTTGTAGATAAAATACGTTTATGCTCGTCTTGTTAAATTTTAAAACTATTAGAACTATCATTTTATACAAAATCATTAAAAATTCATTATCAACCTATGTCCCACGTTTCCTACGTGAAGTTAAGGCTGAGAAAAACGATTTCTAGTCACAATAAGCTTTGTGACATCTTAAAGATTTTACTCGTGTTGTTTACTTTCAAAACTCTTAGTTTGATTATTTATGTCAAAATGGGTAAGACTTCATTATAGTTCGATTTCCCACGTTTTCAATGTGAAGTTAAGGCTTAAAACAACTATTTCTAGTCCCAATAAGCTTAGTGAAGGCTTTAATGATTATACTCGGCTTGTTTACTTTCAAAACTCTTAGTTTGATTATTTATGTCAAAATGGGTAAAACTTCATTATAGTTCGATTTCCCACGTTTTCAATGTGAAGTTAAGGCTCAAAACAACTATTTCTAGTCACAATAAGCTTTGTGAAAGCTTTAATGATTATACTCGGCTTGTTTACTTTCAAAACTCTTAGTTTGATTATTTATGTCAAAATGGTTAAAACTTCATTATAGTTCGATTTCCCATGTTTCCAATGTGAAGTTAAGGCTTAAAACAACGATTTCTATTAAAAATAAGCGTTTGTAGATAAAATACGTTTATGCTTGTCTTGTTAAATTTTAAAACTATTAGAACTACGATTTTATACAAAATCGTTAAAACTTCATTATCATCCTATGTCACACGTTCCCTACGTGAAGTTAAGGCTGAAAAAAACGATTTCTAGTCACAATAAGGTTTGTGACATCATAATGATTATACTCGGCTTGTTTACTTTCAAAACTCTTAGTTTGATTATTTATGTCAAAATGGGTAAAATTTCATTATAGTTCGATTTCCCACGTTTTCAATGTGAAGTTAAAGCTTAAAACAACTATTTCTAGTCCCAATAAGCTTAGTGAAGGCTTTAATGATTATACTCGGCTTGTTTACTTTCAAAACTCTTAGTTTGATTATTTATGTCAAAATGGGTAAACTTCATTATAGTTCGATTTCTCACGTTTTCAATGTGAAGTTAAGGCTTAAAACAACTATTTCTAGTCACAATAAGCTTTGTGAAAGCTTTAATGATTAAACTCGGCTTGTTTACTTTCAAAACTCTTAGTTTGATTATTTATGTCAAAATGGGTAAAACTTCATTATAGTTCGATTTCTCGCGTTTTCAATGTGAAGTTAAGTCTTAAAAAAACTATTTCTAGTCCCAATAAGCTTTGTGAAGGCTTTAATGATTATACTCGGCTTGTTTACTTTCAAAACTCTTAGTTTGATTATTTATGTCAAAATGGGTAAAACTTCGCTATAGTTCGATTTCCCACGTTTTCAATGTAAAGTTAAGGCTTAAAACAACGACTTCTATTAAAAATAAGCGTTTGTAGATAAAATATGTTTATGCTCGTCTTGTTAAATTTTAAAACTATTAGAACTATGATTTTATACAAAATCATTAAAACTTCATTATCGTCCTATGTCCCACGTTTCCTACGTGAAGTTAAGGCTGAGAAAAACGATTTCTAGAGACAATAAGCTTTGTGACATCTTAATGATTTTACTTGGGTTGTTTACTTTCAAAACTCTTAGTTTGATTATTTATGTCAAAATGGGTAAGACTTCATTATAGTTCGATTTCCCACGTTTTCAATGTGAAGTTAAGGCTTAAAACAACTATTTCTAGTCCTAATAAGCTTAGTGAAGGCTTTAATGATTATACTCGGCTTGTTTACTTTCAAAACTCTTAGTTTGATTATTTATGTCAAAATGGGTAAAACTTCATTATAGTTCGATTTCCCATGTTTTCAATGTGAAGTTAAGGCTTAAAACAACTATTTCTAGTCACAATAAGCTTTGTGAAAGCTTTAATGATTATACTCGGCTTGTTTACTTTCAAAACTCTTAGTTTGATTATTTATGTCAAAATGGATAAAACTTCCTTATAGTTCGATTTCCCACGTTTTCAATGTGAAGTTAAGGCTTAAAACAACTATTTCTAGTCACAATAAGCTTTGTGAAAGCTTTAATGATTATACTCGGCTTGTTTACTTTCAAAACTCTTAGTTTGATTATTTATGTCAAAATGGGTAAAACTTCGCTATAGTTCGATTTCCCACGTTTTCAATGTAAAGTTAAGGCTTAAAACAACGACTTCTATTAAAAATAGGCGTTTGTAGATAAAATATGTTTATGCTCGTCTTGTTAAATTTTAAAACTATTAGAACTATGATTTTATACAAAATCATTAAAACTTCATTATCGTCCTATGTCCCACGTTCCCTATGTGAAGTTAAGGCTGAAAACAACGATTTCTAGTCACAATAAGGTTTGTGACATCTTAATGATTATACTCGGCTTGTTTACTTTCAAAACTCTTAGTTTGATTATTTATATCAAAATGGGTAAAACTTCATTATAGTTCGATTTTCCACGTTTTCAATGTGACGTTATGGCTTAAAACAACTATTTCTAGTCCCAATAAGCTTTGTGAAGGCTTTAATGATTATACTCGGATTGTTTACTTTCAAAACTCTTAATTTGATTTTTTATGTCGAAATGGGTAAAACTTCATTATAGTTCGATTTCCCACGTTTTCAATGTGAAGTTAAGGCTTAAAACAACTATTTCTAGTCACAATAAGCTTTGTGAAGGCTTTAATGATTATACTCGGCTTGTTTACTTTCAAAACTCTTAATTTTCTTATTTATGTCAAAATGGGTAAAACTTCATTATAGTTCGATTTTCAACGTTCACAATGTGAAGTTAAGGCTTAAAACAACGATTTCTATTAAAAATAAGCGTTTTTAGATAAAATATGTTTATGCTCGTCTTGTTAAATTTTAAAACTATTAGAACTATGATTTTATACAAAATCGTTCAAACTTCATTATCGTCCTATGTCCCACGTTCCATACGTGAAGTTAAGACTGAAAACAACGATTTCTAGTCACAATAAGCTTTGTGACATCTTAATGATTTTACTCGGGTTGTTTACTTTTAAAACTCTTAGTTTGATTATTTATGTCAAAATCGGTAAAACTTCATTATAGTTCGATTTCCAACGATTCCAATGTGAAGTTAAGGCTTAAAACAACGATTTCTATTAAAAATAAACGTTTGTAGATAAAATATGTAGATACTCGTCTTGTTCAATTTTAAGACTATTAGTATTATGATTTTATACAAAATCGTTAAAACTTCGATATCGTCCTTTGTCCCATGTTCCTTAAGTGAAGTTAAGGCTAAAAACAACGATTTCTAGTCACAATAAGCTTTGTGACATCTTAATGATTATACTCGGCATGTTTACTTTCAAAACTCCTAGTTTGATTATTTATGTCAAAATGGGTAAAACTTCATTATAGTTCGATTTCCCACGTTTCCAATGTGAATTTAAGGCTTAAAACAACTATTTCTGTTAAAAATAAGTGTTTGTAGATAAAATATGTTTATGCCCGTCTTGTTAAATTTTAAAACTATTAGAACTATGATTTTATACAAAATCGTTACAACTTCATTATCGTCCTATGTCCCACGTTCCCTACGTGAAGTTAAGGCTGAAAACAACGATTTCTAGTCACAATAAGCTTTATGACATCTTAATGATTTTACTCGGGTTGTTTACTTTCAAACTCTTAGTTTTATTATTTATGTTAAAATGCGTAAAACTTCATTATAGTTCAATTTCTCACGTTTTCAATGTGAAGTTAAGGTTTAAAACAACTATTTCTAGTCACAAAAAGCTTTGTGAAGGCTTTAATGATTACACTCGGCTCGTTTAGTTTCAAAACTCTTAGTTTGATTATTTATGTCAAAATGGGTAAAACTTCTATATAGTTCGATTTCCCACGTTTCCAATGTGAAGTTAAGGCTTAAAACAACGATTTTTATTAAAAATAAGCGTTTGTAGATAAAATATGTTTATGCTCGTCTTGTTAAATTTTAAAACTATTAGAACTATGATTTTATACAAAATCGTTCAACCTTCATTATCGTCCTATGTCCCACGTTCCATACGTGAAGTTAAGGCTGAAAACAACGATTTCTAGTCACAATAAGCTTTGTGACATCTTAATGATTTTACTCGGGTTGTTTACTTTTAAAACTCTTAGTTTGATTATTTATGTCAAAATGGGTAAAACTTCATTATAGTTCGATTTCCAACGTTTCAATGTGAAGTTAAGGCTTAAAACAACGATTTCTATTAAAAATAAGCGTTTGTAGATAAAATATGTAGATACTCGTCTTGTTTAATTTTAAGACTATTAGAATTATGATTTTATACAAAATCGTTAAAACTTCGATATCGTCCTATGTCCCACGTTCCTTACGTGAAGTTAAGGCTAAAAACAACGATTTCTAGTCACAATAAGCTTTGTGACATCTTAATGATTATACTCGGCTTGTTTACTTTCAAAAATATTAGTTTGATTATTTATGTCAAAATGGGCAAAACTTCATTATAGTTCGATTTCCCACGTTTTCAATGTGAAGTTAAGGCTTAAAACAACTATTTCTAGTCCCAAGAAGCTTTGTGAAGGCTTTATTATTATACTCGGCTTGTTTAGTTTCAAAACTCTTAGTTTGATTATTTATGTCAAAATAGGTAAAACTTCATTATAGTTCGATTTCCCACGTTTTCAATGTGAAGTTAAGGCTAAAAACAACTATTTCTAGTCCCAATAAGTTTTGTGAAGGCTTTAATGATTATACTCGGCTTGTTTACTTTCAAAACTCTTAGTTTGATTATTTATGTCAAAATGGGTAAAACTTCCTTATAGTTCGATTTCCCACGTTTCCAATGTGAAGTTAAGGCTTAAAACAACGATTTCTATTAAAAATAAGCGTTTGTAGATAAAATATCTTTATGCTCGTCTTGTTAAATTTTAAAACAATTAGAACTATGATTTTATACAAAATCGATAAAACTTCATTATCGTCCTATGTCACACGTTCCCTACGTGAATTTAAGGCTGAAAACAACGATTTCTAGTCACAATAAGCTTTGTGACATCTTAATGATTTTACTCGTGTTGTTTACATTCAAAACTCTTAATTTGATTATTTATGTCAAAATGGGTAAAACTTCATTATAGTTCGATTTCCCACGTTTTCAATGTGAAGTTAAGGCTTAAAACAACTATTTCTAGTCACAATAAGCTTTGTGAAGGCCTTAATGATTATTCTTCGCTTGTTTACTTTCAAAACTCTTAATTTGATTATTTATGTCAAAATGGGTAAAACTTCATTATAGTTCGATTTCCAACGTTTCCAATGTGAAGTTAAGTCTTAAAACAACGATTTCTATTAAAAATAAGCGTTTGTAGATAAAATATGTTTATGCACGTCTTGTTAAATTTTAAAACTATTATAACAATGATTTTGTACAAAATCGTTAAAACTTTATTATCGTCCTATGTCCCACGTTCCTTACGTGAAGTTAAGGCTAAAAACAACGATTTCTAGTCACAATAAGCTTTGTGACATCTAAATGATTATACACGGGTTATCTACTTTCAAAACTCTTAGTTTGATTATTAATGTCGAAATGGGTAAAACTTCATTATAGTTCGATTTCCCACGTTTTCAATGTGAAGTTAAGGCTTAAAACAACTATTTCTAGTTACAATAAGCTTTGTGAAAGCTTTAATGATTATACTCGGCTTGTTTACTTTCAAAACTCTTAGTTTGATTATTTATGTCAAAATGGATAAAACTTCATTATAGTTCGATTTCTCGCGTTTTCAATGTGAAGTAAACTCTTAAAACAACTATTTCTAGTCCCAATAAGCTTTGTGAAGGCTTTAATGATTATACTCGGCTTGTTTACTTTCAAAACTCTTAGTTTGATTATTTATGTCAAAATGGGTAAAACTTCATTATAGTTCGATTTCCCACGTTTTTAATGTGAAGTTAAGGCTTAAAACAACGATTTCTATTAAAAATAAGCGTTTGTAGATAAAATATGTTTATGCTCGTCTTGTTAAATTTTAAAACTATTAGAACTATGATTTTATACAAAATCGTTACAACTTCATTATCGTCCTATGTCCCACGTTCCCTACATGAAGTTAAGGCTGAAAACAACGATTTCTAGTCACAATAAGCTTTGTGACATCTTAATGATTTTACTCGGGTTGTTTACTTTCAAACTCTTAGTTTTATTATTTATGTTAAAATGCGTAAAACTTCATTATAGTTCAATTTCCCACGTTTTCAATGTGATGTTAAGGTTTAAAACAACTATTTCTAGTCACAAAAAGCTTTGTGAAGGCTTTAATGATTACACTCGGCTTGTTTAGTTTCAAAACTCTTAGTTTGATTATTTATGTCAAAATGGGTAAAACTTCTATATAGTTCGATTTCCCACGTTTCCAATGTGAAGTTAAGGCTTAAAACAACGATTTTTATTAAAAATAAGCGTTTGTAGATAAAATATGTTTATGCTCGTCTTGTTAAATTTTAAAACTATTAGAACTATGATTTTATACAAAATCGTTCAAACTTCATTATCGTCCTATGTCCCACGTTCCATACGTGAAGTTAAGGCTGAAAAAACAACGATTTCTAGTCACAATAAGCTTTGTGACATCTTAATGATTTTACTCGGGTTGTTTACTTTTAAAACTCTTAGTTTGATTATTTATGTCAAAATGGGTAAAACTTCATTATAGTTCGATTTCCAACGTTTCAATGTGAAGTTAAGGCTTAAAACAACGATTTCTATTAAAAATAAGCGTTTGTAGATAAAATATGTAGATACTCGTCTTGTTTAATTTTAAGACTATTAGAATTATGATTTTATACAAAATCGTTAAAACTTCGATATCGTCCTATGTCCCACGTTCCTTACGTGAAGTTAAGGCTAAAAACAACGATTTCTAGTCACAATAAGCTTTGTGACATCTTAATGATTATACTCGGCTTGTTTACTTTCAAAACTCTTAGTTTGATTATTTATGTCAAAATGGGTAAAACTTCGTTATGGTTTGATTTCCCACTTTTTCTATGTGAAGTTAAGGCTTAAAACAACGATTTCTATTAAAAATAAGCGTTTGTAGATAAAATATGTTTATGCTCGTCTTGTTAAATTTTAAAACTATTGGAACTACGATTTTATACAAAATCATTAAAACTTCATTATCGTCCTATGTCCCACGTTCCCTACGTGAAGTTAAGGCTGAAAAAAACGATTTCTACTCACAATAAGCTTTCTGACATCTTAATGATTTTACTCGGGTTGTTTACTTTCAAAACTCTTAGTTTGATTATTTATTTCAAAATGGGTAAGACTTCATTATAGTTCGATTTCAAACGTTTTCAATGTGAAGTTAAAGCTTAAAACAACTATTTCTAGTCCCAATAAGCTTAGTGAAGGCTTTAATGATTATAATCAGCTTGTTTACTTTCAAAACTCTTAGTTTGATAATTTTGTCAAAATGGGTAAAACTTCATTATAGTTCGATTTCCTACGTTTTCAATGTGAAGTTAAGGCTTAAAACAACTATTTCTAGTCCCAATAAGTTTTGTGAAGGCTTTAATGATTATACTCGGCTTGTTTACTTTCAAAACTCTTAGTTTGATTATTTTTGTCAAAATGGGTAAAACTTCATTATAGTTCGATTTCCCATGTTTTCAATGTGAAGTTAAGGTTTAAAACTACTATTTCTAGCCACAATAAGCTTAATGAAGGCTTTAATGATTATACTCGGCTTGTTTACTTTCAAAACTCTTAGTTTGATTATTTATGTCAAAATGGGTTAAACTTCATTATAGTTCGATTTGCTACGTTTTCAATGTGAAGTTAAGGTTTAAAACAACTATTTCTAGTCACAATAAGCTTAGTGAAGGCTTTAATGATTATACTCGCCTTGTTTACTTTCAAAACTCTTAGTTTGATTATTTATGTCAAAATGGGTTAAACTTCATTATAGTTCGATTTGCTACGTTTTCAATGTGAAGTTAAGGTTTAAAACAACTATTTCTAGTCACAATAAGCTTAGTGAAGGCTTTAATGATTATACTCGGCTTGTTTACTTTCAAAACTCTTAGTTTGATTATTTTTGTCAAAATGGGTAAAACTTCATTATAGTTCGATTTCCCACGTTTTCAATGTGAAGTTAAGGTTTAAAACAACTATTTCTAGTCACAATAAGCTTAGTGAAGGCTTTAATGATTATACTCGGCTTGTTTACTTTCAAAACTCTTACTTTGATTATTTATGTCAAAATGGGTAAAACTTCATTATAGTTCGATTTCCCACGTTTTCAATGTGAAGTTAAGGTTGAAAACAACTATTTCTAGTCACAATAAACTTAGTGAAGGCTTTAATGATTATACTCGGCATGTTTACTTTCAAAACTCTTAGTTTGATTATTTATGTCAAAATGGGTAAAACTTCATTATAATTCGATTTCCCACGTTCCCTACGTGAAGTTAAGGCTGAAAACAACGATTTCTAATCACAATAAGCTTTGTGACATCTTAATGATTTTACTCGGGTTGTTTACTTTCAAAACTCTTAGTTTGATTATTTATATCAAAATGGTTAATATTTCATTATAGTTCCATTTCCCACGTTTTCAATGTGAAGTTAAGGCTTAAAATTACTATTTCTAGTCACAATAAGCTTTGTGAAGGCTTCAATGATTATACTCGGCTTGTTTAGTTTCAAAACTCTTTAGTTTGATTATTTATGTCAAAATGGGCAAAACTTCATTATAGTTCGATTTCCCACGTTTTCAATGTGAAGTTAAGGCTTAAAACAACTATTTCTAGTCCCAAGAAGCTTTGTGAAGGCTTTATTATTATACTCGGCTTGTTTAGTTTCAAAACTCTTAGTTTGATTATTTATGTCAAAATAGGTAAAACTTCATTATAGTTCGATTTCCCACGTTTTCAATGTGAAGTTAAGGCTTAAAACAACTATTTCTAGTCCCAATAAGTTTTGTGAAGGCTTTAATGATTATACTCGGCTTGTTTACTTTCAAAACTCTTAGTTTGATTATTTATGTCAAAATGGGTAAAACTTCCTTATAGTTCGATTTCCCACGTTTCCAATGTGAAGTTAAGGCTTAAAACAATGATTTCTATTAAAAATAAGCGTTTGTAGATAAAATATCTTTATGCTCGTCTTGTTAAATTTTAAAACAATTAGAACTATGATTTTATACAAAATCGATAAAACTTCATTATCGTCCTATGTCACACGTTCCCTACGTGAAGTTAAGGCTGAAAACAACGATTTCTAGTCACAATAAGCTTTGTGACATCTTAATGATTTTACTCGTGTTGTTTACATTCAAAACTCTTAATTTGATTATTTATGTCAAAATGGGTAAAACTTCATTATAGTTCGATTTCCCACGTTTTCAATGTGAAGTTAAGGCTTAAAACAACTATTTCTAGTCACAATAAGCTTTGTGAAGGCCTTAATGATTATTCTTCGCTTGTTTACTTTCAAAACTCTTAATTTGATTATTTATGTCAAAATGGGTAAAACATCATTATAGTTCGATTTCCAACGTTTCCAATGTGAAGTTAAGTCTTAAAACAACGATTTCTATTAAAAATAAGCGTTTGTAGATAAAATATGTTTATGCACGTCTTGTTAAATTTTAAAACTATTATAACAATGATTTTGTACAAAATCGTTAAAACTTTATTATCGTCCTATGTCCCACGTTCCTTACGTGAAGTTAAGGCTAAAAACAACGATTTCTAGTCACAATAAGCTTTGTGACATCTTAATGATTATACACGGGTTATCTACTTTCAAAACTCTTAGTTTGATTATTAATGTCAGAATGGGTAAAACTTCATTATAGTTCGATTTCCCACGTTTTCAATGTGAAGTTAAGGCTTAAAACAACTATTTCTAGTCACAATAAGCTTTGTGAAAGCTTTAATAATTATACTCGGCTTGTTTACTTTCAAAACTCTTAGTTTGATTATTTATGTCAAAATGGATAAAACTTCATTATAGTTCGATTTCTCGCGTTTTCAATGTGAAGTAAAGTCTTAAAACAACTATTTCTAGTCCCAATAATCTTTGTGAAGGCTTTAATGATTATACTCGGCTTGTTTACTTTCAAAACTCTTAGTTTGATTATTTATGTCAAAATGGGTAAAACTTCATTATAGTTCGATTTCCCACGTTTTTAATGTGAAGTTAAGGCTTAAAACAACGATTTCTATTAAAAATAAGCGTTTGTAGATAAAATATGTTTATGCTCGTCTTGTTAAATTTTAAAACTATTAGAACTATGATTTTATACAAAATCGTTCAACCTTCATTTATCGTCCTATGTCCCACGTTCCATACGTGAAGTTAAGGCTGAAAACAACGATTTCTAGTCACAATAAGCTTTGTGACATCTTAATGATTTTACTCGGGTTGTTTACTTTTAAAACTCTTAGTTTGATTATTTATGTCAAAATGGGTAAAACTTCATTATAGTTCGATTTCCAACGTTTCAATGTGAAGTTAAGGCTTAAAACAACGATTTCTATTAAAAATAAGCGTTTGTAGATAAAATATGTAGATACTCGTCTTGTTTAATTTTAAGACTATTAGAATTATGATTTTATACAAAATCGTTAAAACTTCGATATCGTCCTATGTCCCACGTTCCTTACGTGAAGTTAAGGCTAAAAACAACGATTTCTAGTCACAATAAGCTTTGTGACATCTTAATGATTATACTCGGCTTGTTTACTTTCAAAAATATTAGTTTGATTATTTATGTCAAAATGGGCAAAACTTCATTATAGTTCGATTTCCCACGTTTTCAATGTGAAGTTAAGGCTTAAAACAACTATTTCTAGTCCCAAGAAGCTTTGTGAAGGCTTTATTATTATACTCGGCTTGTTTAGTTTCAAAACTCTTAGTTTGATTATTTATGTCAAAATAGGTAAAACTTCATTATAGTTCGATTTCCCACGTTTTCAATGTGAAGTTAAGGCTAAAAACAACTATTTCTAGTCCCAATAAGTTTTGTGAAGGCTTTAATGATTATACTCGGCTTGTTTACTTTCAAAACTCTTAGTTTGATTATTTATGTCAAAATGGGTAAAACTTCCTTATAGTTCGATTTCCCACGTTTCCAATGTGAAGTTAAGGCTTAAAACAACGATTTCTATTAAAAATAAGCGTTTGTAGATAAAATATCTTTATGCTCGTCTTGTTAAATTTTAAAACAATTAGAACTATGATTTTATACAAAATCGATAAAACTTCATTATCGTCCTATGTCACACGTTCCCTACGTGAATTTAAGGCTGAAAACAACGATTTCTAGTCACAATAAGCTTTGTGACATCTTAATGATTTTACTCGTGTTGTTTACATTCAAAACTCTTAATTTGATTATTTATGTCAAAATGGGTAAAACTTCATTATAGTTCGATTTCCCACGTTTTCAATGTGAAGTTAAGGCTTAAAACAACTATTTCTAGTCACAATAAGCTTTGTGAAGGCCTTAATGATTATTCTTCGCTTGTTTACTTTCAAAACTCTTAATTTGATTATTTATGTCAAAATGGGTAAAACTTCATTATAGTTCGATTTCCAACGTTTCCAATGTGAAGTTAAGTCTTAAAACAACGATTTCTATTAAAAATAAGCGTTTGTAGATAAAATATGTTTATGCACGTCTTGTTAAATTTTAAAACTATTATAACAATGATTTTGTACAAAATCGTTAAAACTTTATTATCGTCCTATGTCCCACGTTCCTTACGTGAAGTTAAGGCTAAAAACAACGATTTCTAGTCACAATAAGCTTTGTGACATCTAAATGATTATACACGGGTTATCTACTTTCAAAACTCTTAGTTTGATTATTAATGTCAGAATGGGTAAAACTTCATTATAGTTCGATTTCCCACGTTTTCAATGTGAAGTTAAGGCTTAAAACAACTATTTCTAGTTACAATAAGCTTTGTGAAAGCTTTAATGATTATACTCGGCTTGTTTACTTTCAAAACTCTTAGTTTGATTATTTATGTCAAAATGGATAAAACTTCATTATAGTTCGATTTCTCGCGTTTTCAATGTGAAGTAAACTCTTAAAACAACTATTTCTAGTCCCAATAAGCTTTGTGAAGGCTTTAATGATTATACTCGGCTTGTTTACTTTCAAAACTCTTAGTTTGATTATTTATGTCAAAATGGGTAAAACTTCATTATAGTTCGATTTCCCACGTTTTTAATGTGAAGTTAAGGCTTAAAACAACGATTTCTATTAAAAATAAGCATTTGTAGATAAAATATGTTTATGCTCGTCTTGTTAAATTTTAAAACTATTAGAACTATGATTTTATACAAAATCGTTACAACTTCATTATCGTCCTATGTCCCACGTTCCCTACATGAAGTTAAGGCTGAAAACAACGATTTCTAGTCACAATAAGCTTTGTGACATCTTAATGATTTTACTCGGGTTGTTTACTTTCAAACTCTTAGTTTTATTATTTATGTTAAAATGCGTAAAACTTCATTATAGTTCAATTTCCCACGTTTTCAATGTGATGTTAAGGTTTAAAACAACTATTTCTAGTCACAAAAAGCTTTGTGAAGGCTTTAATGATTACACTCGGCTTGTTTAGTTTCAAAACTCTTAGTTTGATTATTTATGTCAAAATGGGTAAAACTTCTATATAGTTCGATTTCCCACGTTTCCAATGTGAAGTTAAGGCTTAAAACAACGATTTTTATTAAAAATAAGCGTTTGTAGATAAAATATGTTTATGCTCGTCTTGTTAAATTTTAAAACTATTAGAACTATGATTTTATACAAAATCGTTCAAACTTCATTATCGTCCTATGTCCCACGTTCCATACGTGAAGTTAAGGCTGAAAACAACGATTTCTAGTCACAATAAGCTTTGTGACATCTTAATGATTTTACTCGGGTTGTTTACTTTTAAAACTCTTAGTTTGATTATTTATGTCAAAATGGGTAAAACTTCATTATAGTTCGATTTCCAACGTTTCAATGTGAAGTTAAGGCTTAAAACAACGATTTCTATTAAAAATAAGCGTTTGTAGATAAAATATGTAGATACTCGTCTTGTTTAATTTTAAGACTATTAGAATTATGATTTTATACAAAATCGTTAAAACTTCGATATCGTCCTATGTCCCACGTTCCTTACGTGAAGTTAAGGCTAAAAACAACGATTTCTAGTCACAATAAGCTTTGTGACATCTTAATGATTATACTCGGCTTGTTTACTTTCAAAACTCTTAGTTTGATTATTTATGTCAAAATGGGTAAAACTTCGTTATGGTTTGATTTCCCACTTTTTCTATGTGAAGTTAAGGCTTAAAACAACGATTTCTATTAAAAATAAGCGTTTGTAGATAAAATATGTTTATGCTCGTCTTGTTAAATTTTAAAACTATTGGAACTACGATTTTATACAAAATCATAAAAACTTCATTATCGTCCTATGTCCCACGTTCCCTACGTGAAGTTAAGGCTGAAAAATACGATTTCTACTCACAATAAGCTTTCTGACATCTTAATGATTTTACTCGGGTTGTTTACTTTCAAAACTCTTAGTTTGATTATTTATTTCAAAATGGGTAAGACTTCATTATAGTTCGATTTCAAACGTTTTCAATGTGAAGTTAAAGCTTAAAACAACTATTTCTAGTCCCAATAAGCTTAGTGAAGGCTTTAATGATTATAATCAGCTTGTTTACTTTCAAAACTCTTAGTTTGATAATTTTGTCAAAATGGGTAAAACTTCATTATAGTTCGATTTCCTACGTTTTCAATGTGAAGTTAAGGCTTAAAACAACTATTTCTAGTCCCAATAAGTTTTGTGAAGGCTTTAATGATTATACTCGGCTTGTTTACTTTCAAAACTCTTAGTTTGATTATTTTTGTCAAAATGGGTAAAACTTCATTATAGTTCGATTTCCCATGTTTTCAATGTGAAGTTAAGGTTTAAAACTACTATTTCTAGCCACAATAAGCTTAATGAAGGCTTTAATGATTATACTCGGCTTGTTTACTTTCAAAACTCTTAGTTTGATTATTTATGTCAAAATGGGTTAAACTTCATTATAGTTCGATTTGCTACGTTTTCAATGTGAAGTTAAGGTTTAAAACAACTATTTCTAGTCACAATAAGCTTAGTGAAGGCTTTAATGATTATACTCGCCTTGTTTACTTTCAAAACTCTTAGTTTGATTATTTATGTCAAAATGGGTTAAACTTCATTATAGTTCGATTTGCTACGTTTTCAATGTGAAGTTAAGGTTTAAAACAACTATTTCTAGTCACAATAAGCTTAGTGAAGGCTTTAATGATTATACTCGGCTTGTTTACTTTCAAAACTCTTAGTTTGATTATTTTTGTCAAAATGGGTAAAACTTCATTATAGTTCGATTTCCCACGTTTTCAATGTGAAGTTAAGGTTTAAAACAACTATTTCTAGACACAATAAGCTTAGTGAAGGCTTTAATGATTATACTCGGCTTGTTTACTTTCAAAACTCTTACTTTGATTATTTATGTCAAAATGGGTAAAACTTCATTATAGTTCGATTTCCCACGTTTTCAATGTGAAGTTAAGGTTGAAAACAACTATTTCTAGTCACAATAAACTTAGTGAAGGCTTTAATGATTATACTCGGCATGTTTACTTTCAAAACTCTTAGTTTGATTATTTATGTCAAAATGGGTAAAACTTCATTATAATTCGATTTCCCACGTTCCCTACGTGAAGTTAAGGCTTAAAACAACGATTTCTAATCACAATAAGCTTTGTGACATCTTAATGATTTTACTCGGGTTGTTTACTTTCAAAACTCTTAGTTTGATTATTTATATCAAAATGGTTAATATTTCATTATAGTTCCATTTCCCACGTTTTCAATGTGAAGTTAAGGCTTAAAATTACTATTTCTAGTCACAATAAGCTTTGTGAAGGCTTCAATGATTATACTCGGCTTGTTTAGTTTCAAAACTCTTTAGTTTGATTATTTATGTCAAAATGGGCAAAACTTCATTATAGTTCGATTTCCCACGTTTTCAATGTGAAGTTAAGGCTTAAAACAACTATTTCTAGTCCCAAGAAGCTTTGTGAAGGCTTTATTATTATACTCGGCTTGTTTAGTTTCAAAACTCTTAGTTTGATTATTTATGTCAAAATAGGTAAAACTTCATTATAGTTCGATTTCCCACGTTTTCAATGTGAAGTTAAGGCTTAAAACAACTATTTCTAGTCCCAATAAGTTTTGTGAAGGCTTTAATGATTATACTCGGCTTGTTTACTTTCAAAACTTCTTAGTTTGATTATTTATGTCAAAATGGGTAAAACTTCCTTATAGTTCGATTTCCCACGTTTCCAATGTGAAGTTAAGGCTTAAAACAACGATTTCTATTAAAAATAAGCGTTTGTAGATAAAATATCTTTATGCTCGTCTTGTTAAATTTTAAAACAATTAGAACTATGATTTTATACAAAATCGATAAAACTTCATTATCGTCCTATGTCACACGTTCCCTCACGTGAAGTTAAGGCTTAAAACAACGATTTCTAGTCACAATAAGCTTTGTGACATCTTAATGATTTTACTCGTGTTGTTTACATTCAAAACTCTTAATTTGATTATTTATGTCAAAATGGGTAAAACTTCATTATAGTTCGATTTCCCACGTTTTCAATGTGAAGTTAAGGCTTAAAACAACTATTTCTAGTCACAATAAGCTTTGTGAAAGCCTTAATGATTATTCTTCGCTTGTTTACTTTCAAAACTCTTAATTTGATTATTTATGTCAAAATGGGTAAAACATCATTATAGTTCGATTTCCAACGTTTCCAATGTGAAGTTAAGTCTTAAAACAACGATTTCTATTAAAAATAAGCGTTTGTAGATAAAATATGTTTATGCACGTCTTGTTAAATTTTAAAACTATTATAACAATGATTTTGTACAAAATCGTTAAAACTTTATTATCGTCCTATGTCCCACGTTCCTTACGTGAAGTTAAGGCTAAAAACAACGATTTCTAGTCACAATAAGCTTTGTGACATCTTAATGATTATACACGGGTTATCTACTTTCAAAACTCTTAGTTTGATTATTAATGTCAGAATGGGTAAAACTTCATTATAGTTCGATTTCCCACGTTTTCAATGTGAAGTTAAGGCTTAAAACAACTATTTCTAGTCACAATAAGCTTTGTGAAAGCTTTAATGATTATACTCGGCTTGTTTACTTTCAAAACTCTTAGTTTGATTATTTATGTCAAAATGGATAAAACTTCATTATAGTTCGATTTCTCGCGTTTTCAATGTGAAGTAAAGTCTTAAAACAACTATTTCTAGTCCCAATAATCTTTGTGAAGGCTTTAATGATTATACTCGGCTTGTTTACTTTCAAAACTCTTAGTTTGATTATTTATGTCAAAATGGGTAAAACTTCATTATAGTTCGATTTCCCACGTTTTTAATGTGAAGTTAAGGCTTAAAACAACGATTTCTATTAAAAATAAGCGTTTGTAGATAAAATATGTTTATGCTCGTCTTGTTAAATTTTAAAACTATTAGAACTATGATTTTATACAAAATCGTTCAACCTTCATTATCGTCCTATGTCCCACGTTCCATACGTGAAGTTAAGGCTGAAAACAACGATTTCTAGTCACAATAAGCTTTGTGACATCTTAATGATTTTACTCGGGTTGTTTACTTTTAAAACTCTTAGTTTGATTATTTATGTCAAAATGGGTAAAACTTCATTATAGTTCGATTTCCAACGTTTCAATGTGAAGTTAAGGCTTTAAAACAACGATTTCTATTAAAAATAAGCGTTTGTAGATAAAATATGTAGATACTCGTCTTGTTTAATTTTAAGACTATTAGAATTATGATTTTATACAAAATCGTTAAAACTTCGATATCGTCCTATGTCCCACGTTCCTTACGTGAAGTTAAGGCTAAAAACAACGATTTCTAGTCACAATAAGCTTTGTGACATCTTAATGATTATACTCGGCTTGTTTACTTTCAAAAATATTAGTTTGATTATTTATGTCAAAATGGGCAAAACTTCATTATAGTTCGATTTCCCACGTTTTCAATGTGAAGTTAAGGCTTAAAACAACTATTTCTAGTCCCAAGAAGCTTTGTGAAGGCTTTATTATTATACTCGGCTTGTTTAGTTTCAAAACTCTTAGTTTGATTATTTATGTCAAAATAGGTAAAACTTCATTATAGTTCGATTTCCCACGTTTTCAATGTGAAGTTAAGGCTAAAAACAACTATTTCTAGTCCCAATAAGTTTTGTGAAGGCTTTAATGATTATACTCGGCTTGTTTACTTTCAAAACTCTTAGTTTGATTATTTATGTCAAAATGGGTAAAACTTCCTTATAGTTCGATTTCCCACGTTTCCAATGTGAAGTTAAGGCTTAAAACAACGATTTCTATTAAAAATAAGCGTTTGTAGATAAAATATCTTTATGCTCGTCTTGTTAAATTTTAAAACAATTAGAACTATGATTTTATACAAAATCGATAAAACTTCATTATCGTCCTATGTCACACGTTCCCTACGTGAATTTAAGGCTTAAAACAACGATTTCTAGTCACAATAAGCTTTGTGACATCTTAATGATTTTACTCGTGTTGTTTACATTCAAAACTCTTAATTTGATTATTTATGTCAAAATGGGTAAAACTTCATTATAGTTCGATTTCCCACGTTTTCAATGTGAAGTTAAGGCTTAAAACAACTATTTCTAGTCACAATAAGCTTTGTGAAGGCCTTAATGATTATTCTTCGCTTGTTTACTTTCAAAACTCTTAATTTGATTATTTATGTCAAAATGGGTAAAACTTCATTATAGTTCGATTTCCAACGTTTCCAATGTGAAGTTAAGTCTTAAAACAACGATTTCTATTAAAAATAAGCGTTTGTAGATAAAATATGTTTATGCACGTCTTGTTAAATTTTAAAACTATTATAACAATGATTTTGTACAAAATCGTTAAAACTTTATTATCGTCCTATGTCCCACGTTCCTTACGTGAAGTTAAGGCTAAAAACAACGATTTCTAGTCACAATAAGCTTTGTGACATCTAAATGATTATACACGGGTTATCTACTTTCAAAACTCTTAGTTTGATTATTAATGTCGAAATGGGTAAAACTTCATTATAGTTCGATTTCCCACGTTTTCAATGTGAAGTTAAGGCTTAAAACAACTATTTCTAGTTACAATAAGCTTTGTGAAAGCTTTAATGATTATACTCGGCTTGTTTACTTTCAAAACTCTTAGTTTGATTATTTATGTCAAAATGGATAAAACTTCATTATAGTTCGATTTCTCGCGTTTTCAATGTGAAGTAAACTCTTAAAACAACTATTTCTAGTCCCAATAAGCTTTGTGAAGGCTTTAATGATTATACTCGGCTTGTTTACTTTCAAAACTCTTAGTTTGATTATTTATGTCAAAATGGGTAAAACTTCATTATAGTTCGATTTCCCACGTTTTTAATGTGAAGTTAAGGCTTAAAACAACGATTTCTATTAAAAATAAGCGTTTGTAGATAAAATATGTTTATGCTCGTCTTGTTAAATTTTAAAACTATTAGAACTATGATTTTATACAAAATCGTTACAACTTCATTATCGTTCTATGTCCCACGTTCCCTACATGAAGTTAAGGCTTAAAAACAACGATTTCTAGTCACAATAAGCTTTGTGACATCTTAATGATTTTACTCGGGTTGTTTACTTTCAAACTCTTAGTTTTATTATTTATGTTAAAATGCGTAAAACACTTCATTATAGTTCAATTTCCCACGTTTTCAATGTGATGTTAAGGTTTAAAACAACTATTTCTAGTCACAAAAAGCTTTGTGAAGGCTTTAATGATTACACTCGGCTTGTTTAGTTTCAAAACTCTTAGTTTGATTATTTATGTCAAAATGGGTAAAACTTCTATATAGTTCGATTTCCCACGTTTCCAATGTGAAGTTAAGGCTTAAAACAACGATTTTTATTAAAAATAAGCGTTTGTAGATAAAATATGTTTATGCTCGTCTTGTTAAATTTTAAAACTATTAGAACTATGATTTTATACAAAATCGTTCAAACTTCATTATCGTCCTATGTCCCACGTTCCATACGTGAAGTTAAGGCTTAAAACAACGATTTCTAGTCACAATAAGCTTTGTGACATCTTAATGATTTTACTCGGGTTGTTTACTTTTAAAACTCTTAGTTTGATTATTTATGTCAAAATGGGTAAAACTTCATTATAGTTCGATTTCCAACGTTTCAATGTGAAGTTAAGGCTTAAAACAACGATTTCTATTAAAAATAAGCGTTTGTAGATAAAATATGTAGATACTCGTCTTGTTTAATTTTAAGACTATTAGAATTATGATTTTATACAAAATCGTTAAAACTTCGATATCGTCCTATGTCCCACGTTCCTTACGTGAAGTTAAGGCTAAAAACAACGATTTCTAGTCACAATAAGCTTTGTGACATCTTAATGATTATACTCGGCTTGTTTACTTTCAAAACTCTTAGTTTGATTATTTATGTCAAAATGGGTAAAACTTCGTTATGGTTTGATTTCCCACTTTTTCTATGTGAAGTTAAGGCTTAAAACAACGATTTCTATTAAAAATAAGCGTTTGTAGATAAAATATGTTTATGCTCGTCTTGTTAAATTTTAAAACTATTGGAACTACGATTTTATACAAAATCATTAAAACTTCATTATCGTCCTATGTCCCACGTTCCCACGTGAAGTTAAGGCTTAAAAAACGATTTCTACTCACAATAAGCTTTCTGACATCTTAATGATTTTACTCGGGTTGTTTACTTTCAAAACTCTTAGTTTGATTATTTATTTCAAAATGGGTAAGACTTCATTATAGTTCGATTTCAAACGTTTTCAATGTGAAGTTAAAGCTTAAAACAACTATTTCTAGTCCCAATAAGCTTAGTGAAGGCTTTAATGATTATAATCAGCTTGTTTACTTTCAAAACTCTTAGTTTGATAATTTTGTCAAAATGGGTAAAACTTCATTATAGTTCGATTTCCTACGTTTTCAATGTGAAGTTAAGGCATAAAACAACTATTTCTAGTCCCAATAAGTTTTGTGAAGGCTTTAATGATTATACTCGGCTTGTTTACTTTCAAAACTCTTAGTTTGATTATTTTTGTCAAAATGGGTAAAACTTCATTATAGTTCGATTTCCCATGTTTTCAATGTGAAGTTAAGGTTTAAAACTACTATTTCTAGCCACAATAAGCTTAATGAAGGCTTTAATGATTATACTCGGCTTGTTTACTTTCAAAACTCTTAGTTTGATTATTTATGTCAAAATGGGTTAAACTTCATTATAGTTCGATTTGCTACGTTTTCAATGTGAAGTTAAGGTTTAAAACAACTATTTCTAGTCACAATAAGCTTAGTGAAGGCTTTAATGATTATACTCGCTTGTTTACTTTCAAAACTCTTAGTTTGATTATTTATGTCAAAATGGGTTAAACTTCATTATAGTTCGATTTGCTACGTTTTCAATGTGAAGTTAAGGTTTAAAACAACTATTTCTAGTCACAATAAGCTTAGTGAAGGCTTTAATGATTATACTCGGCTTGTTTACTTTCAAAACTCTTAGTTTGATTATTTTTGTCAAAATGGGTAAAACTTCATTATAGTTCGATTTCCCACGTTTTCAATGTGAAGTTAAGGTTTAAAACAACTATTTCTAGTCACAATAAGCTTAGTGAAGGCTTTAATGATTATACTCGGCTTGTTTACTTTCAAAACTCTTACTTTGATTATTTATGTCAAAATGGGTAAAACTTCATTATAGTTCGATTTCCCACGTTTTCAATGTGAAGTTAAGGTTGAAAACAACTATTTCTAGTCACAATAAACTTAGTGAAGGCTTTAATGATTATACTCGGCATGTTTACTTTCAAAACTCTTAGTTTGATTATTTATGTCAAAATGGGTAAAACTTCATTATAATTCGATTTCCCACGTTCCCAACGTGAAGTTAAGGCTTAAAACAACGATTTCTAATCACAATAAGCTTTGTGACATCTTAATGATTTTACTCGGGTTGTTTACTTTCAAAACTCTTAGTTTGATTATTTATATCAAAATGGTTAATATTTCATTATAGTTCCATTTCCCACGTTTTCAATGTGAAGTTAAGGCTTAAAATTACTATTTCTAGTCACAATAAGCTTTGTGAAGGCTTTAATGATTATACTCGGCTTGTTTAGTTTCAAAACTCTTTAGTTTGATTATTTATGTCAAAATGGGCAAAACTTCATTATAGTTCGATTTCCCACGTTTTCAATGTGAAGTTAAGGCTTAAAACAACTATTTCTAGTCCCAAGAAGCTTTGTGAAGGCTTTATTATTATACTCGGCTTGTTTAGTTTCAAAACTCTTAGTTTGATTATTTATGTCAAAATAGGTAAAACTTCATTATAGTTCGATTTCCCACGTTTTCAATGTGAAGTTAAGGCTTAAAACAACTATTTCTAGTCCCAATAAGTTTTGTGAAGGCTTTAATGATTATACTCGGCTTGTTTACTTTCAAAACTCTTAGTTTGATTATTTATGTCAAAATGGGTAAAACTTCCTTATAGTTCGATTTCCCACGTTTCAATGTGAAGTTAAGGCTTAAAACAACGATTTCTATTAAAAATAAGCGTTTGTAGATAAAATATCTTTATGCTCGTCTTGTTAAATTTTAAAACAATTAGAACTATGATTTTATACAAAATCGATAAAACTTCATTATAGTTCGATGTCACACGTTTTCAATGTGAAGTTAAGGCTTAAAACAACGATTTCTAGTCACAATAAGCTTTGTGACATCTTAATGATTTTACTCGTGTTGTTTACATTCAAAACTCTTAATTTGATTATTTATGTCAAAATGGGTAAAACTTCATTATAGTTCGATTTCCCACGTTTTCAATGTGAAGTTAAGGCTTAAAACAACTATTTCTAGTCACAATAAGCTTTGTGAAAGCCTTAATGATTATTCTTCGGCTTGTTTACTTTCAAAACTCTTAATTTGATTATTTATGTCAAAATGGGTAAAACATCATTATAGTTCGATTTCCAACGTTTCCAATGTGAAGTTAAGTCTTAAAACAACGATTTCTATTAAAAATAAGCGTTTGAGATAAAATATGTTTATGCACGTCTTGTTAAATTTTAAAACTATTATAACAATGATTTTGTACAAAATCGTTAAAACTTTATTATAGTTCTATTTCCCACGTTTTCAATGTGAAGTTAAGGCTAAAAACAACTATTTCTAGTCACAATAAGCTTTGTGACATCTTAATGATTATACTCGGCTTATCTACTTTCAAAACTCTTAGTTTGATTATTAATGTCAGAATGGGTAAAACTTCATTATAGTTCGATTTCCCACGTTTTCAATGTGAAGTTAAGGCTTAAAACAACTATTTCTAGTCACAATAAGCTTTGTGAAAGCTTTAATGATTATACTCGGCTTGTTTACTTTCAAAACTCTTAGTTTGATTATTTATGTCAAAATGGATAAAACTTCATTATAGTTCGATTTCTCGCGTTTTCAATGTGAAGTAAAGTCTTAAAACAACTATTTCTAGTCCCAATAATCTTTGTGAAGGCTTTAATGATTATACTCGGCTTGTTTACTTTCAAAACTCTTAGTTTGATTATTTATGTCAAAATGGGTAAAACTTCATTATAGTTCGATTTCCCACGTTTTTAATGTGAAGTTAAGGCTTAAAACAACGATTTCTAAAATAAGCGTTTGTAGATAAAATATGTTTATGCTCGTCTTATTAAATTTTAAAACTATTAGAACTTGATTTTTATGTCAAAATCATAAAACTTCATTATAGTTCGATTTCCCACGTTTTCAATGTGAAGTTAAGGCTTAAAACAACGATTTCTACTCAAAATAAGCTTTCTGACATCTTAATGATTTTACTCGGGTTGTTTACTTTCAAAACTCTTAGTTTGATTATTTATGTCAAAATGGGTAAGACTTCATTATAGTTCGATTTCAAACGTTTTCAATGTGAAGTTAAGGCTTAAAACAACTATTTCTAGTCCCAATAAGCTTAGTGAAGGCTTTAATGATTATAATCGGCTTGTTTACTTTCAAAACTCTTACTTTGATTAATTATGTCAAAATGGGTAAAACTTCATTATAGTTCGATTTCCCACGTTTTCAATGTGAAGTTAAGGGTTAAAACAACTATTTCTAGTCCCAATAAGCTTTGTGAAAGCTTTAATGATTATACTCGGCTTGTTTACTTTCAAAACTCTTAGTTTGATTATTTATGTCAAAATGGGTAAAACTTCATTATAGTTCGATTTCTCGTGTTTTCAATGTGAAGTTAAGTCTTAAAACAACTATTTCTAGTCCCAATAAGCTTTGTGAAGGCTTTAATGATTATACTTGGCTTGTTTACTTTCAAAACTCTTAGTTTGATTATTTATGTCAAAATGGGTAAAACTTCGTTATAGTTCGATTTCCACGTTTTCAATGTGAAGTTAAGGCTTAAAACAACGATTTCTAGTAAAAATAAGCTTTGTGAGATAAAAATGTTTATGCTCGGCTTGTTTAATTTTAAAACTATTAGAACTTGAATTTTGTAAAAAATCATTAAAACTTCATTATAGTTCGATTTCCCACATTCCCTAATGTGAAGTTAAGGCTTAAAACAACTGATTTCTAGTCACAATAAGCTTTGTGACAAATTTAATGATTATACTCGGCTTGTTTACTTTCAAAACTCTTAGTTTGATTATTTATGTCAAAATGGGTAAAACTTCATTATAGTTCGATTTCCCACGTTTTCAATGTGAAGTTAAGGCTTAAAACAACTATTTCTAGTCCCAATAAGCTTTGTGAAAGCTTTAATGATTATACTCGGCTTGTTTACTTTCAAAACTCTTAGTTTGATTATTTATGTCAAAATGGTTAAAACTTCATTATAGTTCGATTTCTCGTTTTCAATGTGAAGTTAAGGCTTAAAACAACGATTTCTAGTAAAAATAAGCTTTGTGATAAAATGATTATACTCGTCTTGTTTAATTTTAAAACTATTAGTTTGATTATTTATGTCAAAAAATCGGTAAAACTTCATTATCATTCTATTTCCCACGTTTTCAATGTGAAGTTAAGGCTTAAAACAACTATTTCTAGTTACAATAAGCTTTGTGACATCTTTAATGATTATACTCGGCTTGTTTACTTTCAAAACTCTTAGTTTGATTATTTATGTCAAAATGGGTAAAACTTCATTATAGTTCGATTTCCCATGTTTTCAATGTGAAGTAAAGGCTTAAAACAACTATTTCTAGTCCCAATAAGCTTAGTGAAGGCTTTAATGATTATACTCGGCTTGTTTACTTTCAAAACTCTTAGTTTGATAATTTTGTCAAAATGGGTAAAACTTCATTATAGTTCGATTTCTCACGTTTTCAATGTGAAGTTAAGGCTTAAAACAACTATTTCTAGTCACAATAAGCTTTGTGAAAGCTTTAATGATTATACTCGGCTTGTTTACTTTCAAAACTCTTAGTTTGATTATTTATGTCAAAATGGGTAAAACTTCATTATAGTTCGATTTCTCGCGTTTTCAATGTGAAGTTAAGTCTTAAAACAACTATTTCTAGTCCCAATAAGCTTTGTGAAGGCTTTAATGATTATACTCGGCTTGTTTACTTTCAAAACTCTTAGTTTGATTATTTATGTCAAAATGGGTAAAACTTCATTATAGTTCGATTTCCCACGTTTTCAATGTGAAGTTAAGGCTTAAAACAACTATTTCTAGTCCCAATAAGTTTTGTGAAGGCTTTAATGATTATACTCGGCTTGTTTACTTTCAAAACTCTTAGTTTGATTATTTATGTCAAAATGGGTAAAACTTCATTATAGTTCGATTTCTCAACATTTTCAATGTGAAGTTAAGGCTTAAAACAACGATTTCTAATAAAAATAAGCTTTGTGAAGATTTAATGATATACTCTTCTTGTTTAATTTTAAAACTATTAGTTTGATTATTTATGTCAAAATGGTTAAAACTTCATTATAGTTCGATTTCCCACGTTTTCAATGTGAAGTTAAGGCTAAAAACAACGATTTCTAGTCACAATAAGCTTGTGACATCTTAATGTTTATACTCGGCTTGTTTACTTTCAAAACTCTTAGTTTGATTATTTATTTCAAAATGGGTAAAACTTCATTATAGTTCGATTTCCCGCATTTTCAATGTGAAGTTAAGGCTTAAAACAACTATTTCTAGTCACAATAAGCTTTATAAAAGTTTTAATGATTATACTCGGCTTATTTACTTTCAAAACTCTTAGTTTGATTATTTATGTAAAAATGGGTAAAACTTCATTATAGTTTGATTTCCCACGTTTTCAATGTGAAGTTAAGGCTTAAAACAACTATTTCTAGTCCCAATAAGCTTAGTGAAGGCTTTAATGATTATACTCGGCTTGTTTACTTTCAAAACTATTAGTTTGATTATTTATGTCAAAATGGGTAAAACTTCATTATAGTTCGATTTCTCGCGTTTTCAATGTGAAGTTAAGTCTTAAAACAACTATTTCTAGTCCCAATAAGCTTTGTGAAAGCTTTAATGATTATACTCGGCTTGTTTACTTTCAAAACTCTTAGTTTGATTATTTATGTCAAAATGGGTAAAACTTCGTTATAGTTCGATTTCCCACGTTTTCAATGTGAAGTTAAGGCTTAAAACAACTATTTCTAGTCAAAATAAAAGCTTTGTGAAAAATATGTTTAATGATTATACTCGGCTTTTTACTTTCAAAACTCTTAGTTTGATTATTTATGTCAAAATCATAGTAAAACTTCATTATAGTTCGATTTCCCACGTTTTCAATGTGAAGTTAAGGCTTAAAACAACTATTTCTAGTCACAATAAGCTTTGTGAATCTTTAATGATTATACTCGGCTTGTTTTTACTTTCAAAACTCTTAGTTTGATTATTTATGTCAAAATGGGTAAAACTTCATTATAGTTCGATTTCCCACGTTTTCAATGTGAAGTTAAGGCTTAAAACAACTATTTCTAGTCCAATAAGCTTTGTGAAGGCTTTAATGATTATACTCGGCTTGTTTACTTTCAAAACTATTAGTTTGATTATTTATGTCAAAATGGGTAAAACTTCATTATAGTTCGATTTCTCGCGTTTTCAATGTGAAGTTAAGGCTTAAAACAACTATTTCTAGTCCCAATAAGCTTTGTGAAGGCTTTAATGATTATACTCGGCTTGTTTACTTTCAAAACTCTTAGTTTGATTATTTATGTCAAAATGGGTAAAACTTCATTATAGTTCGATTTCTCACGTTTTCAATGTGAAGTTAAGGCTTAAAACAACTATTTCTAGTCAAAATAAGCTTTGTGAAGGCTTTAATGATTATACTCGGCTTGTTTACTTTCAAAACTCTTAGTTTGATTATTTATGTCAAAATCGGTAAAACTTCATTATAGTTCGATTTCTCACGTTTTCAATGTGAAGTTAAGGCTTAAAACAACTATTTCTAGTCACAATAAGCTTTGTGACATCTTTAATGATTATACTCGGCTTGTTTACTTTCAAAACTCTTAGTTTGATTATTTATGTCAAAATGGGTAAAACTTCATTATAGTTCGATTTCTCACGTTTTCAATGTGAAGTTAAGGCTTAAAACAACTATTTCTAGTCACAATAAGCTTTGTGAAGGCTTTAATGATTATACTTCGGCTTGTTTACTTTCAAAACTCTTAATTTGATTATTTATGTCAAAATGGGTAAAACTTCATTATAGTTCGATTTCCAACGTTTTCAATGTGAAGTTAAGGCTTAAAACAACTATTTCTAGTCAAATAAGCTTTGTGAAAAATTTAATGATTATATGCTCGGCTTGTTTAATTTCAAAACTCTTATAACAATGATTATTTATGTCAAAATGGGTAAAACTTCATTATAGTTCGATTTCCCACGTTTTCAATGTGAAGTTAAGGCTTAAAACAACTATTTCTAGTCACAATAAGCTTTGTGAATCTTTAATGATTATACTCGGCTTGTTTACTTTCAAAACTCTTAGTTTGATTATTTATGTCAAAATGGGTAAAACTTCATTATAGTTCGATTTCCCACGTTTTCAATGTGAAGTTAAGGCTTAAAACAACTATTTCTAGTCACAATAAGCTTTGTGAAAGCTTTAATGATTATACTCGGCTTGTTTACTTTCAAAACTCTTAGTTTGATTATTTATGTCAAAATGGGTAAAACTTCATTATATTTCGATTTCTCGCGTTTTCAATGTGAAGTTAAGGCTTAAAACAACTATTTCTAGTCCCAATAAGCTTTGTGAAGGCTTTAATGATTATACTCGGCTTGTTTACTTTCAAAACTCTTAGTTTGATTATTTATGTCAAAATGGGTAAAACTTCATTATAGTTCGATTTCCCACGTTTTCAATGTGAAGTTAAGGCTTAAAACAACTATTTCTAGTAAAAATAAGCTTTGTGAAGATTTAATGATTATACTCGGCTTGTTTACTTTTAAAACTCTTAGTTTGATTATTTATGTCAAAATCATAAAACTTCATTATAGTTCGATTTCCCACGTTTTCAATGTGAAGTTAAGGCTTAAAACAACTATTTCTAGTCACAATAAGCTTTGTGAATCTTTAATGATTATACTCGGCTTGTTTACTTTCAAAACTCTTAGTTTGATTATTTATGTCAAAATGGGTAAAACTTCATTATATAGTTTTTCAAACGTTTTCAATGTGAAGTTAAGGCTTAAAACAACTATTTCTAGTCCCAATAAGCTTTGTGAAGGCTTTAATGATTATACTCGGCTTGTTTACTTTCAAAACTCTTACTTTGATTATTTATGTCAAAATGGGTAAAACTTCATTATAGTTCGATTTCTCACGTTTTCAATGTGAAGTTAAGGCTTAAAACAACTATTTCTAGTCCCAATAAGCTTTGTGAAAACTTTAATGATTATACTCGGCTTGTTTACTTTCAAAACTCTTAGTTTGATTATTTATGTCAAAATGGGTAAAACTTCATTATAGTTCGATTTCTCGTGTTTTCAATGTGAAGTTAAGGCTTAAAACAACTATTTCTAGTCCCAATAAGCTTTGTGAAGGCTTTAATGATTATACTCGGCTTGTTTACTTTCAAAACTCTTAGTTTGATTATTTATGTCAAAATGGGTAAAACTTCATTATAGTTCGATTTCTCACGTTTTCAATGTGAAGTTAAGGCTTAAAACAACTATTTCTAGTCAAAAATAAGCTTTGTGATAAAATTAATGATTATACTCGGCTTGTTTACTTTTAAAACTATTAGTTTGATTATTTATGTCAAAATGGGTAAAACTTCATTATAGTTCGATTTCCCACATTTTCAATGTGAAGTTAAGGCTTAAAACAACTATTTCTAGTCACAATAAGCTTTGTGAAAATTAAATGATTATACTCGGCTTGTTTACTTTCAAAACTCTTAGTTTGATTATTTATGTCAAAATGGGTAAAACTTCATTATAGTTCGATTTCCCACGTTTTCAATGTGAAGTTAAGGCTTAAAACAACTATTTCTAGTCCCAATAAACTTTGTGAAAGCTTTAATGATTATACTCGGCTTGTTTACTTTCAAAACTCTTAGTTTGATTATTTATGTCAAAATGGGTAAAACTTCATTATAGTTCGATTTCTCACGTTTTCAATGTGAAGTTAAGGCTTAAAACAACTATTTCTAGTCACAATAAGCTTTGTGAAAGCTTTAATGATTATACTCGGCTTGTTTACTTTCAAAACTCTTAGTTTGATTATTTATGTCAAAATGGTAAAACTTCATTATAGTTCGATTTCTCGCGTTTTCAATGTGAAGTTAAGGCTTAAAACAACTATTTCTAGTCAAAATAAGCTTTGTGAAGATTTAATGATTATACTCGGCTTTTTACTTTCAAAACTCTTAGTTTGATTATTTATGTCAAAATCGGTAAAACTTCATTATAGTTCGATTTCCCACGTTTTCAATGTGAAGTTAAGGCTTAAAACAACTATTTCTAGTTACAATAAGCTTTGTGAATCTTTAATGATTATACTCGGCTTGTTTACTTTCAAAACTCTTAGTTTGATTATTTATGTCAAAATAGGTAAAACTTCATTATAGTTCGATTTCCCATGTTTTCAATGTGAAGTTAAGGCTTAAAACAACTATTTCTAGTCCAATAAGCTTTGTGAAGGCTTTAATGATTATACTCGGCTTGTTTACTTTCAAAACTCTTAGTTTGATTATTTATGTCAAAATGGGTAAAACTTCATTATAGTTCGATTTCTCACGTTTTCAATGTGAAGTTAAGGCTTAAAACAACTATTTCTAGTCACAATAAGCTTTGTGAAAGCTTTAATGATTATACTCGGCTTGTTTACTTTCAAAACTCTTAGTTTGATTATTTATGTCAAAATGGGTAAAACTTCATTATAGTTCGATTTCTCGCGTTTTCAATGTGAAGTTAAGTCTTAAAACAACTATTTCTAGTCCCAATAAGCTTTGTGAAGGCTTTAATGATTATACTCGGCTTGTTTACTTTCAAAACTCTTAGTTTGATTATTTATGTCAAAATGGGTAAAACTTCATTATAGTTCGATTTCCCACGTTTTCAATGTGAAGTTAAGGCTTAAAACAACTATTTCTAGTCCCAATAAGTTTTGTGAAGGCTTTAATGATTATACTCGGCTTGTTTACTTTCAAAACTCTTAGTTTGATTATTTATGTCAAAATGGGTAAAACTTCATTATAGTTCGATTTCCAACATTTTCAATGTGAAGTTAAGGCTTAAAACAACTATTTCTAGTCAAAAATAGCTTTGTGAATAAAATTTAATGATTATACTCGGCTTGTTTTTTTCAAAACTCTTAGTTTGATTATTTATGTCAAAATGGGTAAAACTTCATTATAGTTCGATTTCTCCGTTTTCAATGTGAAGTTAAGGCTAAAAACAACGATTTCTAGTCACAATAAGCTTTGTGACATCTTAATGATTATACTCGGCTTGTTTACTTTCAAAACTCTTAGTTTGATTATTTATGTCAAAATGGGTAAAACTTCATTATAGTTCGATTTCCCGCATTTTCAATGTGAAGTTAAGGCTTAAAACAACTATTTCTAGTCACAATAAGCTTTGTGAAAGTTTTAATGATTATACTCGGCTTGTTTACTTTCAAAACTCTTAGTTTGATTATTTATGTCAAAATGGGTAAAACTTCATTATAGTTCGATTTCCCACGTTTTCAATGTGAAGTTAAGGCTTAAAACAACTATTTCTAGTCCCAATAAGCTTTGTGAAGGCTTTAATGATTATACTCGGCTTGTTTACTTTCAAAACTCTTAGTTTGATTATTTATGTCAAAATGGGTAAAACTTCATTATAGTTCGATTTCTCGCGTTTTCAATGTGAAGTTAAGGCTTAAAACAACTATTTCTAGTCCCAATAAGCTTTGTGAAAGCTTTAATGATTATACTCGGCTTGTTTACTTTCAAAACTCTTAGTTTGATTATTTATGTCAAAATGGGTAAAACTTCATTATAGTTCGATTTCTCACGTTTTCAATGTGAAGTTAAGGCTTAAAACAACTATTTCTAGTCAAAATAAGCTTTGTGAAAAATTTAATGATTATACTCGGCTTGTTAAATTTTAAAAACTCTTAGTTTGATTATTTATGTCAAAATGGGTAAAACTTCATTATAGTTCGATTTCTCACGTTTTCAATGTGAAGTTAAGGCTTAAAACAACTATTTCTAGTCACAATAAGCTTTGTGAAGGCTTTAATGATTATACTCGGCTTTTTACTTTCAAAACTCTTAGTTTGATTATTTATGTCAAAATGGGTAAAACTTCATTATAGTTCGATTTCTCACGTTTTCAATGTGAAGTTAAGGCTTAAAACAACTATTTCTAGTCACAATAAGCTTTGTGAAGGATTTAATGATTATACTCGGCTTGTTTACTTTCAAAACTCTTAGTTTGATTATTTATGTCAAAATGGGTAAAACTTCATTATAGTTCGATTTCTCACGTTTTCAATGTGAAGTTAAGGCTTAAAACAACTATTTCTAGTCACAATAAGCTTTGTGAAAGCTTTAATGATTATACTCGGCTTGTTTACTTTCAAAACTCTTAGTTTGATTATTTATGTCAAAATGGGTAAAACTTCATTATAGTTCGATTTCTCACGTTTTCAATGTGAAGTTAAGGCTTAAAACAACTATTTCTAGTCACAATAAGCTTTGTGAAGGCTTTAATGATTATACTCGGCTTGTTTACTTTCGAAACTCTTAGTTTGATTATTTATGTCAAAATGGGTAAAACTTCATTATAGTTCGATTTCCCACGTTTTCAATGTGAAGTTAAGGCTTAAAACAACTATTTCTAGTCACAATAAGCTTTGTGAAGGCTTTAATGATTATACTCGGCTTGTTTACTTTCAAAACTCTTAGTTTGATTATTTATGTCAAAATGGGTAAAACTTCATTATAGTTCGATTTCCACTTTTTCAATGTGAAGTTAAGGCTTAAAACAACTATTTCTAGTCAAAATAAACTTTGTGAGATTTAATGATTATACTCGGCTTGTTTACTTTCAAAACTCTTAGTTTGATTATTTATGTCAAAATCATAGTAAAACTTCATTATAGTTCGATTTCTCACGTTTTCAATGTGAAGTTAAGGCTTAAAACAACTATTTCTAGTCACAATAAGCTTTGTGAATCTTTAATGATTATACTCGGCTTGTTTACTTTCAAAACTCTTAGTTTGATTATTTATGTCAAAATGGGTAAAACTTCATTATAGTTCGATTTCTCACGTTTTCAATGTGAAGTTAAGGCTTAAAACAACTATTTCTAGTCACAATAAGCTTTGTGAAGGCTTTAATGATTATACTCGGCTTGTTTACTTTCAAAACTCTTAGTTTGATTATTTATGTCAAAATGGGTAAAACTTCATTATAGTTCGATTTCCCACGTTTTCAATGTGAAGTTAAGGCTTAAAACAACTATTTCTAGTCAAAAATAAGCTTTGTGAAGGCTTTAATGATTATACTCGGCTTGTTTACTTTCAAAACTCTTAGTTTGATTATTTATGTCAAAATGGGTAAAACTTCATTATAGTTCGATTTCCCACGTTTTCAATGTGAAGTTAAGGCTTAAAACAACTATTTCTAGTCACAATAAGCTTTGTGAATTTAATGATTATACTCGGCTTGTTTACTTTCAAAACTCTTAGTTTGATTATTTATGTCAAAATGGGTAAAACTTCATTATAGTTCGATTTCCCACGTTTTCAATGTGAAGTTAAGGCTTAAAACAACTATTTCTAGTCAAAATAAGCTTTGTGAAAGCTTTAATGATTATACTCGGCTTGTTTACTTTCAAAACTCTTAGTTTGATTATTTATGTCAAAATGGGTAAAACTTCATTATAGTTCGATTTCCACGTTTTCAATGTGAAGTTAAGGCTTAAAACAACTATTTCTAGTCACAATAAGCTTTGTGAATCTTTAATGATTATACTCGGCTTGTTTACTTTCAAAACTCTTAGTTTGATTATTTATGTCAAAATGGGTAAAACTTCATTATAGTTCGATTTCTCACGTTTTCAATGTGAAGTTAAGGCTTAAAACAACTATTTCTAGTCACAATAAGCTTTGTGAAGGCTTTAATGATTATACTCGGCTTGTTTACTTTCAAAACTCTTAGTTTGATTATTTATGTCAAAATGGGTAAAACTTCATTATAGTTCGATTTCTCTACGTTTTCAATGTGAAGTTAAGGCTTAAAACAACTATTTCTAGTCACCAATAAGCTTTGTGAAGGCTTTAATGATTATACTCGGCTTGTTTACTTTCAAAACTCTTAGTTTGATTATTTATGTCAAAATGGGTAAAACTTCATTATAGTTCGATTTCTCAACGTTTCAATGTGAAGTTAAGGCTTAAAACAACTATTTCTAGTCAAAAATAAGCTTTGTGAAATAAATGATTATACTATATACACTTGTTTACTTTCAAAACTCTTAGTTTGATTATTTATGTCAAAATGGGTAAAACTTCATTATAGTTCGATTTCTCACGTTTTCAATGTGAAGTTAAGGCTTAAAACAACTATTTCTAGTCACAATAAGCTTTGTGAATCTTTAATGATTATACTCGGCTTGTTTACTTTCAAAACTCTTAGTTTGATTATTTATGTCAAAATGGGTAAAACTTCATTATAGTTCGATTTCTCGCGTTTTCAATGTGAAGTTAAGGCTTAAAACAACTATTTCTAGTCACAATAAGCTTTGTGAAAGTTTTAATGATTATACTCGGCTTGTTTACTTTCAAAACTCTTAGTTTGATTATTTATGTCAAAATGGGTAAAACTTCATTATAGTTCGATTTCTCACGTTTTCAATGTGAAGTTAAGGCTTAAAACAACTATTTCTAGTCCCAATAAGCTTTGTGAAAGCTTTAATGATTATACTCGGCTTGTTTACTTTCAAAACTCTTAGTTTGATTATTTATGTCAAAATGGGTAAAACTTCATTATAGTTCGATTTCTCACGTTTTCAATGTGAAGTTAAGGCTTAAAACAACTATTTCTAGTCTCAATAAGCTTTGTGAAGGCTTTAATGATTATACTCGGCTTGTTTACTTTCAAAACTCTTAGTTTGATTATTTATGTCAAAATGGGTAAAACTTCATTATAGTTCGATTTCTCACGTTTTCAATGTGAAGTTAAGGCTTAAAACAACTATTTCTAGTCAAAATAAGCTTTGTGAAAAATTTAATGATTATACTCGGCTTGTTTACTTTCAAAACTCTTAGTTTGATTATTTATGTCAAAATGGGTAAAACTTCATTATAGTTCGATTTCTCCACGTTTTCAATGTGAAGTTAAGGCTTAAAAAACAATTTCTAGTCACAATAAGCTTTGTGAAAATTTTAATGATTATACTCGGCTTGTTTACTTTCAAAACTCTTAGTTTGATTATTTATGTCAAAATGGGTAAAACTTCATTATAGTTCGATTTCCCACGTTTTCAATGTGAAGTTAAGGCTTAAAACAACTATTTCTAGTCACAATAAGCTTTGTGAAAGCTTTAATGATTATACTCGGCTTGTTTACTTTCAAAACTCTTAGTTTGATTATTTATGTCAAAATGGGTAAAACTTCATTATAGTTCGATTTCTCACGTTTTCAATGTGAAGTTAAGGCTTAAAACAACTATTTCTAGTCACAATAAGCTTTGTGAAAGCTTTAATGATTATACTCGGCTTGTTTACTTTCAAAACTCTTAGTTTGATTATTTATGTCAAAATGGGTAAAACTTCATTATAGTTCGATTTCTCTACGTTTTCAATGTGAAGTTAAGGCTTAAAACAACTATTTCTAGTCAAAATAAGCTTTGTGAAGATAATGATTATATGCTCGGCTTGTTTTTTTCAAAACTCTTAGTTTGATTATTTATGTCAAAATGGGTAAAACTTCATTATAGTTCGATTTCTCCCACGTTTTCAATGTGAAGTTAAGGCTTAAAACAACTATTTCTAGTCACAATAAGCTTTGTGAAGGCTTTAATGATTATACTCGGCTTGTTTACTTTCAAAACTCTTAGTTTGATTATTTATGTCAAAATGGGTAAAACTTCATTATAGTTCGATTTCTCCGTTTTCAATGTGAAGTTAAGGCTTAAAACAACTATTTCTAGTCCCAATAAGCTTTGTGAAGGCTTTAATGATTATACTCGGCTTGTTTACTTTCAAAACTCTTAGTTTGATTATTTATGTCAAAATGGGTAAAACTTCATTATAGTTCGATTTCTCACGTTTTCAATGTGAAGTTAAGGCTTAAAACAACTATTTCTAGTCACAATAAGCTTTGTGAAAGCTTTAATGATTATACTCGGCTTGTTTACTTTCAAAACTCTTAGTTTGATTATTTATGTCAAAATGGGTAAAACTTCATTATAGTTCGATTTCTCGCGTTTTCAATGTGAAGTTAAGGCTTAAAACAACTATTTCTAGTCCCAATAAGCTTTGTGAAGGCTTTAATGATTATACTCGGCTTGTTTACTTTCAAAACTCTTAGTTTGATTATTTATGTCAAAATGGGTAAAACTTCATTATAGTTCGATTTCCCACGTTTTCAATGTGAAGTTAAGGCTTAAAACAACTATTTCTAGTCCCAATAAGCTTTGTGAGCTTTAATGATTATACTCGGCTTGTTTACTTTCAAAACTCTTAGTTTGATTATTTATGTCAAAATGGGTAAAACTTCATTATAGTTCGATTTCCAACGTTTTCAATGTGAAGTTAAGGCTTAAAACAACTATTTCTAGTCACAATAAGCTTTGTGAAAAATTTAATGATTATACTCGGCTTGTTTACTTTCAAAACTCTTAGTTTGATTATTTATGTCAAAATGGGTAAAACTTCATTATAGTTCGATTTCTCACGTTTTCAATGTGAAGTTAAGGCTTAAAACAACTATTTCTAGTCACAATAAGCTTTGTGAAGGCTTTAATGATTATACTCGGCTTGTTTACTTTCAAAACTCTTAGTTTGATTATTTATGTCAAAATGGGTAAAACTTCATTATAGTTCGATTTCCCGCATTTTCAATGTGAAGTTAAGGCTTAAAACAACTATTTCTAGTCACAATAAGCTTTGTGAAAAGGCTTTAATGATTATACTCGGCTTGTTTACTTTCAAAACTCTTAGTTTGATTATTTATGTCAAAATGGGTAAAACTTCATTATAGTTCGATTTCTCACGTTTTCAATGTGAAGTTAAGGCTTAAAACAACTATTTCTAGTCCCAATAAGCTTTGTGAAGGCTTTAATGATTATACTCGGCTTGTTTACTTTCAAAACTCTTAGTTTGATTATTTATGTCAAAATGGGTAAAACTTCATTATAGTTCGATTTCTCACGTTTTCAATGTGAAGTTAAGGCTTAAAACAACTATTTCTAGTCACAATAAGCTTTGTGAAAACTTTAATGATTATACTCGGCTTGTTTACTTTCAAAACTCTTAGTTTGATTATTTATGTCAAAATGGGTAAAACTTCATTATAGTTCGATTTCTCGCGTTTTCAATGTGAAGTTAAGGCTTAAAACAACTATTTCTAGTCACAATAAGCTTTGTGAAGGCTTTAATGATTATACTCGGCTTGTTTACTTTCAAAACTCTTAGTTTGATTATTTATGTCAAAATGGGTAAAACTTCATTATAGTTCGATTTCTCACGTTTTCAATGTGAAGTTAAGGCTTAAAACAACTATTTCTAGTCACAATAAGCTTTGTGAAAAATAATGATTATACTCGGCTTGTTTACTTTCAAAACTCTTAGTTTGATTATTTATGTCAAAATGGGTAAAACTTCATTATAGTTCGATTTCTCACGTTTTCAATGTGAAGTTAAGGCTTAAAACAACTATTTCTAGTCACAATAAGCTTTGTGAAAGCTTTAATGATTATACTCGGCTTGTTTACTTTCAAAACTCTTAGTTTGATTATTTATGTCAAAATGGGTAAAACTTCATTATAGTTCGATTTCTCGCGTTTTCAATGTGAAGTTAAGGCTTAAAACAACTATTTCTAGTCACAATAAGCTTTGTGAAGGCTTTAATGATTATACTCGGCTTGTTTACTTTCAAAACTCTTAGTTTGATTATTTATGTCAAAATGGGTAAAACTTCATTATAGTTCGATTTCTCACGTTTTCAATGTGAAGTTAAGGCTTAAAACAACTATTTCTAGTCCCAATAAGCTTTGTGAAGGCTTTAATGATTATACTCGGCTTGTTTACTTTCAAAACTCTTAGTTTGATTATTTATGTCAAAATGGGTAAAACTTCATTATAGTTCGATTTCTCACGTTTTCAATGTGAAGTTAAGGCTTAAAACAACTATTTCTAGTCACAATAAGCTTTGTGAAGGCTTTAATGATTATACTCGGCTTGTTTACTTTCAAAACTCTTAGTTTGATTATTTATGTCAAAATGGTAAAACTTCATTATAGTTCGATTTCTCCACGTTTTCAATGTGAAGTTAAGGCTTAAAACAACTATTTCTAGTCACAATAAGCTTTGTGAATCTTTAATGATTATACTCGGCTTGTTTACTTTCAAAACTCTTAGTTTGATTATTTATGTCAAAATGGGTAAAACTTCATTATAGTTCGATTTCCCACGTTTTCAATGTGAAGTTAAGGCTTAAAACAACTATTTCTAGTCCCAATAAGCTTAGTGAAGGCTTTAATGATTATACTCGGCTTGTTTACTTTCAAAACTCTTAGTTTGATTATTTATGTCAAAATGGGTAAAACTTCATTATAGTTCGATTTCTCACGTTTTCAATGTGAAGTTAAGGCTTAAAACAACTATTTCTAGTCACAATAAGCTTTGTGAAAGCTTTAATGATTATACTCGGCTTGTTTACTTTCAAAACTCTTAGTTTGATTATTTATGTCAAAATGGGTAAAACTTCATTATAGTTCGATTTCTCGCGTTTTCAATGTGAAGTTAAGGCTTAAAACAACTATTTCTAGTCCCAATAAGCTTTGTGAAGGCTTTAATGATTATACTCGGCTTGTTTACTTTCAAAACTCTTAGTTTGATTATTTATGTCAAAATGGGTAAAACTTCATTATAGTTCGATTTCTCACGTTTTCAATGTGAAGTTAAGGCTTAAAACAACTATTTCTAGTCACAATAAGCTTTGTGAAGGCTTTAATGATTATACTCGGCTTGTTTACTTTCAAAACTCTTAGTTTGATTATTTATGTCAAAATGGTAAAACTTCATTATAGTTCGATTTCCCACGTTTTCAATGTGAAGTTAAGGCTTAAAACAACTATTTCTAGTCACAATAAGCTTTGTGAAGGCTTTAATGATTATACTCGGCTTGTTTACTTTCAAAACTCTTAGTTTGATTATTTATGTCAAAATGGGTAAAACTTCATTATAGTTCGATTTCCACGTTTTCAATGTGAAGTTAAGGCTTAAAACAACTATTTCTAGTCACAATAAGCTTTGTGAAGCTTTAATGATTATACTCGGCTTGTTTACTTTCAAAACTCTTAGTTTGATTATTTATGTCAAAATGGGTAAAACTTCATTATAGTTCGATTTCTCGCGTTTTCAATGTGAAGTTAAGGCTTAAAACAACTATTTCTAGTCCCAATAAGCTTTGTGAAGGCTTTAATGATTATACTCGGCTTGTTTACTTTCAAAACTCTTAGTTTGATTATTTATGTCAAAATGGGTAAAACTTCATTATAGTTCGATTTCCCACGTTTTCAATGTGAAGTTAAGGCTTAAAACAACTATTTCTAGTCACAATAAGCTTTGTGAAAGCTTTAATGATTATACTCGGCTTGTTTACTTTCAAAACTCTTAGTTTGATTATTTATGTCAAAATGGGTAAAACTTCATTATAGTTCGATTTCTCACGTTTTCAATGTGAAGTTAAGGCTTAAAACAACTATTTCTAGTCACAATAAGCTTTGTGAAGGCTTTAATGATTATACTCGGCTTGTTTACTTTCAAAACTCTTAGTTTGATTATTTATGTCAAAATGGGTAAAACTTCATTATAGTTCGATTTCTCCCGTTTTCAATGTGAAGTTAAGGCTTAAAACAACTATTTCTAGTCACAATAAGCTTTGTGAAGGCTTTAATGATTATACTCGGCTTGTTTACTTTCAAAACTCTTAGTTTGATTATTTATGTCAAAATGGGTAAAACTTCATTATAGTTCGATTTCTCACGTTTTCAATGTGAAGTTAAGGCTTAAAACAACTATTTCTAGTCCCAATAAGCTTTGTGAAGGCTTTAATGATTATACTCGGCTTGTTTACTTTCAAAACTCTTAGTTTGATTATTTATGTCAAAATGGGTAAAACTTCATTATAGTTCGATTTCCCACGTTTTCAATGTGAAGTTAAGGCTTAAAACAACTATTTCTAGTCACAATAAGCTTTGTGAAAACTTTAATGATTATACTCGGCTTGTTTACTTTCAAAACTCTTAGTTTGATTATTTATGTCAAAATGGGTAAAACTTCATTATAGTTCGATTTCTCGCGTTTTCAATGTGAAGTTAAGGCTTAAAACAACTATTTCTAGTCACAATAAGCTTTGTGAAGGCTTTAATGATTATACTCGGCTTGTTTACTTTCAAAACTCTTAGTTTGATTATTTATGTCAAAATGGGTAAAACTTCATTATAGTTCGATTTCCCACGTTTTCAATGTGAAGTTAAGGCTTAAAACAACTATTTCTAGTCACAATAAGCTTTGTGAAGGCTTTAATGATTATACTCGGCTTGTTTACTTTCAAAACTCTTAGTTTGATTATTTATGTCAAAATGGGTAAAACTTCATTATAGTTCGATTTCTCACGTTTTCAATGTGAAGTTAAGGCTTAAAACAACTATTTCTAGTCAAAATAAGCTTTGTGAAAAATGATTATACTCGGCTTGTTTACTTTCAAAACTCTTAGTTTGATTATTTATGTCAAAATGGGTAAAACTTCATTATAGTTCGATTTCTCACGTTTTCAATGTGAAGTTAAGGCTTAAAACAACTATTTCTAGTCACAATAAGCTTTGTGAAGGCTTTAATGATTATACTCGGCTTGTTTACTTTCAAAACTCTTAGTTTGATTATTTATGTCAAAATGGGTAAAACTTCATTATAGTTCGATTTCTCACGTTTTCAATGTGAAGTTAAGGCTTAAAACAACTATTTCTAGTCACAATAAGCTTTGTGAAGTCTTTAATGATTATACTCGGCTTGTTTACTTTCAAAACTCTTAGTTTGATTATTTATGTCAAAATGGGTAAAACTTCATTATAGTTCGATTTCTCCACGTTTTCAATGTGAAGTTAAGGCTTAAAACAACTATTTCTAGTCACAATAAGCTTTGTGAAAGCTTTAATGATTATACTCGGCTTGTTTACTTTCAAAACTCTTAGTTTGATTATTTATGTCAAAATGGGTAAAACTTCATTATAGTTCGATTTCTCGCGTTTTCAATGTGAAGTTAAGGCTTAAAACAACTATTTCTAGTCACAATAAGCTTTGTGAAGGCTTTAATGATTATACTCGGCTTGTTTACTTTCAAAACTCTTAGTTTGATTATTTATGTCAAAATGGGTAAAACTTCATTATAGTTCGATTTCTCCGTTTTCAATGTGAAGTTAAGGCTTAAAACAACTATTTCTAGTCACAATAAGCTTTGTGAAGGCTTTAATGATTATACTCGGCTTGTTTACTTTCAAAACTCTTAGTTTGATTATTTATGTCAAAATGGGTAAAACTTCATTATAGTTCGATTTCTCAACGTTTTCAATGTGAAGTTAAGGCTTAAAACAACTTTCTAGTCAAATAAGCTTTGTGAAGGCTTTAATGATTATATACGGCTTGTTTACTTTCAAAACTCTTAGTTTGATTATTTATGTCAAAATGGGTAAAACTTCATTATAGTTCGATTTCCCACGTTTTCAATGTGAAGTTAAGGCTTAAAACAACTATTTCTAGTCACAATAAGCTTTGTGAATGCTTTAATGATTATACTCGGCTTGTTTACTTTCAAAACTCTTAGTTTGATTATTTATGTCAAAATGGGTAAAACTTCATTATAGTTCGATTTCTCACGTTTTCAATGTGAAGTTAAGGCTTAAAACAACTATTTCTAGTCCCAATAAGCTTTGTGAAGTCTTTAATGATTATACTCGGCTTGTTTACTTTCAAAACTCTTAGTTTGATTATTTATGTCAAAATGGGTAAAACTTCATTATAGTTCGATTTCTCCACGTTTTCAATGTGAAGTTAAGGCTTAAAACAACTATTTCTAGTCACAATAAGCTTTGTGAAAGCTTTAATGATTATACTCGGCTTGTTTACTTTCAAAACTCTTAGTTTGATTATTTATGTCAAAATGGGTAAAACTTCATTATAGTTCGATTTCTCACGTTTTCAATGTGAAGTTAAGGCTTAAAACAACTATTTCTAGTCCCAATAAGCTTTGTGAAGGCTTTAATGATTATACTCGGCTTGTTTACTTTCAAAACTCTTAGTTTGATTATTTATGTCAAAATGGGTAAAACTTCATTATAGTTCGATTTCTCACGTTTTCAATGTGAAGTTAAGGCTTAAAACAACTATTTCTAGTCCCAATAAGCTTTGTGAAGGCTTTAATGATTATACTCTCGGCTTGTTTACTTTCAAAACTCTTAGTTTGATTATTTATGTCAAAATGGGTAAAACTTCATTATAGTTCGATTTCCAACGTTTTCAATGTGAAGTTAAGGCTTAAAACAACTATTTCTAGTCACAATAAGCTTTGTGAATAAATGATTATACTCGGCTTGTTTACTTTCAAAACTCTTAGTTTGATTATTTATGTCAAAATGGGTAAAACTTCATTATAGTTCGATTTCCCACGTTTTCAATGTGAAGTTAAGGCTTAAAACAACTATTTCTAGTCACAATAAGCTTTGTGAATCTTTAATGATTATACTCGGCTTGTTTACTTTCAAAACTCTTAGTTTGATTATTTATGTCAAAATGGGTAAAACTTCATTATAGTTCGATTTCTCCGCATTTTCAATGTGAAGTTAAGGCTTAAAACAACTATTTCTAGTCACAATAAGCTTTGTGAAGGCTTTAATGATTATACTCGGCTTGTTTACTTTCAAAACTCTTAGTTTGATTATTTATGTCAAAATGGGTAAAACTTCATTATAGTTCGATTTCTCACGTTTTCAATGTGAAGTTAAGGCTTAAAACAACTATTTCTAGTCACAATATGCGTTGTGAAGGCTTTAATGATTATACTCGGCTTGTTTACTTTCAAAACTCTTAGTTTGATTATTTATGTCAAAATGGGTAAAACTTCATTATACTTCGATTTCTCGCGTTTTCAATGTGAAGTTAAGGCTTAAAACAACTATTTCTAGTCACAATAAGCTTTGTGAAGGCTTTAATGATTATACTCGGCTTGTTTACTTTTAAAACTCTTTGTTTGATTATTTATGTCAAAATGGGTAAAACTTCATTATAGTTCGATTTCTCACGTTTTCAATGTGAAGTTAAGGCTTAAAACAACTATTTCTAGTCCCATTAAGCTTTGTGAAGGCTTTAATGATTATACTCGGCTTGTTTACTTTCAAAACTCTTAGTTTGATTATTTATGTCAAAATGGGTAAAACTTCATTATAGTTCGATTTCTCGTTTTCAATGTGAAGTTAAGGCTTAAAACAACTATTTCTAGTCACAATAAGCTTTGTGAAAGCTTTAATGATTATACTCGGCTTGTTTACTTTCAAAACTCTTAGTTTGATTATTTATGTCAAAATGGTAAAACTTCATTATAGTTCGATTTCTCACGTTTTCAATGTGAAGTTAAGGCTTAAAACAACTATTTCTAGTCAAATAAGCTTTGTGAAGGCTTTAATGATTATACTCGGCTTGTTTACTTTCAAAACTCTTAGTTTGATTATTTATGTCAAAATGGGTAAAACTTCATTATAGTTCGATTTCTCACGTTTTCAATGTGAAGTTAAGGCTTAAAACAACTATTTCTAGTCACAATAAGCTTTGTGAATCTTTAATGATTATACTCGGCTTGTTTACTTTCAAAACTCTTAGTTTGATTATTTATGTCAAAATGGTAAAACTTCATTATAGTTGATTTCTCCACGTTTTCAATGTGAAGTTAAGGCTTAAAACAACTATTTCTAGTCCAATAAGCTTTGTGAAGGCTTTAATGATTATACTCGGCTTGTTTACTTTCAAAACTCTTAGTTTGATTATTTATGTCAAAATGGGTAAAACTTCATTATAGTTCGATTTCCCACGTTTTCAATGTGAAGTTAATGCTTGAAACAACTATTTCTAGTCACAATAAGCTTTGTGAAAGCTTTAATGATTATACTCGGCTTGTTTACTTTCAAAACTCTTAGTTTGATTATTGATGTTAAAATGGGTAAAACTTCATTATAGTTCGATTTCTCGCGTTTTCAATGTGAAGTTAAGGCTTAAAACAACTATTTCTAGTCACAATAAGCTTTGTAAAAGCTTTAATGATTATACTCGGCTTGTTTACTTTCAAAACTCTTAGTTTGATTATTTATGTCAAAATGGGTAAAACTTCATTATAGTTCGATTTCCAATGTTTTCAATGTGAAGTTAAGGCTTAAAACAACTATTTCTAGTCAAATAAGCTTTGTGAAAAATTTAATGATTATACTCGGCTTGTTTACTTTCAAAACTCTTAGTTTGATTATTTATGTCAAAATGGGTAAAACTTCATTATAGTTCGATTTCTCCGTTTTCAATGTGAAGTTAAGGCTTAAAACAACTATTTCTAGTCACAATAAGCTTTGTGAATCTTTAATGATTATACTCGGCTTGTTTACTTTCAAAACTCTTAGTTTGATTATTTATGTCAAAATGGGTAAAACTTCATTATAGTTCGATTTCCCGCGTTTTCAATGTGAAGTTAAGGCTTAAAACAACTATTTCTAGTCCCAATAAGCTTTGTGAAGGCTTTAATGATTATACTCGGCTTGTTTACTTTCAAAACTCTTAGTTTGATTATTTATGTCAAAATGGGTAAAACTTCATTATAGTTCGATTTCTCCACGTTTTCAATGTGAAGTTAAGGCTTAAAACAACTATTTCTAGTCAAATAAGCTTTGTGAATAAAAATGATTATACTCGGCTTGTTTACTTTCAAAACTCTTAGTTTGATTATTTATGTCAAAATGGGTAAAACTTCATTATAGTTCGATTTCCCACGTTTTCAATGTGAAGTTAAGGCTTAAAACAACTATTTCTAGTCACAATAAGCTTTGTGAAGGCTTTAATGATTATACTCGGCTTGTTTACTTTCAAAACTCTTAGTTTGATTATTTATGTCAAAATTGGTAAAACTTCATTATAGTTCGATTTCTCACGTTTTCAATGTGAAGTTAAGGCTTAAAACAACTATTTCTAGTCAAAAATAAGCTTTGTGAAGATTTAATGATTATACTCGGCTTGTTTACTTTCAAAACTCTTAGTTTGATTATTTATGTCAAAATGGGTAAAACTTCATTATAGTTCGATTTCCCACGTTTTCAATGTGAAGTTAAGGCTTAAAACAACTATTTCTAGTCACAATAACTTTGTGAATCTTTAATGATTATACTCGGCTTGTTTACTTTCAAAACTCTTAGTTTGATTATTTATGTCAAAATGGGTAAAACTTCATTATAGTTCGATTTCTCACGTTTTCAATGTGAAGTTAAGGCTTAAAACAACTATTTCTAGTCTCGATAAGCTTTGTGAAGGCTTTAATGATTATACTCGGCTTGTTTACTTTCAAAACTCTTAGTTTGATTATTTATGTCAAAATGGGTAAAACTTCATTATAGTTCGATTTCTCACGTTTTCAATGTGAAGTTAAGGCTTAAAACAACTATTTCTAGTCACAATAAGCTTTGTGAAAGCTTTAATGATTATACTCGGCTTGTTTACTTTCAAAACTCTTAGTTTGATTATTTATGTCAAAATGGGTAAAACTTCATTATAGTTCGATTTCCCACGTTTTCAATGTGAAGTTAAGGCTTAAAACAACTATTTCTAGTCAAAATAAGCTTTGTGAAAAATTTAATGATTATACTCGGCTTGTTTACTTTCAAAACTCTTAGTTTGATTATTTATGTCAAAATGGTAAAACTTCATTATAGTTCGATTTCCCACGTTTTCAATGTGAAGTTAAGGCTTAAAACAACTATTTCTAGTCACAATAAGCTTTGTGAATCTTTAATGATTATACTCGGCTTGTTTACTTTCAAAACTCTTAGTTTGATTATTTATGTCAAAATGGGTAAAACTTCATTATAGTTCGATTTCCCACGTTTTCAATGTGAAGTTAAGGCTTAAAACAACTATTTCTAGTCAAAATAAGCTTTGTGAAGGCTTTAATGATTATACTCGGCTTGTTTACTTTCAAAACTCTTAGTTTGATTATTTATGTCAAAATGGGTAAAACTTCATTATAGTTCGATTTCCCACGTTTTCAATGTGAAGTTAAGGCTAAAAACAACTATTTCTAGTCACAATAAGCTTTGTGAAGCTTTAATGATTATACTCGGCTTGTTTACTTTCAAAACTCTTAGTTTGATTATTTATGTCAAAATGGGTAAAACTTCATTATAGTTCGATTTCCCACGTTTTCAATGTGAAGTTAAGGCTTAAAACAACTATTTCTAGTCACAATAAGCTTTGTGAAAGCTTTAATGATTATACTCGGCTTGTTTACTTTCAAAACTCTTAGTTTGATTATTTATGTCAAAATGGGTAAAACTTCATTATAGTTCGATTTCTCGCGTTTTCAATGTGAAGTTAAGGCTTAAAACAACTATTTCTAGTCAAAATAAGCTTTGTGAAAAATTTAATGATTATACTCGGCTTGTTTACTTTTAAAACTCTTAGTTTGATTATTTATGTCAAAATAGTAAAACTTCATTATAGTTCGATTTCCCACGTTTTCAATGTGAAGTTAAGGCTTAAAACAACTATTTCTAGTCACAATAACTTTGTGAATCTTAATGATTATACTTGGCTTGTTTACTTTCAAAACTCTTAGTTTGATTATTTATGTCAAAATGGGTAAAACTTCATTATAGTTCGATTTCTCGTTTTCAATGTGAAGTTAAGGCTTAAAACAACTATTTCTAGTCTCGATAAGCTTTGTGAAGGCTTTAATGATTATACTCGGCTTGTTTACTTTCAAAACTCTTAGTTTGATTATTTATGTCAAAATGGGTAAAACTTCATTATAGTTCGATTTCCCACGTTTTCAATGTGAAGTTAAGGCTTAAAACAACTATTTCTAGTCACAATAAGCTTTGTGAAAGCTTTAATGATTATACTCGGCTTGTTTACTTTCAAAACTCTTAGTTTGATTATTTATGTCAAAATTGGTAAAACTTCATTATAGTTCGATTTCCCACGTTTTCAATGTGAAGTTAAGGCTTAAAACAACTATTTCTAGTCACAATAAGCTTTGTGAAGGCTTTAATGATTATACTCGGCTTGTTTACTTTCAAAACTCTTAGTTTGATTATTGATGTTAAAATGGGTAAAACTTCATTATAGTTCGATTTCTCGCGTTTTCAATGTGAAGTTAAGGCTTAAAACAACTATTTCTAGTCACAATAAGCTTTGTAAAAGCTTTAATGATTATACTCGGCTTGTTTACTTTCAAAACTCTTAGTTTGATTATTTATGTCAAAATGGGTAAAACTTCATTATAGTTCGATTTCCAATGTTTTCAATGTGAAGTTAAGGCTTAAAACAACTATTTCTAGTCACAAAATAAGCTTTGTGAAATTTAATGATTATACTCGGCTTGTTTACTTTTAAAACTCTTAGTTTGATTATTTATGTCAAAATGGGTAAAACTTCATTATAGTTCGATTTCCCACGTTTTCAATGTGAAGTTAAGGCTTAAAACAACTATTTCTAGTCACAATAAGCTTTGTGACATCTTTAATGATTATACTCGGCTTGTTTACTTTCAAAACTCTTAGTTTGATTATTTATGTCAAAATGGGTAAAACTTCATTATAGTTCGATTTCCCGCGTTTTCAATGTGAAGTTAAGGCTTAAAACAACTATTTCTAGTCCCAATAAGCTTTGTGAAGGCTTTAATGATTATACTCGGCTTGTTTACTTTCAAAACTCTTAGTTTGATTATTTATGTCAAAATGGGTAAAACTTCATTATAGTTCGATTTCCCACGTTTTCAATGTGAAGTTAAGGCTTAAAACAACTATTTCTAGTAAAAATAAGCTTTGTAGATAAAATATGATTTTTACTCGGCTTGTTTACTTTTAAAACTATTAGAACTTGATTATTTATGTCAAAATCGGTAAAACTTCATTATAGTTCGATTTCCCACGTTTTCAATGTGAAGTTAAGGCTTAAAACAACTATTTCTAGTCACAATAAGCTTTGTGACATCTTAATGATTATACTCGGCTTGTTTACTTTCAAAACTCTTAGTTTGATTATTTATGTCAAAATTGGTAAAACTTTATTATAGTTCGATTTCCCACGTTTTCAATGTGAAGTTAAGGCTTAAAACAATGATTTCTATTAAAAATAAGCTTTGTAGATAAAATAATGTTTATGCTCGTCTTGTTTAATTTTAAAACTATTAGTTTGATTATTTATGTCAAAATCGGTAAAACTTCATTATAGTTCGATTTCCCACGTTTTCAATGTGAAGTTAAGGCTTAAAACAACGATTTCTAGTCACAATAACCTTTGTGACATCTTTAATGATTATACTCGGCTTGTTTACTTTCAAAACTCTTAGTTTGATTATTTATGTCAAAATGGGTAAAACTTCATTATAGTTCGATTTCCCACGTTTTCAATGTGAAGTTAATGCTTAAAACAACTATTTCTAATCTCGATAAGCTTTGTGAAGGCTTTAATGATTATACTCGGCTTGTTTACTTTCAAAACTCTTAGTTTGATTATTTATGTCAAAATGGGTAAAACTTCATTATAGTTCGATTTCCACGTTTTCAATGTGAAGTTAAGGCTTAAAACAACTATTTCTAGTCACAATAAGCTTTGTGAAAGCTTTAATGATTATACTCGGCTTGTTTACTTTCAAAACTCTTAGTTTGATTATTTATGTCAAAATGGGTAAAACTTCATTATAGTTCGATTTCCCACGTTTTCAATGTGAAGTTAAGGCTTAAAACAACTATTTCTAATAAAAATAAGCTTTGTGATAAAATATGTTTATGCTCGGCTTGTTTAATTTTAAAACTATTAGAACTTGATTTTTATACAAAATCGGTAAAACTTCATTATATCCGATTTCCCACGTTTTCAATGTGAAGTTAAGGCTTAAAACAACTATTTCTAGTCACAATAAGCTTTGTGACATCTTAATGATTATACTCGGCTTGTTTACTTTCAAAACTCTTAGTTTGATTATTTATGTCAAAATGGGTAAAAATTCATTATAGTTCGATTTCCCACGTTTTCAATGTAAAGTTAATGCTTAAAACAACTATTTCTAATCTCGATAAGCTTTGTGAAGGCTTTAATGGTTATACTCGGCTTGTTTACTTTCAAAACTCTTAGTTTTATTATTTATGTCAAAATGGGTAAAACTTCATTATAGTTCGATTTCCCACGTTTTCAATGTGAAGTTAAGGCTTAAAACAACTATTTCTAGTCACAATAAGCTTTGTGAAAGCTTTAATGATTATACTCGGCTTGTTTACTTTCAAAACTCTTAGTTTGATTATTTATGTCAAAATGGTTAAAACTTCATTATAGTTCGATTTCCCACGTTTTCAATGTGAAGTTAAGGCTTAAAACAACGATTTCTAATAAAAATAAGCGTTTGTAGATAAAATATGTTTATGCTCGTCTTGTTTACTTTCAAAACTATTAGAACTATGATTTTATACAAAATCGTTAAAACTTCATTATCATCCTATGTCCCACGTTTTCAATGTGAAGTTAAGGCTTAAAACAACTATTTCTAGTCACAATAAGCTTTGTGACATCTTAATGATTATACTCGGCTTGTTTACTTTCAAAACTCTTAGTTTGATTATTTATGTCAAAATGGGTAAAACTTCATTATAGTTCTATTTCCCACGTTTCCAATGTGAAGTTAAGGCTTAAAACAACTATTTCTAATCTCGATAAGCTTTGTGAAGGCTTTAATGGTTATACTCGGCTTGTTTACTTTCAAAACTCTTAGTTTTATTATTTATGTCAAAATGGGTAAAACTTCATTATAGTTCGATTTCCTACGTTTTCAATGTGAAGTTAAGGCTTAAAACAACTATTTCTAGTCACAATAAGCTTTGTGAAAGCTTTAATGATTATACTCGGCTTGTTTACTTTCAAAACTCTTAGTTTGATTATTTATGTCAAAATTGGTAAAACTTCATTATAGTTCGATTTCTCACGTTTCCAATGTGAAGTTAAGGCTTAAAACAACGATTTCTATTAAAAATAAGCGTTTGTAGATAAAATATGTTTATGCTCGGCTTGTTTAATTTTAAAACTATTAGAACTTGATTTTTATACAAAATCGTTAAAACTTCATTATCATCCTATGTCCCACATTCCCAATGTGAAGTTAAGGCAAAAAACAACGATTTCTAGTCACAATAAGGTTTGTGACATCTTTAATGATTTTACTCGGGTTGTTTACTTTCAAAACTCTTAGTTTGATTATTTATGTCAAAATGGGTAAAACTTCATTATAGTTCGATTTCCCACGTTTTCAATGTAAAGTTAAGGCTTAAAACAACTATTTCTAGTCACAATAAGCTTTGTGAAAGCTTTAATGATTATACTCGGCTTGTTTACTTTCAAAACTCTTAGTTTGATTATTTATGTCAAAATGGGTAAAACTTCATTATAGTTCGATTTCTCGCGTTTTCAATGTGAAGTTAAGTCTTAAAACAACGATTTCTATTAAAAATAAGCGTTTGTAGATAAAATATGTTTATGCTCGTCTTGTTTAAATTTTAAAACTATTAGAACTATGATTTTTATACAAAATCATAGTAAACTTCATTATAGTTCTATGTCCCACGTTTTCAATGTGAAGTTAAGGCTTAAAACAACTATTTCTAGTCACAATAGCTTTGTGACATCTTAATGATTTTACTCGGCTTGTTTACTTTCAAAACTCTTAGTTTGATTATTTTTGTCAAAATTGGTAAGACTTCATTATAGTTCGATTTCCAACGTTTTCAATGTAAAGTTAAGGCTTAAAACAACTATTTCTAGTCACAATAAGCTTTGTCAAGGCTTTAATGATTATACTCGGCTTGTTTACTTTCAAAACTCTTAGTTTGATTATTTATGTCAAAATGGGCAAAACTTCATTATAGTTCGATTTCCCACGTTTTCAATGTGAAGTTAAGGCTTGAAACAACGATTTCTAGTCACAATAAGCTTTGTGACATCTTAATGATTATACTCGGCTTGTTTACTTTCAAAACTCTTAGTTTAATTATTTATTTCAAAATGGGTAAAACTTCATTATAGTTTGATTTCTCGCGTTTTCAATGTGAAGTTAAGTCTTAAAACAACTATTTCTAGTCCCAATAAGCTTTGTGAAGGCTTTAATGATTATACTCGGCTTGTTTACTTTCAAAACTCTTAGTTTGATTATTTATGTCAAAATGGGTAAAACTTCGTTATAGTTCGATTTCCCAAGTTTTCAATGTGAAGTTAAGGCTTAAAACAACTATTTCTAGTCCAATAAGTTTTGTTAAGGCTTTAATGATTATACTCGGCTTGTTTACCTTCAAAACTCTTAGTTTGATTATTTATGTCAAAATGGGTAAAACTTCATTATAGTTAGATTTCCAACGTTTCCAATGTGAAGTTAAGGCTTAAAACAACGATTTCTATTAAAAATAAGCGTTTGTAGATAAAATATGTATATATCACTTCTTGTTAAATTTTAAGACTATTAGAATAATGATTTTTATACAAAATGGTTAAAACTTCATATAGTTCTATGTCCCACGTTTTCAATGTGAAGTTAAGGCTAAAAACAACGATTTCTAGTCACAATAAGCTTTGTGACATCTTAATGTTTATACTCGGCTTGTTTACTTTTAAAACTCTTAGTTTGATTATTTATGTCAAAATGGGTAAAACTTCATTATAGTTCGATTTCTCGTTTTCAATGTGAAGTTAAGGCTTAAAACAACTATTTCTAGTCTCAATAAGTTTTGTGAAGGCTTTAATGTTTATACTCGGCTTGTTTACTTTCAAAACTCTTAGTTTGATTATTTATGTCAAAATGGTTAAAACTTCATTATAGTTCGATTTCCCACGTTTCCAATGTGAAGTTAAGGCTTAGAACAACGATTTTTATTAAAAATAAGTGTTTGTAGATAAAATACGTTTATGCTCGTCTTGTAAAATTTTAAAACTATTAGAACTATGATTTTATACAAAATCGTTAAAACTTCATTATCGTTCGATGTCCCACGTTCCAACGTGATGTTAAGGCTTAAAACAACGATTTCTAGTCACAATAAGGTTTGTGACATCTTAATGATTATACTCGGCTTGTTTACTTTCAAAACTCTTAGTTTGATTATTTATGTCAAAATGGGTAAAACTTCATTATAGTTCGATTTCCCACGTTTCAATGTGAAGTTAAGGCTTAAAACAACAATTTCTATTAAAAATAAGCGTTTGTAGATAAAATATATTTATGCTCGTCTTGTTAAATTTTAAAACTATTAGAACTATGATTTTATACAAAATCGTTAAAACTTCATTATTATCCTATGTCCCACGTTCCTTACGTGAAGTTAAGGCTGAAAACAACGATTTCTAGTCACAATAAGCTTTGTGACATCTTAATGATTTTACTCGGGTTGTTTACTTTCAAAACTCTTAGTTTGATTATTTATGTCAAAATGGGTAAAACTTCATTATAGTTCGATTTCCCACGTTTTCAATGTGAAGTTAATGCTTAAAACATCTATTTCTAATCCCAATAAGTTTTGTGAAGGCTTTAATGATTATACTCGGCTTGTTTACTTTCAAAACTCTTAGTTTTATTATTTATGTCAAAATGGGTAAAACTTCATTATAGTTCGATTTCCCACGTTTTCAATGTGAAGTTAAGGCTTAAAACAACTATTTCTAGTCACAATAAGCTTTGTGAAAGCTTTAATGATTATACTCGGCTTGTTTACTTTCAAAACTCTTAGTTTGATTATTTATGTCAAAATGGTTAAAACTTCATTATAGTTCGATTTCCCACGTTTCCAATGTGAAGTTAAGGCTTAAAACAACAATTTCTATTAAAAATAAGCGTTTGTTGATAAAATACGTTTATGCTCGTCTTGTTAAATTTAAAAACTATTAGAACTATGATTTTATACAAAATCGTTAAAACTTCATTATCATCCTATGTCCCACGTTCACTACGTGAAGTTAAGGCTGAAAACAACGATTTCTAGTCACAATAAGGTTTGTGACATCTTAATGATTATACTCGGCTTGTTTACTTTCAAAACTCTTAGTTTGATTATTTATGTCAAAATGTGTAAGACTTCTTTATAGTTCGATTTCCCACGTTTTCAATGTGAAGTTAAGGTTTAAAACAACTATTTCTAGTCCCAATAAGCTTAGTGAAGGCTTTAATGATTATACTCGGCTTGTTTACTTTCAAAACTCTTAGTTTGATTATTTATGTCAAAATGGGTAAAACTTCATAATAGTTCGATTTCCCACGTTTTCAATGTGAAGTTAAGGCTTAAAACAACTATTTCTAGTCACAATAAGCTTTGTGAAAGCTTTAATGATTATACTCGGCTTGTTTACTTTCAAAACTCTTAGTTTGATTATTTATGTCAAAATGGGTAAAACTTCATTATAGTTCGATTTCTCGCGTTTTCAATGTGAAGTTAAGTCTTAAAACAACGATTTCTATTAAAAATAAGCGTTTGTAGATAAAATATATTTATGCTCGTCTTGTTAAAGTTTAAAACTATTAGAACTATGATTTTATACAAAATAGTTAAAACTTCATTATCGTCCTATGTCCCACATTCCCTACGTGAAGTTAATGCTGAAAACAACGATTTCTAGTAACAATAAGCTTTGCGACATCTTAATGATTTTACTCGGGTTGTTTACTTTCAAAACTCTTAGTTTGATTATTTATGTCAAATTGGGTAAAACTTCATTATAGTTCGATTTCCCACGTTTTCAATGTGAAGTTAATGCTTAAAACAACTATTTCTAATCCCAATAAGCTTTGTGAAGGCTTTAATGGTTATACTCGTCTTGTTTACTTTCAAAACTCTTAGTTTTATTATTTATGTCAAAATGGGTAAAACTTCATTATAGTTCGATTTCCCACGTTTTCAATGTGAAGTTAAGGCTTAAAACAACTATTTCTAGTCACTATAAGCTTTGTGAAAGCTTTAATGATTATACTCGGCTTGTTACTATCAAAACTCTTAGTTTGATTATTTATGTCAAAATGGTTAAAACTTCATTATAGTTCGATTTCCCACGTTTCCAATGTGAAGTTAAGGCTTAAAACAACGATTTCTATTAAAAATAAGCGTTTGTTGATAAAATACGTTTATGCTCGTCTTGTTAAATTTTAAAACTATAAGAACGATGATTTTATACAAAATCGTTAAAACTTCATTATCATCCTATGTCCCACGCTCCCTACGTGAAGTTAAGGCTGAAAAGAACGATTTCTAGTCACAATAAGGTTTGTGACATCTTAATGATTATACTCGGCTTGTTTACATTCAAAACTCTTAGTTTGATTATTTATGTCAAAATGTGTAAAACTTCATTATAGTTCGATTTCCAACGTTTTCAATGTGAAGTTAAGGCTTACTACAACTATTTCTAGTCCCAATAAGCTTAGTGAAGGCTTTAATGATTATACTCGGCTTGTTTACTTTCAAAACTCTTAGTTTTATTATTTTTGTCAAAATGGGTAAAACTTCATAATAGTTCGATTTCCCACGTTTTCAATGTGAAGTTAAGGCTTAAAACAACTATTTCTAGTCACAATAAGCTTTGTGAAAGCTTTAATGATTATACTCGGCTTGTTTACTTTCAAAACTTTTAGTTTGATTATTTATGTCAAAATGGTTAAACCTTCATTATAGTTCGATTTCCCACGTTTCCAATGTGAAGTTAAGGCTTAAAACAACGATTTCTTTTAAAAATAAGCGTTTGTAGATAAAATATGTTTATGCTCGTCTTGTTAAATTTTAAAACTATTAGAACTATGATTTTATACAAAATCGTTAAAACTTCATTATCGTCCTATGTCCCACGTTCCCTACGTGAAGTTAAGGCTGAAAACAACGATTTCTAGTCACAATAAGCTTTGTGACATCTTAATGATTTTACTCAGGTTGTTTACTTTTAAAACTCTTAGTTTGATTATTTATGTCAAAATGGGTAAAACTTCATTATAGTTCGATTTCCCACGTTTTCAATGTGAAGTTAAGGCTTAAAACAACTATTTCTAGTCACAATAAGCTTTGTGAAGGCTTTAATGATTATACTCGGATTGATTAGTTTCAAAACTCTTGGTTTGATTATTTATGTCAAAATGGGTAAAATTTCATTATAGTTCGATTTCCCACGTTTTCAATGTGAAGTTAATGCTTAAAACAACTATTTCTACTCACAATAAGCTTTGTGAAAGCTTTAATGATTATACTCGGTTTCTTTACTTTCAAAACTCTTAGTATGATTATTTATGTCAAAATGGTTAAAATTTCATTATAGTTCGATTTCCCACGTTTCCAATGTGAAGTTAAGGCTTAAAACAACGATTTCTACTAAAAATAAGCGTTTGTAGATAAAATACGTTTATGCTCGTCTTGTTAAATTTAAAAACTATTAGAACTATGATTTTATACAAAATCGTTAAAACTTCATTATCATCCTATGTCCCACGTTCCCTACGTGAAGTTAAGGCTGAAAGCAACGATTTCTAGTCACAATAAGGTTTGTGACATCGTAATGATTTTACTCGGGTTGTTTACTTTCAAAACTCTTAGTTTGATTATTTATGTCAAAATGGGTAAGACTTCATTATAGTTCGATTTCCCACGTTTTCAATGTAAAGTTAAGGCTTAAAACAACTATTTCTAGTCACAATAAGCTTTGTGAAAGCTTTAATGATTATACTCGGCTTCTTTACTTTCAAAACTCTTAGTTTGATTATTTATGTCAAAATGGGTAAAACTTCTTTATAGTTCGATTTCCCACGTTTTCAATGTGAAGTTAAGGCTTAAAACAACTATTTCTAGTCAAAATAAGCTTTGTTAAAGCTTTAATGATTATACTCAGCTTGTTTACTTTCAAAACTCTTAGTTTGATTATTTATGTCAAAATGGTTAAAACTTCATTATAGTTCCATTTCCTACGTTTCCAATGTGAAGTTAAGGCTTAAAACAACGATTTCTATTAAAAATAAGCGTTTGTAGATAAAATATGTTTATACTCGTCTTGTTAAATTTTAAAACTATTAGAACTATGATTTTATACAAAATCATAGTAAACTTCATTATCGTCCTATGTCGCACGTTCCCAACGTGAAGTTAAGGCTGAAAAAAACGATTTCTAGTCACAATAAGCTTTGTGACATCTTAATGATTTTACTCGGGTTGTTTACTTTCAAAACTCTTAGTTTGATTATTTTTGTCAAAATGGGTAAGACTTCATTATAGTTCGATTTCCCACGTTTTTTCAATGTGAAGTTAAGGCTTAAAACAACTATTTCTAGTCCCAATAAGCTTAGTGAAGGCTTTAATGATTATACTCGGCTTGTTTACTTTCAAAACTCTTAGTTTAATTATTTATGTCAAAATGGGTGAAACTTCATTATAGTTCGATTTCCCACGTTTTCAATGTGAAGTTAAGGCTTAAAACAACTATTTCTAGTCAAAATAAGCTTTGTTAAAGCTTTAATGATTATACTCAGCTTGTTTACTTTCAAAACTCTTAGTTTGATTATTTATGTCAAAATGGTTAAAACTTCATTATAGTTCCATTTCCTACGTTTCCAATGTGAAGTTAAGGCTTAAAACAACGATTTCTATTAAAAATAAGCGTTTGTAGATAAAATACGTTCATGCTCTTCTTGTTAAATTTTAAAACTATTAGAACTATGATTTTATACAAAATCGTTAGAACTTCGTTATCATCCTATGTCCCACGTTCCCTACGTGAAGTTAAGGCTGAAAACAACAATTTCTAGTCACAATAAGGTTTGTGACATCTTAGTGATTATACTCGGCTTGTTTACTTTCAAAACTCTTAGTTTAATTATTTATGTCAAAATGGGTAAAAGTTCATTATAGTTCGATTTCTCACGTTTTCAATGTAAAGTTAAGGCTTAAAAAAACTATTTCTAGTCCCAATAAGCTTAGTGAAGGCTTTAATGATGATTATACTCGGCTTGTTTACTTTCAAAACTCTTAGTTTGATTATTTATGTCAAAATGGGTAAAACTTCATTATAGTTCGATTTCCCACGTTTTCAATGTGAAGTTAAGGCTTGAAACAACAATTTCTAGTCACAATAAGCTTTGTGAAAACTTTAATGATTATACTCGGCTTGTTTACTTTCAAAACTCTTAGTTTGATTATTTATTTCAAAATGGGTAAAACTTCATTATAGTTCGATTTCTCGCGTTTTCAATGTGAAGTTAAGTCTTAAAACAACTATTTCTAGTCCCAATAAGCTTTGTGAAGGCTTTAATGATTATACTCGGCTTGTTTACTTTCAAAACTCTTAGTTTGATTATTTATGTCAAAATGGATAAAACTTCGTTATAGTTCAATTTCCCAAGTTTTCAATGTGAAGTTAAGGCTTAAAACAACTATTTCTAGTCCCAATAAATTTTGTGAAGTTAAGGCTAAAAACAACGATTTCTAGTCACAATAAGCTTTGTGACATCTTAATGTTTATACTCGGCTTGTTTACTTTCAAAACTCTTAGTTTGATTATTTATGTCAAAATGGGTAAAACTTCATTATAGTTCGATTTCCTGCGTTTTCAATGTGAAGTTAAGGCTTAAAACAACTATTTCTAGTCCCAATAAGTTTTGTGAAGGCTTTAATGTTTATACTCGGCTTGTTTACTTTCAAAACTCTTAGTTTGATTATTTATGTCAAAATGGTTAAAACTTCATTATAGTTCGATTTCCCACGTTTCCAATGTGAAGTTAAGGCTTAGAACAACGATTTCTATTAAAAATAAGTGTTTGTAGATAAAATATGTTTATGCTCGTCATGTAAAATTTTAAAACTATTAGAACTATGATTTTATACAAAATCGTTAAAACTTCATTATCGTCGTATGTCCCACGTTCCCTACGTGAAGTTAAGGCTTAAAACAACGATTTCTAGTCACAATAAGGTTTGTGACATCTTAATGATTATACTCGGCTTGTTTACTTTCAAAACTCTTAGTTTGATTATTTATGTCAAAATGGGTAAAACTTCATTATAGTTCGATTTCCCACGTTTCCAATGTGAAGTTAAGGCTTAAAACAACAATTTCTATTAAAAATAAGCGTTTGTAGATAAAATATGTTTATGCCCGTCTTGTTAAATTTTAAAACTATTAGAACTATGATTTTATACAAAATCGTTAAAACTTCATTATCATCCTATGTCCCACGTTCCCTACGTGAAGTTAATGCTGAAAACAACGATTTCTAGTCACAATAAGCTTTGTGACATCTTAATGATTATACTCGGCTTGTTTACTTTCAAAACTCTTAGTTTGATTATTTATGTCAAAATGGGTAAAACTTCATTATAGTTCGATTTCACACGTTTCCAATGTGAAGTTAAGGCTTAAAACAACAATTTCTATTAAAAATAAGCGTTTGTAGATAAAATATGTTTATGCCCGTCTTGTTAAATTTTAAAACTATTAGAACTATGATTTTATACAAAATCGTTAAAACTTCATTATCATCCTATGTCCCACGTTCCCTACGTGAAGTTAAGGCTGAAAACAACAATTTCTAGTCACAATAAGGTTTGTGACATCTTAGTGATTATACTCGGCTTGTTTACTTTCAAAACTCTTAGTTTAATTATTTATGTCAAAATGGGTAAAAGTTCATTATAGTTCGATTTCTCACGTTTTCAATGTAAAGTTAAGGCTTAAAAAAACTATTTCTAGTCCCAATAAGCTTAGTGAAGGCTTTAATGATGATTATACTCGGCTTGTTTACTTTGAAAACTCTTAGTTTGATTATTTATGTCAAAATGGGTAAAACTTCATTATAGTTCGATTTCCCACGTTTTCAATGTGAAGTTAAGTCTTAAAACAACTATTTCAAGTCCCAATAAGCTTTGTGAAGGCTTTAATGATTATACTCGGCTTGTTTACTTTCAAAACTCTTAGTTTGATTATTTATGTCAAAATGGGTAAAACTTCATTATAGTTCGATTTCCCACGTTTTCAATGTGAAGTTAAGCCTTAAAACAACTATTTCAAGTCCCAATAAGCTTTGTGAAGGCTTTAATGATTATACTCGGCTTGTTTACTTTCAAAACTCTTAGTTTGATTATTTATGTCAAAATGGGTAAAACTTCGTTATAGTTCGATTTCCCAAGTTTTCAATGTGAAGTTAAGGCTTAAAACAACTATTTCTAGTCCCAATAAATTTTGTGAAGGCTTTAATGATTATACTCGGCTTGTTTACCTTTAAAACTCTTAGTTTGATTATTTATGTCAAAATGGGTAAAACTTCATTATAGTTCGATTTCCAACGTTTCCAATGTGAAGTTAAGGCTTAAAACAACGATTTCTATTAAAAATAAGCGTTTGTAGATAAAATATGTATATTCACTTCTTGTTAAATTTTAAGACTATTAGAATAATGATTTCATACAAAATGGTTAAAACTTCGATATCGTCCTATGTCCCACGTTCCTTACGTGAAGTTAAGGCTAAAAACAACGATTTCTAGTCACAATAAGCTTTGTGATATCTTAATGTTTATACTCGGCTTGTTTACTTTCAAAACTCTTAGTTTGATTATTTATGTCAAAATGGGTAAAACTTCATTATAGTTCGATTTCCTGCGTTTTCAATGTGAAGTTAAGGCTTAAAACAACTATTTCTAGTCCCAATAAGTTTTGTGAAGGGTTTAATGTTTATACTCGGCTTGTTTACTTTCAAAACTCTTAGTTTGATTATTTATGTCAAAATGGTTAAAACTTCATTATAGTTCGATTTCCCACGTTTCCAATGTGAAGTTAAGGCTTAGAACAACGATTTCTATTAAAAATAAGTGTTTGTAGATAAAATATGTTTATGCTCGTCTTGTAAAATTTTAAAACTATTAGAACTATGATTTTATACAAAATCGTTAAAACTTCATTATCGTCTTATGTCCCACGTTCCCTACATGAAGTTAAGGCTGAAAACAACGATTTCTAGTCACAATAAGGTTTGTGACATCTTAATGATTATACTCGGCTTGTTTACTTTCAAAACTCTTAGTTTGATTATTTATGTCAAAATGGGTAAAACTTCATTATAGTTCGATTTCCCACGTTTCCAATTTGAAGTTAAGGCTTAAAACAACAATTTCTATTAAAAATAAGCGTTTGTAGATAAAATATGTTTATGCCCGTCTTGTTAAATTTTAAAACTTTTAGAACTATGATTTTATACAAAATCGTTAAAACTTCATTATCATCCTATGTGTTCCCTACGTGAAGTTAATGCTGAAAACAACGATTTCTAGTCACAATAAGCTTTGTGACATTTTAATGATTATACTCGGCTTGTTTACTTTCAAAACTCTTAGTTTGATTATTTATGTCAAAATGGGTAAACTTCATTATAGTTCGATTTCCCACGTTTCCAATGTGAAGTTAAGGCTTAAAACAACAATTTCTATTAAAAATAAGCGTTTGTAGATAAAATATGTTTATGCCCGTCTTGTTAAATTTTAAAACTATTAGAACTATGATTTTATACAAAATCGTTAAAACTTCATTATCATCCTATGTCCCACGTTCCCTACGTGAAGTTAAGGCTGAAAACAACGATTTCTAGTCACAATAAGCTTTGTGAAATCTTAATGATTTTACTCGGGTTGTTTACTTTCAAAACTCTTAGTTTGATTATTTATGTCAAAATGGGTAAAACTTCATTATAGTTCGATTTCCCACGTTTTCAATGTGAAGTTAATGCTTAAAACATCTATTTCTAATCCCAATAAGTTTTGTGAAGGCTTTAATGATTATACTCGGCTTGTTTACTTTCAAAACTCTTAGTTTTATTATTTATGTCAAAATGGGTAAATCTTCATTATAGTTCGATTTCCCACGTTTTCAATGTGAAGTTAAGGCTTAAAACAACTATTTCTAGTCACAATAAGCTTTGTGAAAGCTTTAATGATTATACTCGGCTTGTTTACTTTCAAAACTCTTAGTTTGATTATTTATGTCAAAATGGTTAAAACTTCATTATAGTTCAATTTCCCACGTTTCCAATGTGAAGTTAAGGCTTAAAACAACGATTTCTATTAAAAATAAGCGTTTGTTGATAAAATACGTTTATGCTCGTCTTATTAAATTTTAAAACTATAAGAACTATGATTTTATACAAAATCGTTAAAACTTCATTATCATCCTATGTCCCACGTTCACTACGTGAAGTTAAGGCTGAAAACAACGATTTCTAGTCACAATAAGGTTTGTGACATCTTAATGATTATACTCGGCTTGTTTACTTTCAAAACTCTTAGTTTGATTATTTATGTCAAAATGTGTAAAACTACATTATAGTTCGATTTCCCACGTTTTCAATGTGAAGTTATGGCTTAAAACAACTATTTCTAGTCCCAATAAGCTTAGTGAAGGCTTTAACGATTATACTCGGCTTGTTTACTTTCAAAACTCTTAGTTTGATTATTTATGTCAAAATGGGTAAAACTTCATAATAGTTCGATTTCCCACGTTTTCAATGTAAAGTTAAGGCTTAAAACAACTATTTCTAGTCACAATAAGCATTGTGAAAGCTTTAATGATTATACTCGGCTTGTTTACTTTCAAAACTCTTAGTTTGATTATTTATGTCAAAATGGGTAAAACTTCATTATAGTTCGATTTCCCACATTTTCAATGTGAAGTTAAGGCTTGAAACAACTATTTCTAGTCACAATAAGCTTTGTGAAAGCTTTAATGATTATACTCGGCTTGTTTACTTTCAAAACTCTTAGTTTGATTATTTATGTCAAAATGTGTAAAACTTCATTATAGTTCGATTTCCCACGTTTTCAATGTGAAGTTAAGGCTTACTACAACTATTTCTAGTCCCAATAAGCTTAGTGAAGGCTTTAATGATTATACTCGGCTTGTTTACTTTCAAAACTCTTAGTTTTATTATTTTTGTCAAAATGGGTAAAACTTCATAATAGTTCGATTTCCCACGTTTTCAATGTGAAGTTAAGGCTTAAAACAACTATTTCTAGTCACAATAAGCTTTGTGAAAGCTTTAATGATTATACTCGGCTTGTTTACTTTCAGAACTTTTAGTTTGATTATTTATGTCAAAATGGGTAAAACTTCATTATAGTTCGATTTCTCGCGTTTTCAATGTGAAGTTAAGTCTTAAAACAACGATTTCTATTAAAAATAAACGTTTGTAGATAAAATATGTTTATGCTCGTCTTGTTAAAGTTTAAAACTATTAGAACTATGATTTTATACAAAATAGTTAAAACTTCATTATCGTCCTATGTCCCACGTTCCCTACGTGAAGTTAAGGCTGAAAACAACGATTTCTAGTCACAATAAGCTGTGCGACATCTTAATGATTTTACTCGGGTTGTTTACTTTCAAAACTCTTAGTTTGATTATTTATGTCAAATTGGGTAAAACTTCATTATAGTTCGATTTCCCACGTTTTCAATGTGAAGTTAATGCTTAAAACAACTATTTCTAATCCCAATAAGCTTTGTGAAGGCTTTAATGGTTATACTCGGCTTGTTTACTTTCAAAACTCTTAGTTTTATTATTTATGTCAAAATGGGTAAAACTTCATTATAGTTCGATTTCCCACGTTTTCAATGTGAAGTTAAGGCTTAAAACAACTATTTCTAGTCACCATAAGCTTTGTGAAAGCTTAAATGATTATATTCGGCTTGTTTACTTTCAAAACTCTAAGTTTGATTATTTATGTCAAAATGGTTAAAACTTCATTATAGTTCGATTTCCCACGTTTCCAATGTGAAGTTAAGGCTTAAAACAACGATTTCTTTTAAAAATAAGCGTTTGTAGATAAAATATGTTTATGCTCGTCTTGTTAAATTTTAAAACTATTAGAACTATGATTTTATACAAAATCGTTAAAACTTCATTATCGTCCTATGTCCCACGTTCCCTACGTGAAGTTAAGGCTGAAAACAACGATTTCTAGTCACAATAAGCTTTGTGACATCTTAATGATTTTACTCGGGTTGTTTACTTTCAAAACTCTTAGTTTGATTATTTATGTCAAAATGGGTAAAACTTCATTATAGTTCGATTTCCCACGTTTTCAATGTGAAGTTAAGGCTTAAAACAACTATTTCTAGTCACAATAAGCTTTGTGAAGGCTTTAATGATTACACTCGGATTGTTTAGTTTCAAAACTCTTGGTTTGATTATTTATGTCAAAATGGGTAAAATTTCATTATAGTTCGATTTCCCACGTTTTCAATGTGAAGTTAATGCTTAAAACAACTATTTCTACTCACAATAAGCTTTGTGAAAGCTTTAATGATTATACTCGGTTTGTTTACTTTCAAAACTCTTAGTATGATTATTTATGTCAAAATGGTTAAAACTTCATTATAGTTCGATTTCCCACGTTTCCAATGTGAAGTTAAGGCTTAAAACAACGATTTCTACTAAAAATAAGCGTTTGTAGATAAAATACGTTTATGCTCGTCTTGTTAAATTTAAAAACTATTAGAACTATGATTTTATACAAAATCGTTAAAACTTCATTATCATCCTATGTCCCACGTTCCCTACGTGAAGTTAAGGCTGAAAACAACGATTTCTAGTCACAATAAGGTTTGTGACATCTTAATGATTTTACTCGGGTTGTTTACTTTCAAAACTCTTAGTTTTATTATTTATGTCAAATTGGGTAAGACTTCATTATAGTTCGATTTCCCACGTTTTCAATGTAAAGTTAAGGCTTAAAACAACTATTTCTAGTCACAATAAGCTTTGTGAAAGCTTTAATGATTATACTCGGCTTCTTTACTTTCAAAACTCTTAGTTTGATTATTTATGTCAAAATGGGTAAAACTTCATTATAATTCAATTTCTCGCGTTTTCAATGTGAAGTTAAGTCTTAAAACAACGATTTCTATTAAAAATAAGCGTTTGTAGATAAAATATGTTTATACTCGTCTTGTTAAATTTTAAAACTATTAGAACTATGATTTTATACAAAATCATAGTAAACTTCATTATCGTCCTATGTCCCACGTTCCCAACGTGAAGTTAAGGCTTAAAAAAACGATTTCTAGTCACAATAAGCTTTGTGACATCTTAATGATTTTACTCGGGTTGTTTACTTTCAAAACTCTTAGTTTGATTATTTTTGTCAAAATGGGTAAGACTTCATTATAGTTCGATTTCCCACGTTTTCAATGTGAAGTTAAGGCTTAAAACAACTATTTCTAGTCCCAATAAGCTTAGTGAAGGCTTTAATGATTATACTCGGCTTGTTTACTTTCAAAACTCTTAGTTTGATTATTTATGTCAAAATGGGTGAAACTTCATTATAGTTCGATTTCCCACGTTTTCAATGTGAAGTTAAGGCTTAAAACAACTATTTCTAGTCAAAATAAGCTTTGTTAAAGCTTTAATGATTATACTCGGCTTGTTTACTTTCAAAACTCTTAGTTTGATTATTTATGTCAAAATGGTTAAAACTTCATTATAGTTCCATTTCCCACGTTTCCAATGTGAAGTTAAGGCTTAAAACAACGATTTCTATTAAAAATAAGCGTTTGTAGATAAAATACGTTTATGCTCTTCTTGTTAAATTTTAAAACTATTAGAACTATGATTTTATACAAAATCGTTAAAACTTCATTATCATCCTGTGTCCCACGTTCCCTACGAGAAGTTAAGGCTGAAAACAACAATTTCTAGTCACAATAAGGTTTGTGACATCTTAGTGATTATACTCGGCTTGTTTACTTTCAAAACTTTTAGTTTAATTATTTATGTCAAAATGGGTAAAAGTTCATTATAGTTCGATTTCTCACGTTTTCAATGTAAAGTTAAGGCTTAAAAAAACTATTTCTAGTCCCAATAAGCTTAGTGAAGGCTTTAATGATTATACTCGGCTTGTTTACCTTCAAAACTCTTAGTTTGATTATTTATGTCAAAATGGGTAAAACTTCATTATAGTTCGATTTCCAACGTTTCCAATGTGAAGTTAAGGCTTAAAACAACGATTTCTATTAAAAATAAGCGTTTGTAGATAAAATATGTATTTTCACTTCTTGTTAAATTTTAAGACTATTAGAATAATGATTTCATACAAAATGGTTAAAACTTCGATATCGTCCTATGTCCCACGTGCCTTACGTGAAGTTAAGGCTAAAAACAACGATTTCTAGTCACAATAAGCTTTGTGACATCTTAATGTTTATACTCGGCTTGTTTACTTTCAAAACTCTTAGTTTGATTATTTATGTCAAAATGGGTAAAACTTCATTATAGTTCGATTTCTGCGTTTTCAATGTGAAGTTAAGGCTTAAAACAACTATTTCTAGTCCCAATAAGTTTTGTGAAGGGTTTAATGTTTATACTCGGCTTGTTTACTTTCAAAACTCTTAGTTTGATTATTTATGTCAAAATGGTTAAAACGTCATTATAGTTCGATTTCCCACGTTTCCAATTGAAGTTAAGGCTTAGAACAACGATTTCTATTAAAAATAAGTGTTTGTAGATAAAATATGTTTATGCTCGTCTTGTAAAATTTTAAAACTATTAGAACTATGATTTTATACAAAATCGTTAAAACTTCATTATCGTCGTATGTCCCACGTTCCCTACGTGAAGTTAAGGCTGAAAACAACGATTTCTAGTCACAATAAGGTTTGTGACATCTTAATGATTATACTCGGCTTGTTTACTTTCAAAACTCTTAGTTTGATTATTTATGTCAAAATGGGTAAAACTTCATTATAGTTCGATTTCCCACGTTTCCAATGTGAAGTTAAGGCTTAAAACAACAATTTCTATTAAAAATAAGCGTTTGTAGATAAAATATGTTTATGCCCGTCTTGTTAAATTTTAAAACTATTAGAACTATGATTTTATACAAAATCGTTAAAACTTCATTATCATCCTATGTCCCGCGTTCCCTATGTGAAGTTAAGGCTGAAAACAACGATTTCTAGTCACAATAAGCTTTGTGACATCTTAATGATTATACTCGGCTTGTTTACATTCAAAACTCTTAGTTTGATTCGGGTTGTTTACTTTCAAAACTCTTAGTTTGATTATTTTTGTCAAAATGGGTAAGACTTCATTATAGTTCGATTTCCCACGTTTTCAATGTGAAGTTAAGGCTTAAAACAACTATTTCTAGTCCCAATAAGCTTAGTGAAGGCTTTAATGATTATACTCGGCTTGTTTACTTTCAAAACTCTTAGTTTGATTATTTATGTCAAAATGGGTGAAACTTCATTATAGTTCGATTTCCCACGTTTTCAATGTGAAGTTAAGGCTTAAAACAACTATTTCTAGTCAAAATAAGCTTTGTTAAAGCTTTAATGATTATACTCGGCTTGTTTACTTTCAAAACTCTTAGTTTGATTATTTATGTCAAAATGGTTAAAACTTCATTATAGTTCCATTTCCCACGTTTCCAATGTGAAGTTAAGGCTTAAAACAACGATTTCTATTAAAAATAAGCGTTTGTAGATAAAATACGTTTATGCTCTTCTTGTTAAATTTTAAAACTATTAGAACTATGATTTTATACAAAATCGTTAAAACTTCATTATCATCCTAAGTCCCACGTTCCCTACGTGAAGTTAAGGCTGAAAAAAACAATTTCTAGTCACAATAAGGTTTGTGACATCTTAGTGATTATACTCGGCTTGTTTACTTTCAAAACTTTTAGTTTAATTATTTATGTCAAAATGGGTAAAAGTTCATTATAGTTCGATTTCTCACGTTTTCAATGTAAAGTTAAGGCTTAAAAAAACTATTTCTAGTCCCAATAAGCTTAGTGAAGGCTTTAATGATTATACTCGGCTTGTTTACCTTCAAAACTCTTAGTTTGATTATTTATGTCAAAATGGGTAAAACTTCATTATAGTTCGATTTCCAACGTTTCCAATGTGAAGTTAAGGCTTAAAACAACGATTTCTATTAAAAATAAGCGTTTGTAGATAAAATATGTATATTCACTTCTTGTTAAATTTTAAGACTATTAGAATAATGATTTCATACAAAATGGTTAAAACTTCGATATCGTCCTATGTCCCACGTTCCTTACGTGAAGTTAAGGCTAAAAACAACGATTTCTAGTCACAATAAGCTTTGTGACATCTTAATGTTTATACTCGGCTTGTTTACTTTCAAAACTCTTAGTTTGATTATTTATATCAAATTGGGTAAGACTTCATTATAGTTCGATTTCCCACGTTTTCAATGTAAAGTTAAGGCTTAAAACAACTATTTCTAGTCACAATAAGCTTTGTGAAAGCTTTAATGATTATACTCGGCTTCTTTACTTTCAAAACTCTTAGTTTGATTATTTATGTCAAAATGGGTAAAACTTCATTATAATTCGATTTCTCGCGTTTTCAATGTGAAGTTAAGTCTTAAAACAACGATTTCTATTAAAAATAAGCGTTTGTAGATAAAATATGTTTATACTCGTCTTGTTAAATTTTAAAACTATTAGAACTATGATTTTATACAAAATCATAGTAAACTTCATTATCGTCCTATGTCCCACGTTCCCAACGTGAAGTTAAGGCTGAAAAAAAAAACGATTTCTAGTCACAATAAGCTTTGTGACATCTTAATGATTTTACTCGGGTTGTTTACTTTCAAAACTCTTAGTTTGATTATTTTTGTCAAAATGGGTAAGACTTCATTATAGTTCGATTTCCCACGTTTTCAATGTGAAGTTAAGGCTTAAAACAACTATTTCTAGTCCCAATAAGCTTAGTGAAGGCTTTAATGATTATACTCGGCTTGTTTACTTTCAAAACTCTTAGTTTGATTATTTATGTCAAAATGGGTGAAACTTCATTATAGTTCGATTTCCCACGTTTTCAATGTGAAGTTAAGGCTTAAAACAACTATTTCTAGTCAAAATAAGCTTTGTTAAAGCTTTAATGATTATACTCGGCTTGTTTACTTTCAAAACTCTTAGTTTGATTATTTATGTCAAAATGGTTAAAACTTCATTATAGTTCCATTTCCCACGTTTCCAATGTGAAGTTAAGGCTTAAAACAACGATTTCTATTAAAAATAAGCGTTTGTAGATAAAATACGTTTATGCTCTTCTTGTTAAATTTTAAAACTATTAGAACTATGATTTTATACAAAATCGTTAAAACTTCATTATCATCCTGTGTCCCACGTTCCCTACGAGAAGTTAAGGCTGAAAACAACAATTTCTAGTCACAATAAGGTTTGTGACATCTTAGTGATTATACTCGGCTTGTTTACTTTCAAAACTTTTAGTTTAATTATTTATGTCAAAATGGGTAAAAGTTCATTATAGTTCGATTTCTCACGTTTTCAATGTAAAGTTAAGGCTTAAAAAAACTATTTCTAGTCCCAATAAGCTTAGTGAAGGCTTTAATGATTATACTCCGCTTGTTTACCTTCAAAACTCTTAGTTTGATTATTTATGTCAAAATGGGTAAAACTTCATTATAGTTCGATTTCCAACGTTTCCAATGTGAAGTTAAGGCTTAAAACAACGATTTCTATTAAAAATAAGCGTTTGTAGATAAAATATGTATTTTCACTTCTTGTTAAATTTTAAGACTATTAGAATAATGATTTCATACAAAATGGTTAAAACTTCGATATCGTCCTATGTCCCACGTGCCTTACGTGAAGTTAAGGCTAAAAACAACGATTTCTAGTCACAATAAGCTTTGTGACATCTTAATGTTTATACTCGGCTTGTTTACTTTCAAAACTCTTAGTTTGATTATTTATGTCAAAATGGGTAAAACTTCATTATAGTTCGATTTCTGCGTTTTCAATGTGAAGTTAAGGCTTAAAACAACTATTTCTAGTCCCAATAAGTTTTGTGAAGGGTTTAATGTTTATACTCGGCTTGTTTACTTTCGAAACTCTTAGTTTGATTATTTATGTCAAAATGGTTAAAACGTCATTATAGTTCGATTTCCCACGTTTCCAATGTGAAGTTAAGGCTTAGAACAACGATTTCTATTAAAAATAAGTGTTTGTAGATAAAATATGTTTATGCTCGTCTTGTAAAATTTTAAAACTATTAGAACTATGATTTTATACAAAATCGTTAAAACTTCATTATCGTCGTATGTCCCACGTTCCCTACGTGAAGTTAAGGCTGAAAACAACGATTTCTAGTCACAATAAGGTTTGTGACATCTTAATGATTATACTCGGCTTGTTTACTTTCAAAACTCTTAGTTTGATTATTTATGTCAAAATGGGTAAAACTTCATTATAGTTCGATTTCCCACGTTTCCAATGTGAAGTTAAGGCTTAAAACAACAATTTCTATTAAAAATAAGCGTTTGTAGATAAAATATGTTTATGCCCGTCTTGTTAAATTTTAAAACTATTAGAACTATGATTTTATACAAAATCGTTAAAACTTCATTATCATCCTATGTCCCGCGTTCCCTATGTGAAGTTAAGGCTGAAAACAACGATTTCTAGTCACAATAAGCTTTGTGACATCTTAATGATTATACTCGGCTTGTTTACTTTCAAAACTCTTAGTTTGATTATTTATGTCAAAATGGGTAAAACTTCATTATAGTTCGATTTCCCACGTTTCCAATGTGAAGTTAAGGCTTAAAACAACGATTTCTATTAAAAATAAGCGTTTGTTGATAAAATACGTTTATGCTCGTCTTATTAAATTTTTAAACTATAAGAACTATGATTTTATACAAAATCGTTAAAACTTCATTATCATCCTATGTCCCACGTTCACTACGTGAAGTTAAGGCTGAAAACAACGATTTCTAGTCACAATAAGGTTTGTGACATCTTAATGATTATACTCGGCTTGTTTACTTTCAAAACTCTTAGTTTGATTATTTATGTCAAAATGTGTAAAACTTCATTATAGTTCGATTTCCCACGTTTTCAATGTGAAGTTAAGGCTTAAAACAACTATTTCTAGTCACAATAAGCTTTGTGAAGGCTTTAATGATTATACTCGGATTGTTTAGTTTCAAAACTCTTGGTTTGATTATTTATGTCAAAATGGGTAAAATTTCATTATAGTTCGATTTCCCACGTTTTCAATGTGAAGTTAATGCTTAAGACAACTATTTCTACTCACAATAAGCTTTGTGAAAGCTTTAATGATTATACTCGGTTTGTTTACTTTCAAAACTCTTAGTATGATTATTTATGTCAAAATGGTTAAAACTTCATTATAGTTCGATTTCCCACGTTTCCAATGTGAAGTTAAGGCTTAAAACAACGATTTCTACTAAAAATAAGCGTTTGTAGATAAAATACGTTTATGCTCGTCTTGTTAAATTTAAAAACTATTAGAACTATGATTTTATACAAAATCGTTAAAACTTCATTATCATCCTATGTCCCACGTTCCCTACGTGAAGTTAAGGCTGAAAACAACGATTTCTAGTCACAATAAGGTTTGTGACATCTTAATGATTTTACTCGGGTTGTTTACTTTCAAAACTCTTAGTTTGATTATTTATGTCAAATTGGGTAAGACTTCATTATAGTTCGATTTCCCACGTTTTCAATGTAAAGTTAAGGCTTAAAACAACTATTTCTAGTCACAATAAGCTTTGTGAAAGCTTTAATGATTATACTCGGCTTCTTTACTTTCAAAACTCTTAGTTTGATTATTTATGTCAAAATGGGTAAAACTTCATTTTAATTCGATTTCTCGCGTTTTCAATGTGAAGTTAAGTCTTAAAACAACGATTTCTATTAAAAAAAAGCGTTTGTAGATAAAATATGTTTATACTTGTCTTGTTAAATTTTAAAACTATTAGAACTATGATTTTATACAAAATCATAGTAAACTTCATTATCGTCCTATGTCCCACGTTCCCAACGTGAAGTTAAGGCTGAAAAAAACGATTTCTAGTCACAATAAGCTTTGTGACATCTTAATGATTTTACTCGGGTTGTTTACTTTCAAAACTCTTAGTTTGATTATTTTTGTCAAAATGGGTAAGACTTCATAATAGTTCGATTTCCCACGTTTTCAATGTGAAGTTAAGGCTTAAAACAACTATTTCTAGTCCCAATAAGCTTAGTGAAGGCTTTAATGATTATACTCGGCTTGTTTACTTTCAAAACTCTTAGTTTGATTATTTATGTCAAAATGGGTGAAACTTCATTATAGTTGATTTCCCACGTTTTCAATGTGAAGTTAAGGCTTAAAACAACTATTTCTAGTCAAAATAAGCTTTGTTAAAGCTTTAATGATTATACTCGGCTTGTTTACTTTCAAAACTCTTAGTTTGATTATTTATGTCAAAATGGTTAAAACTTCATTATAGTTCCATTTCCCACGTTTCCAATGTGAAGTTAAGGCTTAAAACAACGATTTCTATTAAAAATAAGCGTTTGTAGATAAAATACGTTTATGCTCTTCTTGTTAAATTTTAAAACTATTAGAACTATGATTTTATACAAAATCGTTAAAACTTCATTATCATCCTATGTCCCACGTTCCCTACGTGAAGTTAAGGCTGAAAACAACAATTTCTAGTCACAATAAGGTTTGTGACATCTTAGTGATTATACTCGGCTTGTTTACGTTCAAAACTTTTAGTTTAATTATTTATGTCAAAATGGGTAAAAGTTCATTATAGTTCGATTTCTCACGTTTTCAATGTAAAGTTAAGGCTTAAAAAAACTATTTCTAGTCCCAATAAGCTTAGTGAAGGCTTTAATGATTATACTCGGCTTGTTTACCTTCAAAACTCTTAGTTTGATTATTTATGTCAAAATGGGTAAAACTTCATTATAGTTCGATTTCCAACGTTTCCAATGTGAAGTTAAGGCTTAAAACAACGATTTCTATTAAAAATAAGCGTTTGTAGATAAAATATGTATTTTCACTTCTTGTTAAATTTTAAGACTATTAGAATAATGATTTCATACAAAATGGTTAAAACTTCGATATCGTCCTATGTCCCACGTGCCTTAGGAGAAGTTAAGGCTAAAAACAACGATTTCTAGTCACAATAAGCTTTGTGACATCTTAATGTTTATACTCGGCTTGTTTACTTTCAAAACTCTTAGTTTGATTATTTATGTCAAAATGGGTAAAACTTCATTATAGTTCGATTTCCTGCGTTTTCAATGTGAAGTTAAGGCTTAAAACAACTATTTCTAGTCCCAATAAGTTTTGTGAAGGGTTTAATGTTTATACTCGGCTTGTTTACTTTCAAAACTCTTAGTTTGATTATTTATGTCAAAATGGTTAAAACGTCATTATAGTTCGATTTCCCACGTTTCCAATGTGAAGTTAAGGCTTAGAACAACGATTTCTATTAAAAATAAGTGTTTGTAGATAAAATATGTTTATGCTCGTCTTGTAAAATTTTAAAACTATTAGAACTATGATTTTATACAAAATCGTTAAAACTTCATTATCGTCGTATGTCCCACGTTCCCTACGTGAAGTTAAGGCTGAAAACAACGATTTCTAGTCACAATAAGGTTTGTGACATCTTAATGATTATACTCGGCTTGTTTACTTTCAAAACTCTTAGTTTGATTATTTATGTCAAAATGGGTAAAACTTCATTATAGTTCGATTTCCCACGTTTCCAATGTGAAGTTAAGGCTTAAAACAACAATTTCTATTAAAAATAAGCGTTTGTAGATAAAATATGTTTATGCCCGTCTTGTTAAATTTTAAAACTATTAGAACTATGATTTTATACAAAATCGTTAAAACTTCATTATCATCCTATGTCCCACGTTTCCTACGTGAAGTTAAGGCTGAAAACAACGATTTCTAGTCACAATAAGCTTTGTGACATCTTAATGATTATACTCGGCTTGTTTACTTTCAAAACTCTTAGTTTGATTATTTATGTCAAAATGGGTAAAACTTCATTATAGTTCGATTTCCCACGTTTCCAATGTGAAGTTAAGGCTTAAAACAACGATTTCTATTAAAAATAAGCGTTTGTTGATAAAATACGTTTATGCTCGTCTTATTAAATTTTTAAACTATAAGAACTATGATTTTATACAAAATCGTTAAAACTTCATTATCATCCTATGTCCCACGTTCACTACGTGAAGTTAAGGCTGAAAACAACGATTTCTAGTCACAATAAGGTTTGTGACATCTTAATGATTATACTCGGCTTGTTTACTTTCAAAACTCTTAGTTTGATTATTTATGTCAAAATGTGTAAAACTTCATTATAGTTCGATTTCCCACGTTTTCAATGTGAAGTTAAGGCTTAAAACAACTATTTCTAGTCACAATAAGCTTTGTGAAGGCTTTAATGATTATACTCGGATTGTTTAGTTTCAAAACTCTTGGTTTGATTATTTATGTCAAAATGGGTAAAATTTCATTATAGTTCGATTTCCCACGTTTTCAATGTGAAGTTAATGCTTAAGACAACTATTTCTACTCACAATAAGCTTTGTGAAAGCTTTAATGATTATACTCGGTTTGTTTACTTTCAAAACTCTTAGTATGATTATTTATGTCAAAATGGTTAAAACTTCATTATAGTTCGATTTCCCACGTTTCCAATGTGAAGTTAAGGCTTAAAACAACGATTTCTACTAAAAATAAGCGTTTGTAGATAAAATACGTTTATGCTCGTCTTGTTAAATTTAAAAACTATTAGAACTATGATTTTATACAAAATCGTTAAAACTTCATTATCATCCTATGTCCCACGTTCCCTACGTGAAGTTAAGGCTGAAAACAACGATTTCTAGTCACAATAAGGTTTGTGACATCTTAATGATTTTACTCGGGTTGTTTACTTTCAAAACTCTTAGTTTGATTATTTATGTCAAATTGGGTAAGACTTCATTATAGTTCGATTTCCCACGATTTCAATGTAAAGTTAAGGCTTAAAACAACTATTTCTAGTCACAATAAGCTTTGTGAAAGCTTTAATGATTATACACGGCTTCTTTACTTTCAAAACTCTTAGTTTGATTATTTATGTCAAAATGGGTAAAACTTCATTATAATTCGATTTCTCGCGTTTTCAATGTGAAGTTAAGTCTTAAAACAACGATTTCTATTAAAAAAAAGCGTTTGTAGATAAAATATGTTTATACTTGTCTTGTTAAATTTTAAAACTATTAGAACTATGATTTTATACAAAATCGTTAAAACTTCATTATCATCCTATGTCCCGCGTTCCCTATGTGAAGTTAAGGCTGAAAACAACGATTTCTAGTCACAATAAGCTTTGTGACATCTTAATGATTATACTCGGCTTGTTTACTTTCAAAACTCTTAGTTTGATTCGGGTTGTTTACTTTCAAAACTCTTAGTTTGATTATTTTTGTCAAAATGGGTAAGACTTCATTATAGTTCGATTTCCCACGTTTTCAATGTGAAGTTAAGGCTTAAAACAACTATTTCTAGTCCCAATAAGCTTAGTGAAGGCTTTAATGATTATACTCGGCTTGTTTACTTTCAAAACTCTTAGTTTGATTATTTATGTCAAAATGGGTGAAACTTCATTATAGTTCGATTTCCCACGTTTTCAATGTGAAGTTAAGGCTTAAAACAACTATTTCTAGTCAAAATAAGCTTTGTTAAAGCTTTAATGATTATACTCGGCTTGTTTACTTTCAAAACTCTTAGTTTGATTATTTATGTCAAAATGGTTAAAACTTCATTATAGTTCCATTTCCCACGTTTCCAATGTGAAGTTAAGGCTTAAAACAACGATTTCTATTAAAAATAAGCGTTTGTAGATAAAATACGTTTATGCTCTTCTTGTTAAATTTTAAAACTATTAGAACTATGATTTTATACAAAATCGTTAAAACTTCATTATCATCCTAAGTCCCACGTTCCCTACGTGAAGTTAAGGCTGAAAACAACAATTTCTAGTCACAATAAGGTTTGTGACATCTTAGTGATTATACTCGGCTTGTTTACTTTCAAAACTTTTAGTTTAATTATTTATGTCAAAATGGGTAAAAGTTCATTATAGTTCGATTTCTCACGTTTTCAATGTAAAGTTAAGGCTTAAAAAAACTATTTCTTGTCCCAATAAGCTTAGTGAAGGCTTTAATGATTATACTCGGCTTGTTTACCTTCAAAACTCTTAGTTTGATTATTTATGTCAAAATGGGTAAAACTTCATTATAGTTCGATTTCCAACGTTTCCAATGTGAAGTTAAGGCTTAAAACAACGATTTCTATTAAAAATAAGCGTTTGTAGATAAAATATGTATATTCACTTCTTGTTAAATTTTAAGACTATTAGAATAACGATTTCATACAAAATGGTTAAAACTTCGATATCGTCCTATGTCCCACGTTCCTTACGTGAAGTTAAGGCTAAAAACAACGATTTCTAGTCACAATAAGCTTTGTGACATCTTAATGTTTATACTCGGCTTGTTTACTTTCAAAACTCTTAGTTTGATTATTTATATCAAATTGGGTAAGACTTCATTATAGTTCGATTTCCCACGTTTTCAATGTAAAGTTAAGGCTTAAAACAACTATTTCTAGTCACAATAAGCTTTGTGAAAGCTTTAATGATTATACTCGGCTTCTTTACTTTCAAAACTCTTAGTTTGATTATTTATGTCAAAATGGGTAAAACTTCATTATAATTCGATTTCTCGCGTTTTCAATGTGAAGTTAAGTCTTAAAACAACGATTTCTATTAAAAATAAGCGTTTGTAGATAAAATATGTTTATACTCGTCTTGTTAAATTTTAAAACTATTAGAACTATGATTTTATACAAAATCATAGTAAACTTCATTATCGTCCTATGTCCCACGTTCCCAATGTGAAGTTAAGGCTGAAAAAAACGATTTCTAGTCACAATAAGCTTTGTGACATCTTAATGATTTTACTCGGGTTGTTTACTTTCAAAACTCTTAGTTTGATTATTTTTGTCAAAATGGGTAAGACTTCATTATAGTTCGATTTCCCACGTTTTCAATGTGAAGTTAAGGCTTAAAACAACTATTTCTAGTCCCAATAAGCTTAGTGAAGGCTTTAATGATTATACTCGGCTTGTTTACTTTCAAAACTCTTAGTTTGATTATTTATGTCAAAATGGGTGAAACTTCATTATAGTTCGATTTCCCACGTTTTCAATGTGAAGTTAAGGCTTAAAACAACTATTTCTAGTCAAAATAAGCTTTGTTAAAGCTTTAATGATTATACTCGGCTTGTTTACTTTCAAAACTCTTAGTTTGATTATTTATGTCAAAATGGTTAAAACTTCATTATAGTTCCATTTCCCACGTTTCCAATGTGAAGTTAAGGCTTAAAACAACGATTTCTATTAAAAATAAGCGTTTGTAGATAAAATACGTTTATGCTCTTCTTGTTAAATTTTAAAACTATTAGAACTATGATTTTATACAAAATCGTTAAAACTTCATTATCATCCTATGTCCCACGTTCCCTACGTGAAGTTAAGGCTGAAAACAACAATTTCTAGTCACAACAAGGTTTGTGACATCTTAGTGATTATACTCGGCTTGTTTACTTTCAAAACTTTTAGTTTAATTATTTATGTCAAAATGGGTAAAAGTTCATTATAGTTCGATTTCTCACGTTTTCAATGTAAAGTTAAGGCTTAAAAAAACTATTTCTAGTCCCAATAAGCTTAGTGAAGGCTTTAATGATTATACTCGGCTTGTTTACCTTCAAAACTCTTAGTTTGATTATTTATGTCAAAATGGGTAAAACTTCATTATAGTTCGATTTCCAACGTTTCCAATGTGAAGTTAAGGCTTAAAACAACGATTTCTATTAAAAATAAGCGTTTGTAGATAAAATATGTATTTTCACTTCTTGTTAAATTTTAAGACTATTAGAATAATGATTTCATACAAAATGGTTAAAACTTCGATATCGTCCTATGTCCCACGTGCCTTACGTGAAGTTAAGGCTAAAAACAACGATTTCTAGTCACAATAAGCTTTGTGACATCTTAATGTTTATACTCGGCTTGTTTACTTTCAAAACTCTTAGTTTGATTATTTATGTCAAAATGGGTAAAACTTCATTATAGTTCGATTTCTGCGTTTTCAATGTGAAGTTAAGGCTTAAAACAACTATTTCTAGTCCCAATAAGTTTTGTGAAGGGTTTAATGTTTATACTCGGCTTGTTTACTTTCAAAACTCTTAGTTTGATTATTTATGTCAAAATGGTTAAAACGTCATTATAGTTCGATTTCCCACGTTTCCAATGTGAAGTTAAGGCTTAGAACAACGATTTCTATTAAAAATAAGTGTTTGTAGATAAAATATGTTTATGCTCGTCTTGTAAAATTTTAAAACTATTAGAACTATGATTTTATACAAAATCGTTAAAACTTCATTATCGTCGTATGTCCCACGTTCCCTACGTGAAGTTAAGGCTGAAAAAAACAACGATTTCTAGTCACAATAAGGTTTGTGACATCTTAATGATTATACTCGGCTTGTTTACTTTCAAAACTCTTAGTTTGATTATTTATGTCAAAATGGGTAAAACTTCATTATAGTTCGATTTCCCACGTTTCCAATGTGAAGTTAAGGCTTAAAACAACAATTTCTATTAAAAATAAGCGTTTGTAGATAAAATATGTTTATGCCCGTCTTGTTAAATTTTAAAACTATTAGAACTATGATTTTATACAAAATCGTTAAAACTTCATTATCATCCTATGTCCCACGTTCCCTATGTGAAGTTAAGGCTGAAAACAACGATTTCTAGTCACAATAAGCTTTGTGACATCTTAATGATTATACTCGGCTTGTTTACTTTCAAAACTCTTAGTTTGATTATTTATGTCAAAATGGGTAAAACTTCATTATAGTTCGATTTCCCACGTTTCCAATGTGAAGTTAAGGCTTAAAACAACGATTTCTATTAAAAATAAGCGTTTGTTGATAAAATACGTTTATGCTCGTCTTATTAAATTTTTAAACTATAAGAACTATGATTTTATACAAAATCGTTAAAACTTCATTATCATCCTATGTCCCACGTTCACTACGTGAAGTTAAGGCTGAAAACAACGATTTCTAGTCACAATAAGGTTTGTGACATCTTAATGATTATACTCGGCTTGTTTACTTTCAAAACTCTTAGTTTGATTATTTATGTCAAAATGTGTAAAACTTCATTATAGTTCGATTTCCCACGTTTTCAATGTGAAGTTAAGGCTTAAAACAACTATTTCTAGTCACAATAAGCTTTGTGAAGGCTTTAATGATTATACTCGGATTGTTTAGTTTCAAAACTCTTGGTTTGATTATTTATGTCAAAATGGGTAAAATTTCATTATAGTTCGATTTCCCACGTTTTCAATGTGAAGTTAATGCTTAAGACAACTATTTCTACTCACAATAAGCTTTGTGAAAGCTTTAATGATTATACTCGGTTTGTTTACTTTCAAAACTCTTAGTATGATTATTTATGTCAAAATGGTTAAAACTTCATTATAGTTCGATTTCCCACGTTTCCAATGTGAAGTTAAGGCTTAAAACAACGATTTCTACTAAAAATAAGCGTTTGTAGATAAAATACGTTTATGCTCGTCTTGTTAAATTTAAAAACTATTAGAACTATGATTTTATACAAAATCGTTAAAACTTCATTATCATCCTATGTCCCACGTTCCCTACGTGAAGTTAAGGCTGAAAACAACGATTTCTAGTCACAATAAGGTTTGTGACATCTTAATGATTTTACTCGGGTTGTTTACTTTCAAAACTCTTAGTTTGATTATTTATGTCAAATTGGGTAAGACTTCATTATAGTTCGATTTCCCACGATTTCAATGTAAAGTTAAGGCTTAAAACAACTATTTCTAGTCACAATAAGCTTTGTGAAAGCTTTAATGATTATACTCGGCTTCTTTACTTTCAAAACTCTTAGTTTGATTATTTATGTCAAAATGGGTAAAACTTCATTATAATTCGATTTCTCGCGTTTTCAATGTGAAGTTAAGTCTTAAAACAACGATTTCTATTAAAAAAAGCGTTTGTAGATAAAATATGTTTATACTTGTCTTGTTAAATTTTAAAACTATTAGAACTATGATTTTATACAAAATCATAGTAAACTTCATTATCGTCCTATGTCCCACGTTCCCAACGTGAAGTTAAGGCTGAAAAAAACGATTTCTAGTCACAATAAGCTTTGTGACATCTTAATGATTTTACTCGGGTTGTTTACTTTCAAAACTCTTAGTTTGATTATTTTTGTCAAAATGGGTAAGACTTCATAATAGTTCGATTTCCCACGTTTTCAATGTGAAGTTAAGGCTTAAAACAACTATTTCTAGTCCCAATAAGCTTAGTGAAGGCTTTAATGATTATACTCGGCTTGTTTACTTTCAAAACTCTTAGTTTGATTATTTATGTCAAAATGGGTGAAACTTCATTATAGTTCGTTTTCCCACGTTTTCAATGTGAAGTTAAGGCTTAAAACAACTATTTCTAGTCAAAATAAGCTTTGTTAAAGCTTTAATGATTATACTCGGCTTGTTTACTTTCAAAACTCTTAGTTTGATTATTTATGTCAAAATGGTTAAAACTTCATTATAGTTCCATTTCCCACGTTTCCAATGTGAAGTTAAGGCTTAAAACAACGATTTCTATTAAAAATAAGCGTTTGTAGATAAAATACGTTTATGCTCTTCTTGTTAAATTTTAAAACTATTAGAACTATGATTTTATACAAAATCGTTAAAACTTCATTATCATCCTATGTCCCACGTTCCCTACGTGAAGTTAAGGCTGAAAACAACAATTTCTAGTCACAATAAGGTTTGTGACATCTTAGTGATTATACTCGGCTTGTTTACTTTCAAAACTTTTAGTTTAATTATTTATGTCAAAATGGGTAAAAGTTCATTATAGTTCGATTTCTCACGTTTTCAATGTAAAGTTAAGGCTTAAAAAAACTATTTCTAGTCCCAATAAGCTTAGTGAAGGCTTTAATGATTATACTCGGCTTGTTTACCTTCAAAACTCTTAGTTTGATTATTTATGTCAAAATGGGTAAAACTTCATTATAGTTCGATTTCCAACGTTTCCAATGTGAAGTTAAGGCTTAAAACAACGATTTCTATTAAAAATAAGCGTTTGTAGATAAAATATGTATATTCACTTCTTGTTAAATTTTAAGACTATTAGAATAATGATTTCATACAAAATGGTTAAAACTTCGATATCGTCCTATGTCCCACGTTCCTTACGTGAAGTTAAGGCTAAAAACAACGATTTCTAGTCACAATAAGCTTTGTGACATCTTAATGTTTATACTCGGCTTGTTTACTTTCAAAACTCTTAGTTTGATTATTTATATCAAAATGGTTAAAACTTCATTATAGTTCGATTTCCCACGTTTCCAATGTGAAGTTAAGGCTTAGAACAACGATTTCTATTAAAAATAAGTGTTTGTAGATAAAATATGTTTATGCCCGTCTTGTTAAATTTTAAAACTATTAGAACTATGATTTTATACAAAATCGTTAAAACTTCATTATCATCCTATGTCCCACGTTTCCTACGTGAAGTTAAGGCTGAAAAAACAACGATTTCTAGTCACAATAAGCTTTGTGACATCTTAATGATTATACTCGGCTTGTTTACTTTCAAAACTCTTAGTTTGATTATTTTTGTCAAAATGGGTAAAACTTCATTATAGTTCGATTTCCCACGTTTCCAATGTGAAGTTAAGGCTTAAAACAACGATTTCTATTAAAAATAAGCGTTTGTTGATAAAATACGTTTATGCTCGTCTTATTAAATTTTTAAACTATAAGAACTATGATTTTATACAAAATCGTTAAAACTTCATTATCATCCTATGTCCCACGTTCACTACGTGAAGTTAAGGCTGAAAACAACGATTTCTAGTCACAATAAGGTTTGTGACATCTTAATGATTATACTCGGCTTGTTTACTTTCAAAACTCTTAGTTTGATTATTTATGTCAAAATGTGTAAAACTTCATTATAGTTCGATTTCTCACGTTTTCAATGTGAAGTTAAGGCTTAAAACAACTATTTCTAGTCACAATAAGCTTTGTGAAGGCTTTAATGATTATACTCGGATTGTTTAGTTTCAAAACTCTTGGTTTGATTATTTATGTCAAAATGGGTAAAATTTCATTATAGTTCGATTTCCCACGTTTTCAATGTGAAGTTAATGCTTAAAACAACTATTTCTACTCACAATAAGCTTTGTGAAAGCTTTAATGATTATACTCGGTTTGTTTACTTTCAAAACTCTTAGTATGATTATTTATGTCAAAATGGTTAAAACTTCATTATAGTTCGATTTCCCACGTTTCCAATGTGAAGTTAAGGCTTAAAACAACGATTTCTACTAAAAATAAGCGTTTGTAGATAAAATACGTTTATGCTCGTCTTGTTAAATTTAAAAACTATTAGAACTATGATTTTATACAAAATCGTTAAAACTTCATAATCATCCTATGTCCCACGTTCCCTACGTGAAGTTAAGGCTGAAAACAACGATTTCTAGTCACAATAAGGTTTGTGACATCTTAATGATTTTACTCGGGTTGTTTACTTTCAAAACTCTTAGTTTGATTATTTATGTCAAATTGGGTAAGACTTCATTATAGTTCGATTTCCCACGATTTCAATGTAAAGTTAAGGCTTAAAACAACTATTTCTAGTCACAATAAGCTTTGTGAAAGCTTTAATGATTATACTCGGCTTCTTTACTTTCAAAACTCTTAGTTTGATTATTTATGTCAAAATGGGTAAAACTTCATTATAATTCGATTTCTCGCGTTTTCAATGTGAAGTTAAGTCTTAAAACAACGATTTCTATTAAAAAAAAGCATTTGTAGATAAAATATGTTTATGCCCGTCTTGTTAAATTTTAAAACTATTAGAACTATGATTTTATACAAAATCGTTAAAACTTCATTATCATCCTATGTCCCGCGTTCCCTATGTGAAGTTAAGGCTGAAAACAACGATTTCTAGTCACAATAAGCTTTGTGACATCTTAATGATTATACTCGGCTTGTTTACTTTCAAAACTCTTAGTTTGATTCGGGTTGTTTACTTTCAAAACTCTTAGTTTGATTATTTTTGTCAAAATGGGTAAGACTTCATTATAGTTCGATTTCCCACGTTTTCAATGTGAAGTTAAGGCTTAAAACAACTATTTCTAGTCCCAATAAGCTTAGTGAAGGCTTTAATGATTATACTCGGCTTGTTTACTTTCAAAACTCTTAGTTTGATTATTTATGTCAAAATGGGTGAAACTTCATTATAGTTCGATTTCCCACGTTTTCAATGTGAAGTTAAGGCTTAAAACAACTATTTCTAGTCAAAATAAGCTTTGTTAAAGCTTTAATGATTATACTCGGCTTGTTTACTTTCAAAACTCTTAGTTTGATTATTTATGTCAAAATGGTTAAAACTTCATTATAGTTCCATTTCCCACGTTTCCAATGTGAAGTTAAGGCTTAAAACAACGATTTCTATTAAAAATAAGCGTTTGTAGATAAAATACGTTTATGCTCTTCTTGTTAAATTTTAAAACTATTAGAACTATGATTTTATACAAAATCGTTAAAACTTCATTATCATCCTAAGTCCCACGTTCCCTACGTGAAGTTAAGGCTGAAAACAACAATTTCTAGTCACAATAAGGTTTGTGACATCTTAGTGATTATACTCGGCTTGTTTACTTTCAAAACTTTTAGTTTAATTATTTATGTCAAAATGGGTAAAAGTTCATTATAGTTCGATTTCTCACGTTTTCAATGTAAAGTTAAGGCTTAAAAAAACTATTTCTTGTCCCAATAAGCTTAGTGAAGGCTTTAATGATTATACTCGGCTTGTTTACCTTCAAAACTCTTAGTTTGATTATTTATGTCAAAATGGGTAAAACTTCATTATAGTTCGATTTCCAACGTTTCCAATGTGAAGTTAAGGCTTAAAACAACGATTTCTATTAAAAATAAGCGTTTGTAGATAAAATATGTATATTCACTTCTTGTTAAATTTTAAGACTATTAGAATAACGATTTCATACAAAATGGTTAAAACTTCGATATCGTCCTATGTCCCACGTTCCTTACGTGAAGTTAAGGCTAAAAACAACGATTTCTAGTCACAATAAGCTTTGTGACATCTTAATGTTTATACTCGGCTTGTTTACTTTCAAAACTCTTAGTTTGATTATTTATATCAAATTGGGTAAGACTTCATTATAGTTCGATTTCCCACGTTTTCAATGTAAAGTTAAGGCTTAAAACAACTATTTCTAGTCACAATAAGCTTTGTGAAAGCTTTAATGATTATACTCGGCTTCTTTACTTTCAAAACTCTTAGTTTGATTATTTATGTCAAAATGGGTAAAACTTCATTATAATTCGATTTCTCGCGTTTTCAATGTGAAGTTAAGTCTTAAAACAACGATTTCTATTAAAAATAAGCGTTTGTAGATAAAATATGTTTATACTCGTCTTGTTAAATTTTAAAACTATTAGAACTATGATTTTATACAAAATCATAGTAAACTTCATTATCGTCCTATGTCCCACGTTCCCAACGTGAAGTTAAGGCTGAAAAAAAACGATTTCTAGTCACAATAAGCTTTGTGACATCTTAATGATTTTACTCGGGTTGTTTACTTTCAAAACTCTTAGTTTGATTATTTTTGTCAAAATGGGTAAGACTTCATTATAGTTCGATTTCCCACGTTTTCAATGTGAAGTTAAGGCTTAAAACAACTATTTCTAGTCCCAATAAGCTTAGTGAAGGCTTTAATGATTATACTCGGCTTGTTTACTTTCAAAACTCTTAGTTTGATTATTTATGTCAAAATGGGTGAAACTTCATTATAGTTCGATTTCCCACGTTTTCAATGTGAAGTTAAGGCTTAAAACAACTATTTCTAGTCAAAATAAGCTTTGTTAAAGCTTTAATGATTATACTCGGCTTGTTTACTTTCAAAACTCTTAGTTTGATTATTTATGTCAAAATGGTTAAAACTTCATTATAGTTCCATTTCCCACGTTTCCAATGTGAAGTTAAGGCTTAAAACAACGATTTCTATTAAAAATAAGCGTTTGTAGATAAAATACGTTTATGCTCTTCTTGTTAAATTTTAAAACTATTAGAACTATGATTTTATACAAAATCGTTAAAACTTCATTATCATCCTATGTCCCACGTTCCCTACGTGAAGTTAAGGCTGAAAACAACAATTTCTAGTCACAACAAGGTTTGTGACATCTTAGTGATTATACTCGGCTTGTTTACTTTCAAAACTTTTAGTTTAATTATTTATGTCAAAATGGGTAAAAGTTCATTATAGTTCGATTTCTCACGTTTTCAATGTAAAGTTAAGGCTTAAAAAAACTATTTCTAGTCCCAATAAGCTTAGTGAAGGCTTTAATGATTATACTCGGCTTGTTTACCTTCAAAACTCTTAGTTTGATTATTTATGTCAAAATGGGTAAAACTTCATTATAGTTCGATTTCCAACGTTTCCAATGTGAAGTTAAGGCTTAAAACAACGATTTCTATTAAAAATAAGCGTTTGTAGATAAAATATGTATTTTCACTTCTTGTTAAATTTTAAGACTATTAGAATAATGATTTCATACAAAATGGTTAAAACTTCGATATCGTCCTATGTCCCACGTGCCTTACGTGAAGTTAAGGCTAAAAACAACGATTTCTAGTCACAATAAGCTTTGTGACATCTTAATGTTTATACTCGGCTTGTTTACTTTCAAAACTCTTAGTTTGATTATTTATGTCAAAATGGGTAAAACTTCATTATAGTTCGATTTCTGCGTTTTCAATGTGAAGTTAAGGCTTAAAACAACTATTTCTAGTCCCAATAAGTTTTGTGAAGGGTTTAATGTTTATACTCGGCTTGTTTACTTTCAAAACTCTTAGTTTGATTATTTATGTCAAAATGGTTAAAACGTCATTATAGTTCGATTTCCCACGTTTCCAATGTGAAGTTAAGGCTTAGAACAACGATTTCTATTAAAAATAAGTGTTTGTAGATAAAATATGTTTATGCTCGTCTTGTAAAATTTTAAAACTATTAGAACTATGATTTTATACAAAATCGTTAAAACTTCATTATCGTCGTATGTCCCACGTTCCCTACGTGAAGTTAAGGCTGAAAACAACGATTTCTAGTCACAATAAGGTTTGTGACATCTTAATGATTATACTCGGCTTGTTTACTTTCAAAACTCTTAGTTTGATTATTTATGTCAAAATGGGTAAAACTTCATTATAGTTCGATTTCCCACGTTTCCAATGTGAAGTTAAGGCTTAAAACAACAATTTCTATTAAAAATAAGCGTTTGTAGATAAAATATGTTTATGCCCGTCTTGTTAAATTTTAAAACTATTAGAACTATGATTTTATACAAAATCGTTAAAACTTCATTATCATCCTATGTCCCACGTTCCCTATGTGAAGTTAAGGCTGAAAACAACGATTTCTAGTCACAATAAGCTTTGTGACATCTTAATGATTATACTCGGCTTGTTTACTTTCAAAACTCTTAGTTTGATTATTTATGTCAAAATGGGTAAAACTTCATTATAGTTCGATTTCCCACGTTTCCAATGTGAAGTTAAGGCTTAAAACAACGATTTCTATTAAAAATAAGCGTTTGTTGATAAAATACGTTTATGCTCGTCTTATTAAATTTTTAAACTATAAGAACTATGATTTTATACAAAATCGTTAAAACTTCATTATCATCCTATGTCCCACGTTCACTACGTGAAGTTAAGGCTGAAAACAACGATTTCTAGTCACAATAAGCTTTGTGACATCTTAATGATTATACTCGGCTTGTTTACTTTCAAAACTCTTAGTTTGATTATTTATGTCAAAATGTGTAAAACTTCATTATAGTTCGATTTCCCACGTTTTCAATGTGAAGTTAAGGCTTAAAACAACTATTTCTAGTCACAATAAGCTTTGTGAAGGCTTTAATGATTATACTCGGATTGTTTAGTTTCAAAACTCTTGGTTTGATTATTTATGTCAAAATGGGTAAAATTTCATTATAGTTCGATTTCCCACGTTTTCAATGTGAAGTTAATGCTTAAGACAACTATTTCTACTCACAATAAGCTTTGTGAAAGCTTTAATGATTATACTCGGTTTGTTTACTTTCAAAACTCTTAGTATGATTATTTATGTCAAAATGGTTAAAACTTCATTATAGTTCGATTTCCCACGTTTCCAATGTGAAGTTAAGGCTTAAAACAACGATTTCTACTAAAAATAAGCGTTTGTAGATAAAATACGTTTATGCTCGTCTTGTTAAATTTAAAAACTATTAGAACTATGATTTTATACAAAATCGTTAAAACTTCATTATCATCCTATGTCCCACGTTCCCTACGTGAAGTTAAGGTGAAAACAACGATTTCTAGTCACAATAAGGTTTGTGACATCTTAATGATTTTACTCGGGTTGTTTACTTTCAAAACTCTTAGTTTGATTATTTATGTCAAATTGGGTAAGACTTCATTATAGTTCGATTTCCCACGATTTCAATGTAAAGTTAAGGCTTAAAACAACTATTTCTAGTCACAATAAGCTTTGTGAAAGCTTTAATGATTATACTCGGCTTCTTTACTTTCAAAACTCTTAGTTTGATTATTTATGTCAAAATGGGTAAAACTTCATTATAATTCGATTTCTCGCGTTTTCAATGTGAAGTTAAGTCTTAAAACAACGATTTCTATTAAAAAAAAGCGTTTGTAGATAAAATATGTTTATACTTGTCTTGTTAAATTTTAAAACTATTAGAACTATGATTTTATACAAAATCATAGTAAACTTCATTATCGTCCTATGTCCCACGTTCCCAACGTGAAGTTAAGGCTGAAAAAAACGATTTCTAGTCACAATAAGCTTTGTGACATCTTAATGATTTTACTCGGTTTGTTTACTTTCAAAACTCTTAGTTTGATTATTTTTGTCAAAATGGGTAAGACTTCATAATAGTTCGATTTCCCACGTTTTCAATGTGAAGTTAAGGCTTAAAACAACTATTTCTAGTCCCAATAAGCTTAGTGAAGGCTTTAATGATTATACTCGGCTTGTTTACTTTCAAAACTCTTAGTTTGATTATTTATGTCAAAATGGGTGAAACTTCATTATAGTTCGATTTCCCACGTTTTCAATGTGAAGTTAAGGCTTAAAACAACTATTTCTAGTCAAAATAAGCTTTGTTAAAGCTTTAATGATTATACTCGGCTTGTTTACTTTCAAAACTCTTAGTTTGATTATTTATGTCAAAATGGTTAAAACTTCATTATAGTTCCATTTCCCACGTTTCCAATGTGAAGTTAAGGCTTAAAACAACGATTTCTATTAAAAATAAGCGTTTGTAGATAAAATACGTTTATGCTCTTCTTGTTAAATTTTAAAACTATTAGAACTATGATTTTATACAAAATCGTTAAAACTTCATTATCATCCTATGTCCCACGTTCCCTACGTGAAGTTAAGGCTGAAAACAACAATTTCTAGTCACAATAAGGTTTGTAACATCTTAGTGATTATACTCGGCTTGTTTACGTTCAAAACTTTTAGTTTAATTATTTATGTCAAAATGGGTAAAAGTTCATTATAGTTCGATTTCTCACGTTTTCAATGTAAAGTTAAGGCTTAAAAAAACTATTTCTAGTCCCAATAAGCTTAGTGAAGGCTTTAATGATTATACTCGGCTTGTTTACCTTCAAAACTCTTAGTTTGATTATTTATGTCAAAATGGGTAAAACTTCATTATAGTTCGATTTCCAACGTTTCCAATGTGAAGTTAAGGCTTAAAACAACGATTTCTATTAAAAATAAGCGTTTGTAGATAAAATATGTATATTCACTTCTTGTTAAATTTTAAGACTATTAGAATAATGATTTCATACAAAATGGTTAAAACTTCGATATCGTCCTATGTCCCACGTTCCTTACGTGAAGTTAAGGCTAAAAACAACGATTTCTAGTCACAATAAGCTTTGTGACATCTTAATGTTTATACTCGGCTTGTTTACTTTCAAAACTCTTAGTTTGATTATTTATGTCAAAATGGGTAAAACTTCATTATAGTTCGATTTCCTGCGTTTTCAATGTGAAGTTAAGGCTTAAAACAACTATTTCTAGTCCCAATAAGTTTTGTGAAGGCTTTAATGTTTATAGTCGGCTTGTTTACTTTCAAAACTCTTAGTTTGATTATTTATGTCAAAATGGTTAAAACTTCATTATAGTTCGATTTCCCACGTTTCCAATGTGAAGTTAAGGCTTAGAACAACGATTTCTATTAAAAATAAGTGTTTGTAGATAAAATATGTTTATGCCCGTCTTGTTAAATTTTAAAACTATTAGAACTATGATTTTATACAAAATCGTTAAAACTTCATTATCATCCTATGTCCCACGTTTCCTACGTGAAGTTAAGGCTTTGAAAACAACGATTTCTAGTCACAATAAGCTTTGTGACATCTTAATGATTATACTCGGCTTGTTTACTTTCAAAACTCTTAGTTTGATTATTTTTGTCAAAATGGGTAAAACTTCATTATAGTTCGATTTCCCACGTTTCCAATGTGAAGTTAAGGCTTAAAACAACGATTTCTATTAAAAATAAGCGTTTGTTGATAAAATACGTTTATGCTCGTCTTATTAAATTTTTAAACTATAAGAACTATGATTTTATACAAAATCGTTAAAACTTCATTATCATCCTATGTCCCACGTTCACTACGTGAAGTTAAGGCTGAAAACAACGATTTCTAGTCACAATAAGGTTTGTGACATCTTAATGATTATACTCGGCTTGTTTACTTTCAAAACTCTTAGTTTGATTATTTATGTCAAAATGTGTAAAACTTCATTATAGTTCGATTTCCCACGTTTTCAATGTGAAGTTAAGGCTTAAAACAACTATTTCTAGTCACAATAAGCTTTGTGAAGGCTTTAATGATTATACTCGGATTGTTTAGTTTCAAAACTCTTGGTTTGATTATTTATGTCAAAATGGGTAAAATTTCATTATTGTTCGATTTCCCACGTTTTCAATGTGAAGTTAATGCTTAAAACAACTATTTCTACTCACAATAAGCTTTGTGAAAGCTTTAATGATTATACTCGGTTTGTTTACTTTCAAAACTCTTAGTCTGATTATTTATGTCAAAATGGTTAAAACTTCATTATAGTTCGATTTCCCACGTTTCCAATGTGAAGTTAAGGCTTAAAACAACGATTTCTACTAAAAATAAGCGTTTGTAGATAAAATACGTTTATGCTCGTCTTGTTAAATTTAAAAACTATTAGAACTATGATTTTATACAAAATCGTTAAAACTTCATTATCATCCTATGTCCCACGTTCCCTACGTGAAGTTAAGGCTGAAAACAACGATTTCTAGTCACAATAAGGTTTGTGACATCTTAATGATTTTACTCGGGTTGTTTACTTTCAAAACTCTTAGTTTGATTATTTATGTCAAATTGGGTAAGACTTCATTATAGTTCGATTTCCCACGATTTCAATGTAAAGTTAAGGCTTAAAACAACTATTTCTAGTCACAATAAGCTTTGTGAAAGCTTTAATGATTATACTCGGCTTCTTTACTTTCAAAACTCTTAGTTTGATTATTTATGTCAAAATGGGTAAAACTTCATTATAATTCGATTTCTCGCGTTTTCAATGTGAAGTTAAGTCTTAAAACAACGATTTCTATTAAAAAAAAGCGTTTGTAGATAAAATATGTTTATACTTGTCTTGTTAAATTTTAAAACTATTAGAACTATGATTTTATACAAAATCATAGTAAACTTCATTATCGTCCTATGTCCCACGTTCCCAACGTGAAGTTAAGGCTGAAAAAAACGATTTCTAGTCACAATAAGCTTTGTGACATCTTAATGATTTTACTCGGGTTGTTTACTTTCAAAACTCTTAGTTTGATTATTTTTGTCAAAATGGGTAAGACTTCATAATAGTTCGATTTCCCACGTTTTCAATGTGAAGTTAAGGCTTAAAACAACTATTTCTAGTCCCAATAAGCTTAGTGAAGGCTTTAATGATTATACTCGGCTTGTTTACTTTCAAAACTCTTAGTTTGATTATTTATGTCAAAATGGGTGAAACTTCATTATAGTTCGATTTCCCACGTTTTCAATGTGAAGTTAAGGCTTAAAACAACTATTTCTAGTCAAAATAAGCTTTGTTAAAGCTTTAATGATTATACTCGGCTTGTTTACTTTCAAAACTCTTAGTTTGATTATTTATGTCAAAATGGTTAAAACTTCATTATAGTTCCATTTCCCACGTTTCCAATGTGAAGTTAAGGCTTAAAACAACGATTTCTATTAAAAATAAGCGTTTGTAGATAAAATACGTTTATGCTCTTCTTGTTAAATTTTAAAACTATTAGAACTATGATTTTATACAAAATCGTTAAAACTTCATTATCATCCTATGTCCCACGTTCCCTACGTGAAGTTAAGGCTGAAAACAACAATTTCTAGTCACAATAAGGTTTGTGACATCTTAGTGATTATACTCGGCTTGTTTACTTTCAAAACTTTTAGTTTAATTATTTATGTCAAAATGGGTAAAAGTTCATTATAGTTCGATTTCTCACGTTTTCAATGTAAAGTTAAGGCTTAAAAAAACTATTTCTAGTCCCAATAAGCTTAGTGAAGGCTTTAATGATTATACTCGGCTTGTTTACCTTCAAAACTCTTAGTTTGATTATTTATGTCAAAATGGGTAAAACTTCATTATAGTTCGATTTCCAACGTTTCCAATGTGAAGTTAAGGCTTAAAACAACGATTTCTATTAAAAATAAGCGTTTGTAGATAAAATATGTATTTTCACTTCTTGTTAAATTTTAAGACTATTAGAATAATGATTTCATACAAAATGGTTAAAACTTCGATATCATCCTATGTCCCACGTGCCTTACGTGAAGTTAAGGCTAAAAACAACGATTTCTAGTCACAATAAGCTTTGTGACATCTTAATGTTTATACTCGGCTTGTTTACTTTCAAAACTCTTAGTTTGATTATTTATGTCAAAATGGGTAAAACTTCATTATAGTTCGATTTCTGCGTTTTCAATGTGAAGTTAAGGCTTAAAACAACTATTTCTAGTCCCAATAAGTTTTGTGAAGGGTTTAATGTTTATACTCGGCTTGTTTACTTTCAAAACTCTTAGTTTGATTATTTATGTCAAAATGGTTAAAACGTCATTATAGTTCGATTTCCCACGTTTCCAATGTGAAGTTAAGGCTTAGAACAACGATTTCTATTAAAAATAAGTGTTTGTAGATAAAATATGTTTATGCTCGTCTTGTAAAATTTTAAAACTATTAGAACTATGATTTTATACAAAATCGTTAAAACTTCATTATCGTCGTATGTCCCACGTTCCCTACGTGAAGTTAAGGCTGAAAACAACGATTTCTAGTCACAATAAGGTTTGTGACATCTTAATGATTATACTCGGCTTGTTTACTTTCAAAACTCTTAGTTTGATTATTTATGTCAAAATGTGTAAAACTTCATTATAGTTCGATTTCCCACGTTTTCAATGTGAAGTTAAGGCTTAAAACAACTATTTCTAGTCACAATAAGCTTTGTGAAGGCTTTAATGATTATACTCGGATTGTTTAGTTTCAAAACTCTTGGTTTGATTATTTATGTCAAAATGGGTAAAATTTCATTATAGTTCGATTTCCCACGTTTTCAATGTGAAGTTAATGCTTAAGACAACTATTTCTACTCACAATAAGCTTTGTGAAAGCTTTAATGATTATACTCGGTTTGTTTACTTTCAAAACTCTTAGTATGATTATTTATGTCAAAATGGTTAAAACTTCATTATAGTTCGATTTCCCACGTTTCCAATGTGAAGTTAAGGCTTAAAACAACGATTTCTACTAAAAATAAGCGTTTGTAGATAAAATACGTTTATGCTCGTCTTGTTAAATTTAAAAACTATTAGAACTATGATTTTATACAAAATCGTTAAAACTTCATTATCATCCTATGTCCCACGTTCCCTACGTGAAGTTAAGGCTGAAAACAACGATTTCTAGTCACAATAAGGTTTGTGACATCTTAATGATTTTACTCGGGTTGTTTACTTTCAAAACTCTTAGTTTGATTATTTATGTCAAATTGGGTAAGACTTCATTATAGTTCGATTTCCCACGATTTCAATGTAAAGTTAAGGCTTAAAACAACTATTTCTAGTCACAATAAGCTTTGTGAAAGCTTTAATGATTATACTCGGCTTCTTTACTTTCAAAACTCTTAGTTTGATTATTTATGTCAAAATGGGTAAAACTTCATTATAATTCGATTTCTCGCGTTTTCAATGTGAAGTTAAGTCTTAAAACAACGATTTCTATTAAAAAAAGCGTTTGTAGATAAAATATGTTTATACTTGTCTTGTTAAATTTTAAAACTATTAGAACTATGATTTTATACAAAATCATAGTAAACTTCATTATCGTCCTATGTCCCACGTTCCCAACGTGAAGTTAAGGCTTTGAAAAAAACGATTTCTAGTCACAATAAGCTTTGTGACATCTTAATGATTTTACTCGGTTTGTTTACTTTCAAAACTCTTAGTTTGATTATTTTTGTCAAAATGGGTAAGACTTCATAATAGTTCGATTTCCCACGTTTTCAATGTGAAGTTAAGGCTTAAAACAACTATTTCTAGTCCCAATAAGCTTAGTGAAGGCTTTAATGATTATACTCGGCTTGTTTACTTTCAAAACTCTTAGTTTGATTATTTATGTCAAAATGGGTGAAACTTCATTATAGTTCGATTTCCCACGTTTTCAATGTGAAGTTAAGGCTTAAAACAACTATTTCTAGTCAAAATAAGCTTTGTTAAAGCTTTAATGATTATACTCGGCTTGTTTACTTTCAAAACTCTTAGTTTGATTATTTATGTCAAAATGGTTAAAACTTCATTATAGTTCCATTTCCCACGTTTCCAATGTGAAGTTAAGGCTTAAAACAACGATTTCTATTAAAAATAAGCGTTTGTAGATAAAATACGTTTATGCTCTTCTTGTTAAATTTTAAAACTATTAGAACTATGATTTTATACAAAATCGTTAAAACTTCATTATCATCCTATGTCCCACGTTCCCACGTACGTGAAGTTAAGGCTGAAAACAACAATTTCTAGTCACAATAAGGTTTGTGACATCTTAGTGATTATACTCGGCTTGTTTACTTTCAAAACTTTTAGTTTAATTATTTATGTCAAAATGGGTAAAAGTTCATTATAGTTCGATTTCTCACGTTTTCAATGTAAAGTTAAGGCTTAAAAAAACTATTTCTAGTCCCAATAAGCTTAGTGAAGGCTTTAATGATTATACTCGGCTTGTTTACCTTCAAAACTCTTAGTTTGATTATTTATGTCAAAATGGGTAAAACTTCATTATAGTTCGATTTCCAACGTTTCCAATGTGAAGTTAAGGCTTAAAACAACGATTTCTATTAAAAATAAGCGTTTGTAGATAAAATATGTATATTCACTTCTTGTTAAATTTTAAGACTATTAGAATAATGATTTCATACAAAATGGTTAAAACTTCGATATCGTCCTATGTCCCACGTTCCTTACGTGAAGTTAAGGCTAAAAACAACGATTTCTAGTCACAATAAGCTTTGTGACATCTTAATGTTTATACTCGGCTTGTTTACTTTCAAAACTCTTAGTTTGATTATTTATGTCAAAATGGGTAAAACTTCATTATAGTTCGATTTCCTGCGTTTTCAATGTGAAGTTAAGGCTTAAAACAACTATTACTAGTCCCAATAAGTTTTGTGAAGGCTTTAATGTTTATAGTCGGCTTGTTTACTTTCAAAACTCTTAGTTTGATTATTTATGTCAAAATGGTTAAAACTTCATTATAGTTCGATTTCCCACGTTTCCAATGTGAAGTTAAGGCTTAGAACAACGATTTCTATTAAAAATAAGTGTTTGTAGATAAAATATGTTTATGCCCGTCTTGTTAAATTTTAAAACTATTAGAACTATGATTTTATACAAAATCGTTAAAACTTCATTATCATCCTATGTCCCACGTTTCCTACGTGAAGTTAAGGCTGAAAACAACGATTTCTAGTCACAATAAGCTTTGTGACATCTTAATGATTATACTCGGCTTGTTTACTTTCAAAACTCTTAGTTTGATTATTTTTGTCAAAATGGGTAAAACTTCATTATAGTTCGATTTCCCACGTTTCCAATGTGAAGTTAAGGCTTAAAACAACGATTTCTATTAAAAATAAGCGTTTGTTGATAAAATACGTTTATGCTCGTCTTATTAAATTTTTAAACTATAAGAACTATGATTTTATACAAAATCGTTAAAACTTCATTATCATCCTATGTCCCACGTTCACTACGTGAAGTTAAGGCTGAAAACAACGATTTCTAGTCACAATAAGGTTTGTGACATCTTAATGATTATACTCGGCTTGTTTACTTTCAAAACTCTTAGTTTGATTATTTATGTCAAAATGTGTAAAACTTCATTATAGTTCGATTTCCCACGTTTTCAATGTGAAGTTAAGGCTTAAAACAACTATTTCTAGTCACAATAAGCTTTGTGAAGGCTTTAATGATTATACTCGGATTGTTTAGTTTCAAAACTCTTGGTTTGATTATTTATGTCAAAATGGGTAAAATTTCATTATTGTTCGATTTCCCACGTTTTCAATGTGAAGTTAATGCTTAAAACAACTATTTCTACTCACAATAAGCTTTGTGAAAGCTTTAATGATTATACTCGGTTTGTTTACTTTCAAAACTCTTAGTCTGATTATTTATGTCAAAATGGTTAAAACTTCATTATAGTTCGATTTCCCACGTTTCCAATGTGAAGTTAAGGCTTAAAACAACGATTTCTACTAAAAATAAGCGTTTGTAGATAAAATACGTTTATGCTCGTCTTGTTAAATTTAAAAACTATTAGAACTATGATTTTATACAAAATCGTTAAAACTTCATTATCATCCTATGTCCCACGTTCCCTACGTGAAGTTAAGGCTGAAAACAACGATTTCTAGTCACAATAAGGTTTGTGACATCTTAATGATTTTACTCGGGTTGTTTACTTTCAAAACTCTTAGTTTGATTATTTATGTCAAATTGGGTAAGACTTCATTATAGTTCGATTTCCCACGATTTCAATGTAAAGTTAAGGCTTAAAACAACTATTTCTAGTCACAATAAGCTTTGTGAAAGCTTTAATGATTATACTCGGCTTCTTTACTTTCAAAACTCTTAGTTTGATTATTTATGTCAAAATGGGTAAAACTTCATTATAATTCGATTTCTCGCGTTTTCAATGTGAAGTTAAGTCTTAAAACAACGATTTCTATTAAAAAAAAGCGTTTGTAGATAAAATATGTTTATACTTGTCTTGTTAAATTTTAAAACTATTAGAACTATGATTTTATACAAAATCATAGTAAACTTCATTATCGTCCTATGTCCCACGTTCCCAACGTGAAGTTAAGGCTGAAAAAAACGATTTCTAGTCACAATAAGCTTTGTGACATCTTAATGATTTTACTCGGGTTGTTTACTTTCAAAACTCTTAGTTTGATTATTTTTGTCAAAATGGGTAAGACTTCATAATAGTTCGATTTCCCACGTTTTCAATGTGAAGTTAAGGCTTAAAACAACTATTTCTAGTCCCAATAAGCTTAGTGAAGGCTTTAATGATTATACTCGGCTTGTTTACTTTCAAAACTCTTAGTTTGATTATTTATGTCAAAATGGGTGAAACTTCATTATAGTTCGATTTCCCACGTTTTCAATGTGAAGTTAAGGCTTAAAACAACTATTTCTAGTCAAAATAAGCTTTGTTAAAGCTTTAATGATTATACTCGGCTTGTTTACTTTCAAAACTCTTAGTTTGATTATTTATGTCAAAATGGTTAAAACTTCATTATAGTTCCATTTCCCACGTTTCCAATGTGAAGTTAAGGCTTAAAACAACGATTTCTATTAAAAATAAGCGTTTGTAGATAAAATACGTTTATGCTCTTCTTGTTAAATTTTAAAACTATTAGAACTATGATTTTATACAAAATCGTTAAAACTTCATTATCATCCTATGTCCCACGTTCCCTACGTGAAGTTAAGGCTGAAAACAACAATTTCTAGTCACAATAAGGTTTGTGACATCTTAGTGATTATACTCGGCTTGTTTACTTTCAAAACTTTTAGTTTAATTATTTATGTCAAAATGGGTAAAAGTTCATTATAGTTCGATTTCTCACGTTTTCAATGTAAAGTTAAGGCTTAAAAAAACTATTTCTAGTCCCAATAAGCTTAGTGAAGGCTTTAATGATTATACTCGGCTTGTTTACCTTCAAAACTCTTAGTTTGATTATTTATGTCAAAATGGGTAAAACTTCATTATAGTTCGATTTCCAACGTTTCCAATGTGAAGTTAAGGCTTAAAACAACGATTTCTATTAAAAATAAGCGTTTGTAGATAAAATATGTATTTTCACTTCTTGTTAAATTTTAAGACTATTAGAATAATGATTTCATACAAAATGGTTAAAACTTCGATATCGTCCTATGTCCCACGTGCCTTACGTGAAGTTAAGGCTAAAAACAACGATTTCTAGTCACAATAAGCTTTGTGACATCTTAATGTTTATACTCGGCTTGTTTACTTTCAAAACTCTTAGTTTGATTATTTATGTCAAAATGGGTAAAACTTCATTATAGTTCGATTTCCTGCGTTTTCAATGTGAAGTTAAGGCTTAAAACAACTATTTCTAGTCCCAATAAGTTTTGTGAAGGGTTTAATGTTTATACTCGGCTTGTTTACTTTCAAAACTCTTAGTTTGATTATTTATGTCAAAATGGTTAAAACGTCATTATAGTTCGATTTCCCACGTTTCCAATGTGAAGTTAAGGCTTAGAACAACGATTTCTATTAAAAATAAGTGTTTGTAGATAAAATATGTTTATGCTCGTCTTGTAAAATTTTAAAACTATTAGAACTATGATTTTATACAAAATCGTTAAAACTTCATTATCGTCGTATGTCCCACGTTCCCTACGTGAAGTTAAGGCTGAAAACAACGATTTCTAGTCACAATAAGGTTTGTGACATCTTAATGATTATACTCGGCTTGTTTACTTTCAAAACTCTTAGTTTGATTATTTATGTCAAAATGGGTAAAACTTCATTATAGTTCGATTTCCCACGTTTCCAATGTGAAGTTAAGGCTTAAAACAACAATTTCTATTAAAAATAAGCGTTTGTAGATAAAATATGTTTATGCCCGTCTTGTTAAATTTTAAAACTATTAGAACTATGATTTTATACAAAATCGTTAAAACTTCATTATCATCCTATGTCCCACGTTCCCTATGTGAAGTTAAGGCTGAAAACAACGATTTCTAGTCACAATAAGCTTTGTGACATCTTAATGATTATACTCGGCTTGTTTACTTTCAAAACTCTTAGTTTGATTATTTATGTCAAAATGGGTAAAACTTCATTATAGTTCGATTTCCCACGTTTCCAATGTGAAGTTAAGGCTTAAAACAACGATTTCTATTAAAAATAAGCGTTTGTTGATAAAATACGTTTATGCTCGTCTTATTAAATTTTTAAACTATAAGAACTATGATTTTATACAAAATCGTTAAAACTTCATTATCATCCTATGTCCCACGTTCACTACGTGAAGTTAAGGCTGAAAACAACGATTTCTAGTCACAATAAGGTTTGTGACATCTTAATGATTATACTCGGCTTGTTTACTTTCAAAACTCTTAGTTTGATTATTTATGTCAAAATGTGTAAAACTTCATTATAGTTCGATTTCCCACGTTTTCAATGTGAAGTTAAGGCTTAAAACAACTATTTCTAGTCACAATAAGCTTTGTGAAGGCTTTAATGATTATACTCGGATTGTTTAGTTTCAAAACTCTTGGTTTGATTATTTATGTCAAAATGGGTAAAATTTCATTATAGTTCGATTTCCCACGTTTTCAATGTGAAGTTAATGCTTAAGACAACTATTTCTACTCACAATAAGCTTTGTGAAAGCTTTAATGATTATACTCGGTTTGTTTACTTTCAAAACTCTTAGTATGATTATTTATGTCAAAATGGTTAAAACTTCATTATAGTTCGATTTCCCACGTTTCCAATGTGAAGTTAAGGCTTAAAACAACGATTTCTACTAAAAATAAGCGTTTGTAGATAAAATACGTTTATGCTCGTCTTGTTAAATTTAAAAACTATTAGAACTATGATTTTATACAAAATCGTTAAAACTTCATTATCATCCTATGTCCCACGTTCCCTACGTGAAGTTAAGGCTGAAAACAACGATTTCTAGTCACAATAAGGTTTGTGACATCTTAATGATTTTACTCGGGTTGTTTACTTTCAAAACTCTTAGTTTGATTATTTATGTCAAATTGGGTAAGACTTCATTATAGTTCGATTTCCCACGATTTCAATGTAAAGTTAAGGCTTAAAACAACTATTTCTAGTCACAATAAGCTTTGTGAAAGCTTTAATGATTATACTCGGCTTCTTTACTTTCAAAACTCTTAGTTTGATTATTTATGTCAAAATGGGTAAAACTTCATTATAATTCGATTTCTCGCGTTTTCAATGTGAAGTTAAGTCTTAAAACAACGATTTCTATTAAAAAAAGCGTTTGTAGATAAAATATGTTTATACTTGTCTTGTTAAATTTTAAAACTATTAGAACTATGATTTTATACAAAATCATAGTAAACTTCATTATCGTCCTATGTCCCACGTTCCCAACGTGAAGTTAAGGCTGAAAAAAACGATTTCTAGTCACAATAAGCTTTGTGACATCTTAATGATTTTACTCGGTTTGTTTACTTTCAAAACTCTTAGTTTGATTATTTTTGTCAAAATGGGTAAGACTTCATAATAGTTCGATTTCCCACGTTTTCAATGTGAAGTTAAGGCTTAAAACAACTATTTCTAGTCCCAATAAGCTTAGTGAAGGCTTTAATGATTATACTCGGCTTGTTTACTTTCAAAACTCTTAGTTTGATTATTTATGTCAAAATGGGTGAAACTTCATTATAGTTCGATTTCCCACGTTTTCAATGTGAAGTTAAGGCTTAAAACAACTATTTCTAGTCAAAATAAGCTTTGTTAAAGCTTTAATGATTATACTCGGCTTGTTTACTTTCAAAACTCTTAGTTTGATTATTTATGTCAAAATGGTTAAAACTTCATTATAGTTCCATTTCCCACGTTTCCAATGTGAAGTTAAGGCTTAAAACAACGATTTCTATTAAAAATAAGCGTTTGTAGATAAAATACGTTTATGCTCTTCTTGTTAAATTTTAAAACTATTAGAACTATGATTTTATACAAAATCGTTAAAACTTCATTATCATCCTATGTCCCACGTTCCCTACGTGAAGTTAAGGCTGAAAACAACAATTTCTAGTCACAATAAGGTTTGTGACATCTTAGTGATTATACTCGGCTTGTTTACTTTCAAAACTTTTAGTTTAATTATTTATGTCAAAATGGGTAAAAGTTCATTATAGTTCGATTTCTCACGTTTTCAATGTAAAGTTAAGGCTTAAAAAAACTATTTCTAGTCCCAATAAGCTTAGTGAAGGCTTTAATGATTATACTCGGCTTGTTTACCTTCAAAACTCTTAGTTTGATTATTTATGTCAAAATGGGTAAAACTTCATTATAGTTCGATTTCCAACGTTTCCAATGTGAAGTTAAGGCTTAAAACAACGATTTCTATTAAAAATAAGCGTTTGTAGATAAAATATGTATATTCACTTCTTGTTAAATTTTAAGACTATTAGAATAATGATTTCATACAAAATGGTTAAAACTTCGATATCGTCCTATGTCCCACGTTCCTTACGTGAAGTTAAGGCTAAAAACAACGATTTCTAGTCACAATAAGCTTTGTGACATCTTAATGTTTATACTCGGCTTGTTTACTTTCAAAACTCTTAGTTTGATTATTTATGTCAAAATGGGTAAAACTTCATTATAGTTCGATTTCTGCGTTTTCAATGTGAAGTTAAGGCTTAAAACAACTATTTCTAGTCCCAATAAGTTTTGTGAAGGCTTTAATGTTTATAGTCGGCTTGTTTACTTTCAAAACTCTTAGTTTGATTATTTATGTCAAAATGGTTAAAACTTCATTATAGTTCGATTTCCCACGTTTCCAATGTGAAGTTAAGGCTTAGAACAACGATTTCTATTAAAAATAAGTGTTTGTAGATAAAATATGTTTATGCCCGTCTTGTTAAATTTTAAAACTATTAGAACTATGATTTTATACAAAATCGTTAAAACTTCATTATCATCCTATGTCCCACGTTTCCTACGTGAAGTTAAAATTTGAAAACAACGATTTCTAGTCACAATAAGCTTTGTGACATCTTAATGATTATACTCGGCTTGTTTACTTTCAAAACTCTTAGTTTGATTATTTTTGTCAAAATGGGTAAAACTTCATTATAGTTCGATTTCCCACGTTTCCAATGTGAAGTTAAGGCTTAAAACAACGATTTCTATTAAAAATAAGCGTTTGTTGATAAAATACGTTTATGCTCGTCTTATTAAATTTTTAAACTATAAGAACTATGATTTTATACAAAATCGTTAAAACTTCATTATCATCCTATGTCCCACGTTCACTACGTGAAGTTAAGGCTGAAAACAACGATTTCTAGTCACAATAAGGTTTGTGACATCTTAATGATTATACTCGGCTTGTTTACTTTCAAAACTCTTAGTTTGATTATTTATGTCAAAATGTGTAAAACTTCATTATAGTTCGATTTCCCACGTTTTCAATGTGAAGTTAAGGCTTAAAACAACTATTTCTAGTCACAATAAGCTTTGTGAAGGCTTTAATGATTATACTCGGATTGTTTAGTTTCAAAACTCTTGGTTTGATTATTTATGTCAAAATGGGTAAAATTTCATTATTGTTCGATTTCCCACGTTTTCAATGTGAAGTTAATGCTTAAAACAACTATTTCTACTCACAATAAGCTTTGTGAAAGCTTTAATGATTATACTCGGTTTGTTTACTTTCAAAACTCTTAGTCGATTATTTATGTCAAATGGTTAAAACTTCATTATAGTTCGATTTCCCACGTTTCCAATGTGAAGTTAAGGCTTAAAACAACGATTTCTACTAAAAATAAGCGTTTGTAGATAAAATACGTTTATGCTCGTCTTGTTAAATTTAAAAACTATTAGAACTATGATTTTATACAAAATCGTTAAAACTTCATTATCATCCTATGTCCCACGTTCCCTACGTGAAGTTAAGGCTGAAAACAACGATTTCTAGTCACAATAAGGTTTGTGACATCTTAATGATTTTACTCGGGTTGTTTACTTTCAAAACTCTTAGTTTGATTATTTATGTCAAATTGGGTAAGACTTCATTATAGTTCGATTTCCCACGATTTCAATGTAAAGTTAAGGCTTAAAACAACTATTTCTAGTCACAATAAGCTTTGTGAAAGCTTTAATGATTATACTCGGCTTCTTTACTTTCAAAACTCTTAGTTTGATTATTTATGTCAAAATGGGTAAAACTTCATTATAATTCGATTTCTCGCGTTTTCAATGTGAAGTTAAGTCTTAAAACAACGATTTCTATTAAAAAAAGCGTTTGTAGATAAAATATGTTTATACTTGTCTTGTTAAATTTTAAAACTATTAGAACTATGATTTTATACAAAATCATAGTAAACTTCATTATCGTCCTATGTCCCACGTTCCCAACGTGAAGTTAAGGCTGAAAAAAACGATTTCTAGTCACAATAAGCTTTGTGACATCTTAATGATTTTACTCGGGTTGTTTACTTTCAAAACTCTTAGTTTGATTATTTTTGTCAAAATGGGTAAGACTTCATAATAGTTCGATTTCCCACGTTTTCAATGTGAAGTTAAGGCTTAAAACAACTATTTCTAGTCCCAATAAGCTTAGTGAAGGCTTTAATGATTATACTCGGCTTGTTTACTTTCAAAACTCTTAGTTTGATTATTTATGTCAAAATGGGTGAAACTTCATTATAGTTCGATTTCCCACGTTTTCAATGTGAAGTTAAGGCTTAAAACAACTATTTCTAGTCAAAATAAGCTTTGTTAAAGCTTTAATGATTATACTCGGCTTGTTTACTTTCAAAACTCTTAGTTTGATTATTTATGTCAAAATGGTTAAAACTTCATTATAGTTCCATTTCCCACGTTTCCAATGTGAAGTTAAGGCTTAAAACAACGATTTCTATTAAAAATAAGCGTTTGTAGATAAAATACGTTTATGCTCTTCTTGTTAAATTTTAAAACTATTAGAACTATGATTTTATACAAAATCGTTAAAACTTCATTATCATCCTATGTCCCACGTTCCCTACGTGAAGTTAAGGCTGAAAACAACAATTTCTAGTCACAATAAGGTTTGTGACATCTTAGTGATTATACTCGGCTTGTTTACTTTCAAAACTTTTAGTTTAATTATTTATGTCAAAATGGGTAAAAGTTCATTATAGTTCGATTTCTCACGTTTTCAATGTAAAGTTAAGGCTTAAAAAAACTATTTCTAGTCCCAATAAGCTTAGTGAAGGCTTTAATGATTATACTCGGCTTGTTTACCTTCAAAACTCTTAGTTTGATTATTTATGTCAAAATGGGTAAAACTTCATTATAGTTCGATTTCCAACGTTTCCAATGTGAAGTTAAGGCTTAAAACAACGATTTCTATTAAAAATAAGCGTTTGTAGATAAAATATGTATATTCACTTCTTGTTAAATTTTAAGACTATTAGAATAATGATTTCATACAAAATGGTTAAAACTTCGATATCGTCCTATGTCCCACGTTCCTTACGTGAAGTTAAGGCTAAAAACAACGATTTCTAGTCACAATAAGCTTTGTGACATCTTAATGTTTATACTCGGCTTGTTTACTTTCAAAACTCTTAGTTTGATTATTTATGTCAAAATGGGTAAAACTTCATTATAGTTCGATTTCCTGCGTTTTCAATGTGAAGTTAAGGCTTAAAACAACTATTTCTAGTCCCAATAAGTTTTGTGAAGGCTTTAATGTTTATAGTCGGCTTGTTTACTTTCAAAACTCTTAGTTTGATTATTTATGTCAAAATGGTTAAAACTTCATTATAGTTCGATTTCCCACGTTTCCAATGTGAAGTTAAGGCTTAGAACAACGATTTCTATTAAAAATAAGTGTTTGTAGATAAAATATGTTTATGCTCGTCTTGTAAAATTTTAAAACTATTAGAACTATGATTTTATACAAAATCGTTAAAACTTCATTATCGTCGTATGTCCCACGTTCCCTACGTGAAGTTAAGGCTGAAAACAACGATTTCTAGTCACAATAAGGTTTGTGACATCTTAATGATTATACTCGGCTTGTTTACTTTCAAAACTCTTAGTTTGATTATTTATGTCAAAATGGGTAAAACTTCATTATAGTTCGATTTCCCACGTTTCCAATGTGAAGTTAAGGCTTAAAACAACAATTTCTATTCAAAATAAGCGTTTGTAGATAAAATATGTTTATGCCCGTCTTGTTAAATTTTAAAACTATTAGAACTATGATTTTATACAAAATCGTTAAAACTTCATTATCATCCTATGTCCCACGTTTCCTACGTGAAGTTAAGGCTGAAAACAACGATTTCTAGTCACAATAAGCTTTGTGACATCTTAATGATTATACTCGGCTTGTTTACTTTCAAAACTCTTAGTTTGATTATTTATGTCAAAATGGGTAAAACTTCATTATAGTTCGATTTCCCACGTTTCCAATGTGAAGTTAAGGCTTAAAACAACGATTTCTATTAAAAATAAGCGTTTGTTGATAAAATACGTTTATGCTCGTCTTATTAAATTTTTAAACTATAAGAACTATGATTTTATACAAAATCGTTAAAACTTCATTATCATCCTATGTCCCACGTTCACTACGTGAAGTTAAGGCTGAAAACAACGATTTCTAGTCACAATAAGGTTTGTGACATCTTAATGATTATACTCGGCTTGTTTACTTTCAAAACTCTTAGTTTGATTATTTATGTCAAAATGTGTAAAACTTCATTATAGTTCGATTTCCCACGTTTTCAATGTGAAGTTAAGGCTTAAAACAACTATTTCTAGTCACAATAAGCTTTGTGAAGGCTTTAATGATTATACTCAGATTGTTTAGTTTCAAAACTCTTGGTTTGATTATTTATGTCAAAATGGGTAAAATTTCATTATAGTTCGATTTCCCACGTTTTCAATGTGAAGTTAATGCTTAAAACAACTATTTCTACTCACAATAAGCTTTGTGAAAGCTTTAATGATTATACTCGGTTTGTTTACTTTCAAAACTCTTAGTATGATTATTTATGTCAAAATGGTTAAAACTTCATTATAGTTCGATTTCCCACGTTTCCAATGTGAAGTTAAGGCTTAAAACAACGATTTCTACTAAAAATAAGCGTTTGTAGATAAAATACGTTTATGCTCGTCTTGTTAAATTTAAAAACTATTAGAACTATGATTTTATACAAAATCGTTAAAACTTCATTATCATCCTATGTCTCACGTTCCCTACGTGAAGTTAAGGCTGAAAACAACGATTTCTAGTCACAATAAGGTTTGTGACATCTTAATGATTTTACTCGGGTTGTTTACTTTCAAAACTCTTAGTTTGATTATTTATGTCAAATTGGGTAAGACTTCATTATAGTTCGATTTCCCACGATTTCAATGTAAAGTTAAGGCTTAAAACAACTATTTCTAGTCACAATAAGCTTTGTGAAAGCTTTAATGATTATACTCGGCTTCTTTACTTTCAAAACTCTTAGTTTGATTATTTATGTCAAAATGGGTAAAACTTCATTATAATTCGATTTCTCGCGTTTTCAATGTGAAGTTAAGTCTTAAAACAACGATTTCTATTAAAAATAAGCGTTTGTAGATAAAATATGTTTATACTTGTCTTGTTAAATTTTAAAACTATTAGAACTATGATTTTATACAAAATCATAGTAAACTTCATTATCGTCCTATGTCCCACGTTCCCAACGTGAAGTTAAGGCTGAAAAAAAACGATTTCTAGTCACAATAAGCTTTGTGACATCTTAATGATTTTACTCGGGTTGTTTACTTTCAAAACTCTTAGTTTGATTATTTTTGTCAAAATGGGTAAGACTTCATAATAGTTCGATTTCCCACGTTTTCAATGTGAAGTTAAGGCTTAAAACAACTATTTCTAGTCCCAATAAGCTTAGTGAAGGCTTTAATGATTATACTCGGCTTGTTTACTTTCAAAACTCTTAGTTTGATTATTTATGTCAAAATGGGTGAAACTTCATTATAGTTCGATTTCCCACGTTTTCAATGTGAAGTTAAGGCTTAAAACAACGATTTCTATTAAAAATAAGCGTTTGTAGATAAAATATGTATTTTCACTTCTTGTTAAATTTTAAGACTATTAGAATAATGATTTCATACAAAATGGTTAAAACTTCGATATCGTCCTATGTCCCACGTGCCTTACGTGAAGTTAAGGCTAAAAACAACGATTTCTAGTCACAATAAGCTTTGTGACATCTTAATGTTTATACTCGGCTTGTTTACTTTCAAAACTCTTAGTTTGATTATTTATGTCAAAATGGGTAAAACTTCATTATAGTTCGATTTCCTGCGTTTTCAATGTGAAGTTAAGGCTTAAAACAACTATTTCTAGTCCCAATAAGTTTTGTGAAGGGTTTAATGTTTATACTCGGCTTGTTTACTTTCAAAACTCTTAGTTTGATTATTTATGTCAAAATGGTTAAAACTTCATTATAGTTCCATTTCCCACGTTTCCAATGTGAAGTTAAGGCTTAAAACAACGATTTCTATTAAAAATAAGCGTTTGTAGATAAAATACGTTTATGCTCTTCTTGTTAAATTTTAAAACTATTAGAACTATGATTTTATACAAAATCGTTAAAACTTCATTATCATCCTATGTCCCACGTTCCCTACGTGAAGTTAAGGCTGAAAACAACAATTTCTAGTCACAACAAGGTTTGTGACATCTTAGTGATTATACTCGGCTTGTTTACTTTCAAAACTTTTAGTTTAATTATTTATGTCAAAATGGGTAAAAGTTCATTATAGTTCGATTTCTCACGTTTTCAATGTAAAGTTAAGGCTTAAAAAAACTATTTCTAGTCCCAATAAGCTTAGTGAAGGCTTTAATGATTATACTCGGCTTGTTTACCTTCAAAACTCTTAGTTTGATTATTTATGTCAAAATGGGTAAAACTTCATTATAGTTCGATTTCCAACGTTTCCAATGTGAAGTTAAGGCTTAAAACAACGATTTCTATTAAAAATAAGCGTTTGTAGATAAAATATGTATTTTCACTTCTTGTTAAATTTTAAGACTATTAGAATAATGATTTCATACAAAATGGTTAAAACTTCGATATCGTCCTATGTCCCACGTGCCTTACGTGAAGTTAAGGCTAAAAACAACGATTTCTAGTCACAATAAGCTTTGTGACATCTTAATGTTTATACTCGGCTTGTTTACTTTCAAAACTCTTAGTTTGATTATTTATGTCAAAATGGGTAAAACTTCATTATAGTTCGATTTCTGCGTTTTCAATGTGAAGTTAAGGCTTAAAACAACTATTTCTAGTCCCAATAAGTTTTGTGAAGGGTTTAATGTTTATACTCGGCTTGTTTACTTTCAAAACTCTTAGTTTGATTATTTATGTCAAAATGGTTAAAACGTCATTATAGTTCGATTTCCCACGTTTCCAATGTGAAGTTAAGGCTTAGAACAACGATTTCTATTAAAAATAAGTGTTTGTAGATAAAATATGTTTATGCTCGTCTTGTAAAATTTTAAAACTATTAGAACTATGATTTTATACAAAATCGTTAAAACTTCATTATCGTCGTATGTCCCACGTTCCCTACGTGAAGTTAAGGCTGAAAACAACGATTTCTAGTCACAATAAGGTTTGTGACATCTTAATGATTATACTCGGCTTGTTTACTTTCAAAACTCTTAGTTTGATTATTTATGTCAAAATGGGTAAAACTTCATTATAGTTCGATTTCCCACGTTTCCAATGTGAAGTTAAGGCTTAAAACAACAATTTCTATTAAAAATAAGCGTTTGTAGATAAAATATGTTTATGCCCGTCTTGTTAAATTTTAAAACTATTAGAACTATGATTTTATACAAAATCGTTAAAACTTCATTATCATCCTATGTCCCACGTTCCCTATGTGAAGTTAAGGCTGAAAACAACGATTTCTAGTCACAATAAGCTTTGTGACATCTTAATGATTATACTCGGCTTGTTTACTTTCAAAACTCTTAGTTTGATTATTTATGTCAAAATGGGTAAAACTTCATTATAGTTCGATTTCCCACGTTTCCAATGTGAAGTTAAGGCTTAAAACAACGATTTCTATTAAAAATAAGCGTTTGTTGATAAAATACGTTTATGCTCGTCTTATTAAATTTTTAAACTATAAGAACTATGATTTTATACAAAATCGTTAAAACTTCATTATCATCCTATGTCCCACGTTCACTACGTGAAGTTAAGGCTGAAAACAACGATTTCTAGTCACAATAAGGTTTGTGACATCTTAATGATTATACTCGGCTTGTTTACTTTCAAAACTCTTAGTTTGATTATTTATGTCAAAATGTGTAAAACTTCATTATAGTTCGATTTCCCACGTTTTCAATGTGAAGTTAAGGCTTAAAACAACTATTTCTAGTCACAATAAGCTTTGTGAAGGCTTTAATGATTATACTCGGATTGTTTAGTTTCAAAACTCTTGGTTTGATTATTTATGTCAAAATGGGTAAAATTTCATTATAGTTCGATTTCCCACGTTTTCAATGTGAAGTTAATGCTTAAGACAACTATTTCTACTCACAATAAGCTTTGTGAAAGCTTTAATGATTATACTCGGTTTGTTTACTTTCAAAACTCTTAGTATGATTATTTATGTCAAAATGGTTAAAACTTCATTATAGTTCGATTTCCCACGTTTCCAATGTGAAGTTAAGGCTTAAAACAACGATTTCTACTAAAAATAAGCGTTTGTAGATAAAATACGTTTATGCTCGTCTTGTTAAATTTAAAAACTATTAGAACTATGATTTTATACAAAATCGTTAAAACTTCATTATCATCCTATGTCCCACGTTCCTACGTGAAGTTAAGGCTGAAAACAACGATTTCTAGTCACAATAAGGTTTGTGACATCTTAATGATTTTACTCGGGTTGTTTACTTTCAAAACTCTTAGTTTGATTATTTATGTCAAATTGGGTAAGACTTCATTATAGTTCGATTTCCCACGATTTCAATGTAAAGTTAAGGCTTAAAACAACTATTTCTAGTCACAATAAGCTTTGTGAAAGCTTTAATGATTATACTCGGCTTCTTTACTTTCAAAACTCTTAGTTTGATTATTTATGTCAAAATGGGTAAAACTTCATTATAATTCGATTTCTCGCGTTTTCAATGTGAAGTTAAGTCTTAAAACAACGATTTCTATTAAAAAAAAGCGTTTGTAGATAAAATATGTTTATACTTGTCTTGTTAAATTTTAAAACTATTAGAACTATGATTTTATACAAAATCATAGTAAACTTCATTATCGTCCTATGTCCCACGTTCCCAACGTGAAGTTAAGGCTGAAAAAACGATTTCTAGTCACAATAAGCTTTGTGACATCTTAATGATTTTACTCGGTTTGTTTACTTTCAAAACTCTTAGTTTGATTATTTTTGTCAAAATGGGTAAGACTTCATAATAGTTCGATTTCCCACGTTTTCAATGTGAAGTTAAGGCTTAAAACAACTATTTCTAGTCCCAATAAGCTTAGTGAAGGCTTTAATGATTATACTCGGCTTGTTTACTTTCAAAACTCTTAGTTTGATTATTTATGTCAAAATGGGTGAAACTTCATTATAGTTCGATTTCCCACGTTTTCAATGTGAAGTTAAGGCTTAAAACAACTATTTCTAGTCAAAATAAGCTTTGTTAAAGCTTTAATGATTATACTCGGCTTGTTTACTTTCAAAACTCTTAGTTTGATTATTTATGTCAAAATGGTTAAAACTTCATTATAGTTCCATTTCCCACGTTTCCAATGTGAAGTTAAGGCTTAAAACAACGATTTCTATTAAAAATAAGCGTTTGTAGATAAAATACGTTTATGCTCTTCTTGTTAAATTTTAAAACTATTAGAACTATGATTTTATACAAAATCGTTAAAACTTCATTATCATCCTATGTCCCACGTTCCCTACGTGAAGTTAAGGCTGAAAAACAACAATTTCTAGTCACAATAAGGTTTGTGACATCTTAGTGATTATACTCGGCTTGTTTACTTTCAAAACTTTTAGTTTAATTATTTATGTCAAAATGGGTAAAAGTTCATTATAGTTCGATTTCTCACGTTTTCAATGTAAAGTTAAGGCTTAAAAAAACTATTTCTAGTCCCAATAAGCTTAGTGAAGGCTTTAATGATTATACTCGGCTTGTTTACCTTCAAAACTCTTAGTTTGATTATTTATGTCAAAATGGGTAAAACTTCATTATAGTTCGATTTCCAACGTTTCCAATGTGAAGTTAAGGCTTAAAACAACGATTTCTATTAAAAATAAGCGTTTGTAGATAAAATATGTATATTCACTTCTTGTTAAATTTTAAGACTATTAGAATAATGATTTCATACAAAATGGTTAAAACTTCGATATCGTCCTATGTCCCACGTTCCTTACGTGAAGTTAAGGCTAAAAACAACGATTTCTAGTCACAATAAGCTTTGTGACATCTTAATGTTTATACTCGGCTTGTTTACTTTCAAAACTCTTAGTTTGATTATTTATGTCAAAATGGGTAAAACTTCATTATAGTTCGATTTCTGCGTTTTCAATGTGAAGTTAAGGCTTAAAACAACTATTTCTAGTCCCAATAAGTTTTGTGAAGGCTTTAATGTTTATAGTCGGCTTGTTTACTTTCAAAACTCTTAGTTTGATTATTTATGTCAAAATGGTTAAAACTTCATTATAGTTCGATTTCCCACGTTTCCAATGTGAAGTTAAGGCTTAGAACAACGATTTCTATTAAAAATAAGTGTTTGTAGATAAAATATGTTTATGCCCGTCTTGTTAAATTTTAAAACTATTAGAACTATGATTTTATACAAAATCGTTAAAACTTCATTATCATCCTATGTCCCACGTTTCCTACGTGAAGTTAAGGCTGAAAACAACGATTTCTAGTCACAATAAGCTTTGTGACATCTTAATGATTATACTCGGCTTGTTTACTTTCAAAACTCTTAGTTTGATTATTTTTGTCAAAATGGGTAAAACTTCATTATAGTTCGATTTCCCACGTTTCCAATGTGAAGTTAAGGCTTAAAACAACGATTTCTATTAAAAATAAGCGTTTGTTGATAAAATACGTTTATGCTCGTCTTATTAAATTTTTAAACTATAAGAACTATGATTTTATACAAAATCGTTAAAACTTCATTATCATCCTATGTCCCACGTTCACTACGTGAAGTTAAGGCTGAAAACAACGATTTCTAGTCACAATAAGGTTTGTGACATCTTAATGATTATACTCGGCTTGTTTACTTTCAAAACTCTTAGTTTGATTATTTATGTCAAAATGTGTAAAACTTCATTATAGTTCGATTTCCCACGTTTTCAATGTGAAGTTAAGGCTTAAAACAACTATTTCTAGTCACAATAAGCTTTGTGAAGGCTTTAATGATTATACTCGGATTGTTTAGTTTCAAAACTCTTGGTTTGATTATTTATGTCAAAATGGGTAAAATTTCATTATTGTTCGATTTCCCACGTTTTCAATGTGAAGTTAATGCTTAAAACAACTATTTCTACTCACAATAAGCTTTGTGAAAGCTTTAATGATTATACTCGGTTTGTTTACTTTCAAAACTCTTAGTCTGATTATTTATGTCAAAATGGTTAAAACTTCATTATAGTTCGATTTCCCACGTTTCCAATGTGAAGTTAAGGCTTAAAACAACGATTTCTACTAAAAATAAGCGTTTGTAGATAAAATACGTTTATGCTCGTCTTGTTAAATTTAAAAACTATTAGAACTATGATTTTATACAAAATCGTTAAAACTTCATTATCATCCTATGTCCCACGTTCCCTACGTGAAGTTAAGGCTGAAAACAACGATTTCTAGTCACAATAAGGTTTGTGACATCTTAATGATTTTACTCGGGTTGTTTACTTTCAAAACTCTTAGTTTGATTATTTATGTCAAATTGGGTAAGACTTCATTATAGTTCGATTTCCCACGATTTCAATGTAAAGTTAAGGCTTAAAACAACTATTTCTAGTCACAATAAGCTTTGTGAAAGCTTTAATGATTATACTCGGCTTCTTTACTTTCAAAACTCTTAGTTTGATTATTTATGTCAAAATGGGTAAAACTTCATTATAATTCGATTTCTCGCGTTTTCAATGTGAAGTTAAGTCTTAAAACAACGATTTCTATTAAAAAAAGCGTTTGTAGATAAAATATGTTTATACTTGTCTTGTTAAATTTTAAAACTATTAGAACTATGATTTTATACAAAATCATAGTAAACTTCATTATCGTCCTATGTCCCACGTTCCCAACGTGAAGTTAAGGCTGAAAAAAACGATTTCTAGTCACAATAAGCTTTGTGACATCTTAATGATTTTACTCGGGTTGTTTACTTTCAAAACTCTTAGTTTGATTATTTTTGTCAAAATGGGTAAGACTTCATAATAGTTCGATTTCCCACGTTTTCAATGTGAAGTTAAGGCTTAAAACAACTATTTCTAGTCCCAATAAGCTTAGTGAAGGCTTTAATGATTATACTCGGCTTGTTTACTTTCAAAACTCTTAGTTTGATTATTTATGTCAAAATGGGTGAAACTTCATTATAGTTCGATTTCCCACGTTTTCAATGTGAAGTTAAGGCTTAAAACAACTATTTCTAGTCAAAATAAGCTTTGTTAAAGCTTTAATGATTATACTCGGCTTGTTTACTTTCAAAACTCTTAGTTTGATTATTTATGTCAAAATGGTTAAAACTTCATTATAGTTCCATTTCCCACGTTTCCAATGTGAAGTTAAGGCTTAAAACAACGATTTCTATTAAAAATAAGCGTTTGTAGATAAAATACGTTTATGCTCTTCTTGTTAAATTTTAAAACTATTAGAACTATGATTTTATACAAAATCGTTAAAACTTCATTATCATCCTATGTCCCACGTTCCCTACGTGAAGTTAAGGCTGAAAACAACAATTTCTAGTCACAATAAGGTTTGTGACATCTTAGTGATTATACTCGGCTTGTTTACTTTCAAAACTTTTAGTTTAATTATTTATGTCAAAATGGGTAAAAGTTCATTATAGTTCGATTTCTCACGTTTTCAATGTAAAGTTAAGGCTTAAAAAAACTATTTCTAGTCCCAATAAGCTTAGTGAAGGCTTTAATGATTATACTCGGCTTGTTTACCTTCAAAACTCTTAGTTTGATTATTTATGTCAAAATGGGTAAAACTTCATTATAGTTCGATTTCCAACGTTTCCAATGTGAAGTTAAGGCTTAAAACAACGATTTCTATTAAAAATAAGCGTTTGTAGATAAAATATGTATATTCACTTCTTGTTAAATTTTAAGACTATTAGAATAATGATTTCATACAAAATGGTTAAAACTTCGATATCGTCCTATGTCCCACGTTCCTTACGTGAAGTTAAGGCTAAAAACAACGATTTCTAGTCACAATAAGCTTTGTGACATCTTAATGTTTATACTCGGCTTGTTTACTTTCAAAACTCTTAGTTTGATTATTTATGTCAAAATGGGTAAAACTTCATTATAGTTCGATTTCTGCGTTTTCAATGTGAAGTTAAGGCTTAAAACAACTATTTCTAGTCCCAATAAGTTTTGTGAAGGCTTTAATGTTTATAGTCGGCTTGTTTACTTTCAAAACTCTTAGTTTGATTATTTATGTCAAAATGGTTAAAACTTCATTATAGTTCGATTTCCCACGTTTCCAATGTGAAGTTAAGGCTTAGAACAACGATTTCTATTAAAAATAAGTGTTTGTAGATAAAATATGTTTATGCTCGTCTTGTAAAATTTTAAAACTATTAGAACTATGATTTTATACAAAATCGTTAAAACTTCATTATCGTCGTATGTCCCACGTTCCCTACGTGAAGTTAAGGCTGAAAACAACGATTTCTAGTCACAATAAGGTTTGTGACATCTTAATGATTATACTCGGCTTGTTTACTTTCAAAACTCTTAGTTTGATTATTTATGTCAAAATGGGTAAAACTTCATTATAGTTCGATTTCCCACGTTTCCAATGTGAAGTTAAGGCTTAAAACAACAATTTCTATTCAAAATAAGCGTTTGTAGATAAAATATGTTTATGCCCGTCTTGTTAAATTTTAAAACTATTAGAACTATGATTTTATACAAAATCGTTAAAACTTCATTATCATCCTATGTCCCACGTTTCCTACGTGAAGTTAAGGCTGAAAACAACGATTTCTAGTCACAATAAGCTTTGTGACATCTTAATGATTATACTCGGCTTGTTTACTTTCAAAACTCTTAGTTTGATTATTTATGTCAAAATGGGTAAAACTTCATTATAGTTCGATTTCCCACGTTTCCAATGTGAAGTTAAGGCTTAAAACAACGATTTCTATTAAAAATAAGCGTTTGTTGATAAAATACGTTTATGCTCGTCTTATTAAATTTTTAAACTATAAGAACTATGATTTTATACAAAATCGTTAAAACTTCATTATCATCCTATGTCCCACGTTCACTACGTGAAGTTAAGGCTGAAAACAACGATTTCTAGTCACAATAAGGTTTGTGACATCTTAATGATTATACTCGGCTTGTTTACTTTCAAAACTCTTAGTTTGATTATTTATGTCAAAATGTGTAAAACTTCATTATAGTTCGATTTCCCACGTTTTCAATGTGAAGTTAAGGCTTAAAACAACTATTTCTAGTCACAATAAGCTTTGTGAAGGCTTTAATGATTATACTCGATTGTTTAGTTTCAAAACTCTTGGTTTGATTATTTATGTCAAAATGGGTAAAATTTCATTATAGTTCGATTTCCCACGTTTTCAATGTGAAGTTAATGCTTAAAACAACTATTTCTACTCACAATAAGCTTTGTGAAAGCTTTAATGATTATACTCGGTTTGTTTACTTTCAAAACTCTTAGTATGATTATTTATGTCAAAATGGTTAAAACTTCATTATAGTTCGATTTCCCACGTTTCCAATGTGAAGTTAAGGCTTAAAACAACGATTTCTACTAAAAATAAGCGTTTGTAGATAAAATACGTTTATGCTCGTCTTGTTAAATTTAAAAACTATTAGAACTATGATTTTATACAAAATCGTTAAAACTTCATTATCATCCTATGTCTCACGTTCCCTACGTGAAGTTAAGGCTGAAAACAACGATTTCTAGTCACAATAAGGTTTGTGACATCTTAATGATTTTACTCGGGTTGTTTACTTTCAAAACTCTTAGTTTGATTATTTATGTCAAATTGGGTAAGACTTCATTATAGTTCGATTTCCCACGATTTCAATGTAAAGTTAAGGCTTAAAACAACTATTTCTAGTCACAATAAGCTTTGTGAAAGCTTTAATGATTATACTCGGCTTCTTTACTTTCAAAACTCTTAGTTTGATTATTTATGTCAAAATGGGTAAAACTTCATTATAATTCGATTTCTCGCGTTTTCAATGTGAAGTTAAGTCTTAAAACAACGATTTCTATTAAAAATAAGCGTTTGTAGATAAAATATGTTTATACTTGTCTTGTTAAATTTTAAAACTATTAGAACTATGATTTTATACAAAATCATAGTAAACTTCATTATCGTCCTATGTCCCACGTTCCCAACGTGAAGTTAAGGCTGAAAAAAACGATTTCTAGTCACAATAAGCTTTGTGACATCTTAATGATTTTACTCGGGTTGTTTACTTTCAAAACTCTTAGTTTGATTATTTTTGTCAAAATGGGTAAGACTTCATAATAGTTCGATTTCCCACGTTTTCAATGTGAAGTTAAGGCTTAAAACAACTATTTCTAGTCCCAATAAGCTTAGTGAAGGCTTTAATGATTATACTCGGCTTGTTTACTTTCAAAACTCTTAGTTTGATTATTTATGTCAAAATGGGTGAAACTTCATTATAGTTCGATTTCCCACGTTTTCAATGTGAAGTTAAGGCTTAAAACAACTATTTCTAGTCAAAATAAGCTTTGTTAAAGCTTTAATGATTATACTCGGCTTGTTTACTTTCAAAACTCTTAGTTTGATTATTTATGTCAAAATGGTTAAAACTTCATTATAGTTCCATTTCCCACGTTTTCAATGTGAAGTTAAGGCTTAAAACAACGATTTCTATTAAAAATAAGCGTTTGTAGATAAAATACGTTTATGCTCTTCTTGTTAAATTTTAAAACTATTAGAACTATGATTTTATACAAAATCGTTAAAACTTCATTATCATCCTATGTCCCACGTTCCCTACGTGAAGTTAAGGCTGAAAACAACAATTTCTAGTCACAATAAGGTTTGTGACATCTTAGTGATTATACTCGGCTTGTTTACTTTCAAAACTTTTAGTTTAATTATTTATGTCAAAATGGGTAAAAGTTCATTATAGTTCGATTTCTCACGTTTTCAATGTAAAGTTAAGGCTTAAAAAAACTATTTCTAGTCCCAATAAGCTTAGTGAAGGCTTTAATGATTATACTCGGCTTGTTTACCTTCAAAACTCTTAGTTTGATTATTTATGTCAAAATGGGTAAAACTTCATTATAGTTCGATTTCCAACGTTTCCAATGTGAAGTTAAGGCTTAAAACAACGATTTCTATTAAAAATAAGCGTTTGTAGATAAAATATGTATATTCACTTCTTGTTAAATTTTAAGACTATTAGAATAATGATTTCATACAAAATGGTTAAAACTTCGATATCGTCCTATGTCCCACGTTCCTTACGTGAAGTTAAGGCTAAAAACAACGATTTCTAGTCACAATAAGCTTTGTGACATCTTAATGTTTATACTCGGCTTGTTTACTTTCAAAACTCTTAGTTTGATTATTTATGTCAAAATGGGTAAAACTTCATTATAGTTCGATTTCCTGCGTTTTCAATGTGAAGTTAAGGCTTAAAACAACTATTTCTAGTCCCAATAAGTTTTGTGAAGGCTTTAATGTTTATAGTCGGCTTGTTTACTTTCAAAACTCTTAGTTTGATTATTTATGTCAAAATGGTTAAAACTTCATTATAGTTCGATTTCCCACGTTTCCAATGTGAAGTTAAGGCTTAGAACAACGATTTCTATTAAAAATAAGTGTTTGTAGATAAAATATGTTTATGCTCGTCTTGTAAAATTTTAAAACTATTAGAACTATGATTTTATACAAAATCGTTAAAACTTCATTATCGTCGTATGTCCCACGTTCCCTACGTGAAGTTAAGGCTGAAAACAACGATTTCTAGTCACAATAAGGTTTGTGACATCTTAATGATTATACTCGGCTTGTTTACTTTCAAAACTCTTAGTTTGATTATTTATGTCAAAATGGGTAAAACTTCATTATAGTTCGATTTCCCACGTTTCCAATGTGAAGTTAAGGCTTAAAACAACAATTTCTATTCAAAATAAGCGTTTGTAGATAAAATATGTTTATGCCCGTCTTGTTAAATTTTAAAACTATTAGAACTATGATTTTATACAAAATCGTTAAAACTTCATTATCATCCTATGTCCCACGTTTCCTACGTGAAGTTAAGGCTGAAAACAACGATTTCTAGTCACAATAAGCTTTGTGACATCTTAATGATTATACTCGGCTTGTTTACTTTCAAAACTCTTAGTTTGATTATTTATGTCAAAATGGGTAAAACTTCATTATAGTTCGATTTCCCACGTTTCCAATGTGAAGTTAAGGCTTAAAACAACGATTTCTATTAAAAATAAGCGTTTGTTGATAAAATACGTTTATGCTCGTCTTATTAAATTTTTAAACTATAAGAACTATGATTTTATACAAAATCGTTAAAACTTCATTATCATCCTATGTCCCACGTTCACTACGTGAAGTTAAGGCTGAAAACAACGATTTCTAGTCACAATAAGGTTTGTGACATCTTAATGATTATACTCGGCTTGTTTACTTTCAAAACTCTTAGTTTGATTATTTATGTCAAAATGTGTAAAACTTCATTATAGTTCGATTTCCCACGTTTTCAATGTGAAGTTAAGGCTTAAAACAACTATTTCTAGTCACAATAAGCTTTGTGAAGGCTTTAATGATTATACTCGGATTGTTTAGTTTCAAAACTCTTGGTTTGATTATTTATGTCAAAATGGGTAAAATTTCATTATAGTTCGATTTCCCACGTTTTCAATGTGAAGTTAATGCTTAAAACAACTATTTCTACTCACAATAAGCTTTGTGAAAGCTTTAATGATTATACTCGGTTTGTTTACTTTCAAAACTCTTAGTATGATTATTTATGTCAAAATGGTTAAAACTTCATTATAGTTCGATTTCCCACGTTTCCAATGTGAAGTTAAGGCTTAAAACAACGATTTCTACTAAAAATAAGCGTTTGTAGATAAAATACGTTTATGCTCGTCTTGTTAAATTTAAAAACTATTAGAACTATGATTTTATACAAAATCGTTAAAACTTCATTATCATCCTATGTCTCACGTTCCCTACGTGAAGTTAAGGCTGAAAACAACGATTTCTAGTCACAATAAGGTTTGTGACATCTTAATGATTTTACTCGGGTTGTTTACTTTCAAAACTCTTAGTTTGATTATTTATGTCAAATTGGGTAAGACTTCATTATAGTTCGATTTCCCACGATTTCAATGTAAAGTTAAGGCTTAAAACAACTATTTCTAGTCACAATAAGCTTTGTGAAAGCTTTAATGATTATACTCGGCTTCTTTACTTTCAAAACTCTTAGTTTGATTATTTATGTCAAAATGGGTAAAACTTCATTATAATTCGATTTCTCGCGTTTTCAATGTGAAGTTAAGTCTTAAAACAACGATTTCTATTAAAAATAAGCGTTTGTAGATAAAATATGTTTATACTTGTCTTGTTAAATTTTAAAACTATTAGAACTATGATTTTATACAAAATCATAGTAAACTTCATTATCGTCCTATGTCCCACGTTCCCAACGTGAAGTTAAGGCTGAAAAAAAACGATTTCTAGTCACAATAAGCTTTGTGACATCTTAATGATTTTACTCGGGTTGTTTACTTTCAAAACTCTTAGTTTGATTATTTTTGTCAAAATGGGTAAGACTTCATAATAGTTCGATTTCCCACGTTTTCAATGTGAAGTTAAGGCTTAAAACAACTATTTCTAGTCCCAATAAGCTTAGTGAAGGCTTTAATGATTATACTCGGCTTGTTTACTTTCAAAACTCTTAGTTTGATTATTTATGTCAAAATGGGTGAAACTTCATTATAGTTCGATTTCCCACGTTTTCAATGTGAAGTTAAGGCTTAAAACAACTATTTCTAGTCAAAATAAGCTTTGTTAAAGCTTTAATGATTATACTCGGCTTGTTTACTTTCAAAACTCTTAGTTTGATTATTTATGTCAAAATGGTTAAAACTTCATTATAGTTCCATTTCCCACGTTTCCAATGTGAAGTTAAGGCTTAAAACAACGATTTCTATTAAAAATAAGCGTTTGTAGATAAAATACGTTTATGCTCTTCTTGTTAAATTTTAAAACTATTAGAACTATGATTTTATACAAAATCGTTAAAACTTCATTATCATCCTATGTCCCACGTTCCCTACGTGAAGTTAAGGCTGAAAACAACAATTTCTAGTCACAATAAGGTTTGTGACATCTTAGTGATTATACTCGGCTTGTTTACTTTCAAAACTTTTAGTTTAATTATTTATGTCAAAATGGGTAAAAGTTCATTATAGTTCGATTTCTCACTTTTTCAATGTAAAGTTAAGGCTTAAAAAAACTATTTCTAGTCCCAATAAGCTTAGTGAAGGCTTTAATGATTATACTCGGCTTGTTTACCTTCAAAACTCTTAGTTTGATTATTTATGTCAAAATGGGTAAAACTTCATTATAGTTCGATTTCCAACGTTTCCAATGTGAAGTTAAGGCTTAAAACAACGATTTCTATTAAAAATAAGCGTTTGTAGATAAAATATGTATATTCACTTCTTGTTAAATTTTAAGACTATTAGAATAATGATTTCATACAAAATGGTTAAAACTTCGATGTCGTCCTATGTCCCACGTTCCTTACGTGAAGTTAAGGCTAAAAACAACGATTTCTAGTCACAATAAGCTTTGTGACATCTTAATGTTTATACTCGGCTTGTTTACTTTCAAAACTCTTAGTTTGATTATTTATGTCAAAATGGGTAAAACTTCATTATAGTTCGATTTCTGCGTTTTCAATGTGAAGTTAAGGCTTAAAACAACTATTTCTAGTCCCAATAAGTTTTGTGAAGGCTTTAATGTTTATAGTCGGCTTGTTTACTTTCAAAACTCTTAGTTTGATTATTTATGTCAAAATGGTTAAAACTTCATTATAGTTCGATTTCCCACGTTTCCAATGTGAAGTTAAGGCTTAGAACAACGATTTATATTAAAAATAAGTGTTTGTAGATAAAATATGTTTATGCTCGTCTTGTAAAATTTTAAAACTATTAGAACTATGATTTTATACAAAATCGTTAAAACTTCATTATCGTCGTATGTCCCACGTTCCCTACGTGAAGTTAAGGCTGAAAACAACGATTTCTAGTCACAATAAGGTTTGTGACATCTTAATGATTATACTCGGCTTGTTTACTTTCAAAACTCTTAGTTTGATTATTTATGTCAAAATGGGTAAAACTTCATTATAGTTCGATTTCCCACGTTTCCAATGTGAAGTTAAGGCTTAAAACAACAATTTCTATTCAAAATAAGCGTTTGTAGATAAAATATGTTAATGCCCGTCTTGTTAAATTTTAAAACTATTAGAACTATGATTTTATACAAAATCGTTAAAACTTCATTATCATCCTATGTCCCACGTTTCCTACGTGAAGTTAAGGCTGAAAACAACGATTTCTAGTCACAATAAGCTTTGTGACATCTTAATGATTATACTCGGCTTGTTTACTTTCAAAACTCTTAGTTTGATTATTTATGTCAAAATGGGTAAAACTTCATTATAGTTCGATTTCCCACGTTTCCAATGTGAAGTTAAGGCTTAAAACAACGATTTCTATTAAAAATAAGCGTTTGTTGATAAAATACGTTTATGCTCGTCTTATTAAATTTTTAAACTATAAGAACTATGATTTTATACAAAATCGTTAAAACTTCATTATCATCCTATGTCCCACGTTCACTACGTGAAGTTAAGGCTGAAAACAACGATTTCTAGTCACAATAAGGTTTGTGACATCTTAATGATTATACTCGGCTTGTTTACTTTCAAAACTCTTAGTTTGATTATTTATGTCAAAATGTGTAAAACTTCATTATAGTTCGATTTCCCACGTTTTCAATGTGAAGTTAAGGCTTAAAACAACTATTTCTAGTCACAATAAGCTTTGTGAAGGCTTTAATGATTATACTCGGATTGTTTAGTTTCAAAACTCTTGGTTTGATTATTTATGTCAAAATGGGTAAAATTTCATTATAGTTCGATTTCCCACGTTTTCAATGTGAAGTTAATGCTTAAAACAACTATTTCTACTCACAATAAGCTTTGTGAAAGCTTTAATGATTATACTCGGTTTGTTTACTTTCAAAACTCTTAGTATGATTATTTATGTCAAAATGGTTAAAACTTCATTATAGTTCGATTTCCCACGTTTCCAATGTGAAGTTAAGGCTTAAAACAACGATTTCTACTAAAAATAAGCGTTTGTAGATAAAATACGTTTATGCTCGTCTTGTTAAATTTAAAAACTATTAGAACTATGATTTTATACAAAATCGTTAAAACTTCATTATCATCCTATGTCTCACGTTCCCTACGTGAAGTTAAGGCTGAAAACAACGATTTCTAGTCACAATAAGGTTTGTGACATCTTAATGATTTTACTCGGGTTGTTTACTTTCAAAACTCTTAGTTTGATTATTTATGTCAAATTGGGTAAGACTTCATTATAGTTCGATTTCCCACGATTTCAATGTAAAGTTAAGGCTTAAAACAACTATTTCTAGTCACAATAAGCTTTGTGAAAGCTTTAATGATTATACTCGGCTTCTTTACTTTCAAAACTCTTAGTTTGATTATTTATGTCAAAATGGGTAAAACTTCATTATAATTCGATTTCTCGCGTTTTCAATGTGAAGTTAAGTCTTAAAACAACGATTTCTATTAAAAATAAGCGTTTGTAGATAAAATATGTTTATACTTGTCTTGTTAAATTTTAAAACTATTAGAACTATGATTTTATACAAAATCATAGTAAACTTCATTATCGTCCTATGTCCCACGTTCCCAACGTGAAGTTAAGGCTGAAAAAAAACGATTTCTAGTCACAATAAGCTTTGTGACATCTTAATGATTTTACTCGGGTTGTTTACTTTCAAAACTCTTAGTTTGATTATTTTTGTCAAAATGGGTAAGACTTCATAATAGTTCGATTTCCCACGTTTTCAATGTGAAGTTAAGGCTTAAAACAACTATTTCTAGTCCCAATAAGCTTAGTGAAGGCTTTAATAATTATACTCGGCTTGTTTACTTTCAAAACTCTTAGTTTGATTATTTATGTCAAAATAGGTGAAACTTCATTATAGTTCGATTTCCCATGTTTTCAATGTGAAGTTAAGGCTTAAAACAACTATTTCTAGTCAAAATAAGCTTTGTTAAAGCTTTAATGATTATACTCGGCTTGTTTACTTTCAAAACTCTTAGTTTGATTATTTATGTCAAAATGGTTAAAACTTCATTATAGTTCCATTTCCCACGTTTCCAATGTGAAGTTAAGGCTTAAAACAACGATTTCTATTAAAAATAAGCGTTTGTAGATAAAATACGTTTATGCTCTTCTTGTTAAATTTTAAAACTATTAGAACTATGATTTTATACAAAATCGTTAAAACTTCATTATCATCCTATGTCCCACGTTCCCTACGTGAAGTTAAGGCTGAAAACAACAATTTCTAGTCACAATAAGGTTTGTGACATCTTAGTGATTATACTCGGCTTGTTTACTTTCAAAACTTTTAGTTTAATTATTTATGTCAAAATGGGTAAAAGTTCATTATAGTTCGATTTCTCACGTTTTCAATGTAAAGTTAAGGCTTAAAAAAACTATTTCTAGTCCCAATAAGCTTAGTGAAGGCTTTAATGATTATACTCGGCTTGTTTACCTTCAAAACTCTTAGTTTGATTATTTATGTCAAAATGGGTAAAACTTCATTATAGTTCGATTTCCAACGTTTCCAATGTGAAGTTAAGGCTTAAAACAACGATTTCTATTAAAAATAAGCGTTTGTAGATAAAATATGTATATTCACTTCTTGTTAAATTTTAAGACTATTAGAATAATGATTTCATACAAAATGGTTAAAACTTCGATGTCGTCCTATGTCCCACGTTCCTTACGTGAAGTTAAGGCTAAAAACAACGATTTCTAGTCACAATAAGCTTTGTGACATCTTAATGTTTATACTCGGCTTGTTTACTTTCAAAACTCTTAGTTTGATTATTTATGTCAAAATGGGTAAAACTTCATTATAGTTCGATTTCCTGCGTTTTCAATGTGAAGTTAAGGCTTAAAACAACTATTTCTAGTCCCAATAAGTTTTGTGAAGGCTTTAATGTTTATAGTCGGCTTGTTTACTTTCAAAACTCTTAGTTTGATTATTTATGTCAAAATGGTTAAAACTTCATTATAGTTCGATTTCCCACGTTTCCAATGTGAAGTTAAGGCTTAGAACAACGATTTCTATTAAAAATAAGTGTTTGTAGATAAAATATGTTTATGCTCGTCTTGTAAAATTTTAAAACTATTAGAACTATGATTTTATACAAAATCGTTAAAACTTCATTATCGTCGTATGTCCCACGTTCCCTACGTGAAGTTAAGGCTGAAAACAACGATTTCTAGTCACAATAAGGTTTGTGACATCTTAATGATTATACTCGGCTTGTTTACTTTCAAAACTCTTAGTTTGATTATTTATGTCAAAATGGGTAAAACTTCATTATAGTTCGATTTCCCACGTTTCCAATGTGAAGTTAAGGCTTAAAACAACAATTTCTATTCAAAATAAGCGTTTGTAGATAAAATATGTTTATGCCCGTCTTGTTAAATTTTAAAACTATTAGAACTATGATTTTATACAAAATCGTTAAAACTTCATTATCATCCTATGTCCCACGTTTCCTACGTGAAGTTAAGGCTGAAAACAACGATTTCTAGTCACAATAAGCTTTGTGACATCTTAATGATTATACTCGGCTTGTTTACTTTCAAAACTCTTAGTTTGATTATTTATGTCAAAATGGGTAAAACTTCATTATAGTTCGATTTCCCACGTTTCCAATGTGAAGTTAAGGCTTAAAACAACGATTTCTATTAAAAATAAGCGTTTGTTGATAAAATACGTTTATGCTCGTCTTATTAAATTTTTAAACTATAAGAACTATGATTTTATACAAAATCGTTAAAACTTCATTATCATCCTATGTCCCACGTTCACACTACGTGAAGTTAAGGCTGAAAACAACGATTTCTAGTCACAATAAGGTTTGTGACATCTTAATGATTATACTCGGCTTGTTTACTTTCAAAACTCTTAGTTTGATTATTTATGTCAAAATGTGTAAAACTTCATTATAGTTCGATTTCCCACGTTTTCAATGTGAAGTTAAGGCTTAAAACAACTATTTCTAGTCACAATAAGCTTTGTGAAGGCTTTAATGATTATACTCGGATTGTTTAGTTTCAAAACTCTTGGTTTGATTATTTATGTCAAAATGGGTAAAATTTCATTATAGTTCGATTTCCCACGTTTTCAATGTGAAGTTAATGCTTAAAACAACTATTTCTACTCACAATAAGCTTTGTGAAAGCTTTAATGATTATACTCGGTTTGTTTACTTTCAAAACTCTTAGTATGATTATTTATGTCAAAATGGTTAAAACTTCATTATAGTTCGATTTCCCACGTTTCCAATGTGAAGTTAAGGCTTAAAACAACGATTTCTACTAAAAATAAGCGTTTGTAGATAAAATACGTTTATGCTCGTCTTGTTAAATTTAAAAACTATTAGAACTATGATTTTATACAAAATCGTTAAAACTTCATTATCATCCTATGTCTCACGTTCCCTACGTGAAGTTAAGGCTGAAAACAACGATTTCTAGTCACAATAAGGTTTGTGACATCTTAATGATTTTACTCGGGTTGTTTACTTTCAAAACTCTTAGTTTGATTATTTATGTCAAATTGGGTAAGACTTCATTATAGTTCGATTTCCCACGATTTCAATGTAAAGTTAAGGCTTAAAACAACTATTTCTAGTCACAATAAGCTTTGTGAAAGCTTTAATGATTATACTCGGCTTCTTTACTTTCAAAACTCTTAGTTTGATTATTTATGTCAAAATGGGTAAAACTTCATTATAATTCGATTTCTCGCGTTTTCAATGTGAAGTTAAGTCTTAAAACAACGATTTCTATTAAAAATAAGCGTTTGTAGATAAAATATGTTTATACTTGTCTTGTTAAATTTTAAAACTATTAGAACTATGATTTTATACAAAATCATAGTAAACTTCATTATCGTCCTATGTCCCACGTTCCCAACGTGAAGTTAAGGCTGAAAAAAAACGATTTCTAGTCACAATAAGCTTTGTGACATCTTAATGATTTTACTCGGGTTGTTTACTTTCAAAACTCTTAGTTTGATTATTTTTGTCAAAATGGGTAAGACTTCATAATAGTTCGATTTCCCACGTTTTCAATGTGAAGTTAAGGCTTAAAACAACTATTTCTAGTCCCAATAAGCTTAGTGAAGGCTTTAATGATTATACTCGGCTTGTTTACTTTCAAAACTCTTAGTTTGATTATTTATGTCAAAATGGGTGAAACTTCATTATAGTTCGATTTCCCACGTTTTCAATGTGAAGTTAAGGCTTAAAACAACTATTTCTAGTCAAAATAAGCTTTGTTAAAGCTTTAATGATTATACTCGGCTTGTTTACTTTCAAAACTCTTAGTTTGATTATTTATGTCAAAATGGTTAAAACTTCATTATAGTTCCATTTCCCACGTTTCCAATGTGAAGTTAAGGCTTAAAACAACGATTTCTATTAAAAATAAGCGTTTGTAGATAAAATACGTTTATGCTCTTCTTGTTAAATTTTAAAACTATTAGAACTATGATTTTATACAAAATCGTTAAAACTTCATTATCATCCTATGTCCCACGTTCCCTACGTGAAGTTAAGGCTGAAAACAACTTTTCTAGTCACAATAAGGTTTGTGACATCTTAGTGATTATACTCGGCTTGTTTACTTTCAAAACTTTTAGTTTAATTATTTATGTCAAAATGGGTAAAAGTTCATTATAGTTCGATTTCTCACGTTTTCAATGTAAAGTTAAGGCTTAAAAAAACTATTTCTAGTCCCAATAAGCTTAGTGAAGGCTTTAATGATTATACTCGGCTTGTTTACCTTCAAAACTCTTAGTTTGATTATTTATGTCAAAATGGGTAAAACTTCATTATAGTTCGATTTCCAACGTTTCCAATGTGAAGTTAAGGCTTAAAACAACGATTTCTATTAAAAATAAGCGTTTGTAGATAAAATATGTATATTCACTTCTTGTTAAATTTTAAGACTATTAGAATAATGATTTCATACAAAATGGTTAAAACTTCGATGTCGTCCTATGTCCCACGTTCCTTACGTGAAGTTAAGGCTAAAAACAACGATTTCTAGTCACAATAAGCTTTGTGACATCTTAATGTTTATACTCGGCTTGTTTACTTTCAAAACTCTTAGTTTGATTATTTATGTCAAAATGGGTAAAACTTCATTATAGTTCGATTTCCTGCGTTTTCAATGTGAAGTTAAGGCTTAAAACAACTATTTCTAGTCCCAATAAGTTTTGTGAAGGCTTTAATGTTTATAGTCGGCTTGTTTACTTTCAAAACTCTTAGTTTGATTATTTATGTCAAAATGGTTAAAACTTCATTATAGTTCGATTTCCCACGTTTCCAATGTGAAGTTAAGGCTTAGAACAACGATTTCTATTAAAAATAAGTGTTTGTAGATAAAATATGTTTATGCTCGTCTTGTAAAATTTTAAAACTATTAGAACTATGATTTTATACAAAATCGTTAAAACTTCATTATCGTCGTATGTCCCACGTTCCCTACGTGAAGTTAAGGCTGAAAACAACGATTTCTAGTCACAATAAGGTTTGTGACATCTTAATGATTATACTCGGCTTGTTTACTTTCAAAACTCTTAGTTTGATTATTTATGTCAAAATGGGTAAAACTTCATTATAGTTCGATTTCCCACGTTTCCAATGTGAAGTTAAGGCTTAAAACAACAATTTCTATTCAAAATAAGCGTTTGTAGATAAAATATGTTTATGCCCGTCTTGTTAAATTTTAAAACTATTAGAACTATGATTTTATACAAAATCGTTAAAACTTCATTATCATCCTATGTCCCACGTTTCCTACGTGAAGTTAAGGCTGAAAACAACGATTTCTAGTCACAATAAGCTTTGTGACATCTTAATGATTATACTCGGCTTGTTTACTTTCAAAACTCTTAGTTTGATTATTTATGTCAAAATGGGTAAAACTTCATTATAGTTCGATTTCCCACGTTTCCAATGTGAAGTTAAGGCTTAAAACAACGATTTCTATTAAAAATAAGCGTTTGTTGATAAAATACGTTTATGCTCGCCTTATTAAATTTTTAAACTATAAGAACTATGATTTTATACAAAATCGTTAAAACTTCATTATCATCCTATGTCCCACGTTCACTACGTGAAGTTAAGGCTGAAAACAACGATTTCTAGTCACAATAAGGTTTGTGACATCTTAATGATTATACTCGGCTTGTTTACTTTCAAAACTCTTAGTTTGATTATTTATGTCAAAATGTGTAAAACTTCATTATAGTTCGATTTCCCACGTTTTCAATGTGAAGTTAAGGCTTAAAACAACTATTTCTAGTCACAATAAGCTTTGTGAAGGCTTTAATGATTATACTCGGATTGTTTAGTTTCAAAACTCTTGGTTTGATTATTTATGTCAAAATGGGTAAAATTTCATTATAGTTCGATTTCCCACGTTTTCAATGTGAAGTTAATGCTTAAAACAACTATTTCTACTCACAATAAGCTTTGTGAAAGCTTTAATGATTATACTCGGTTTGTTTACTTTCAAAACTCTTAGTATGATTATTTATGTCAAAATGGTTAAAACTTCATTATAGTTCGATTTCCCACGTTTCCAATGTGAAGTTAAGGCTTAAAACAACGATTTCTACTAAAAATAAGCGTTTGTAGATAAAATACGTTTATGCTCGTCTTGTTAAATTTAAAAACTATTAGAACTATGATTTTATACAAAATCGTTAAAACTTCATTATCATCCTATGTCTCACGTTCCCTACGTGAAGTTAAGGCTGAAAACAACGATTTCTAGTCACAATAAGGTTTGTGACATCTTAATGATTTTACTCGGGTTGTTTACTTTCAAAACTCTTAGTTTGATTATTTATGTCAAATTGGGTAAGACTTCATTATAGTTCGATTTCCCACGATTTCAATGTAAAGTTAAGGCTTAAAACAACTATTTCTAGTCACAATAAGCTTTGTGAAAGCTTTAATGATTATACTCGGCTTCTTTACTTTCAAAACTCTTAGTTTGATTATTTATGTCAAAATGGGTAAAACTTCATTATAATTCGATTTCTCGCGTTTTCAATGTGAAGTTAAGTCTTAAAACAACGATTTCTATTAAAAATAAGCGTTTGTAGATAAAATATGTTTATACTTGTCTTGTTAAATTTTAAAACTATTAGAACTATGATTTTATACAAAATCATAGTAAACTTCATTATCGTCCTATGTCCCACGTTCCCAACGTGAAGTTAAGGCTGAAAAAAAAAACGATTTCTAGTCACAATAAGCTTTGTGACATCTTAATGATTTTACTCGGGTTGTTTACTTTCAAAACTCTTAGTTTGATTATTTTTGTCAAAATGGGTAAGACTTCATAATAGTTCGATTTCCCACGTTTTCAATGTGAAGTTAAGGCTTAAAACAACTATTTCTAGTCCCAATAAGCTTAGTGAAGGCTTTAATGATTATACTCGGCTTGTTTACTTTCAAAACTCTTAGTTTGATTATTTATGTCAAAATGGGTGAAACTTCATTATAGTTCGATTTCCCACGTTTTCAATGTGAAGTTAAGGCTTAAAACAACTATTTCTAGTCAAAATAAGCTTTGTTAAAGCTTTAATGATTATACTCGGCTTGTTTACTTTCAAAACTCTTAGTTTGATTATTTATGTCAAAATGGTTAAAACTTCATTATAGTTCCATTTTCCACGTTTCCAATGTGAAGTTAAGGCTTAAAACAACGATTTCTATTAAAAATAAGCGTTTGTAGATAAAATACGTTTATGCTCTTCTTGTTAAATTTTAAAACTATTAGAACTATGATTTTATACAAAATCGTTAAAACTTCATTATCATCCTATGTCCCACGTTCCCTACGTGAAGTTAAGGCTGAAAACAACAATTTCTAGTCACAATAAGGTTTGTGACATCTTAGTGATTATACTCGGCTTGTTTACTTTCAAAACTTTTAGTTTAATTATTTATGTCAAAATGGGTAAAAGTTCATTATAGTTCGATTTCTCACGTTTTCAATGTAAAGTTAAGGCTTAAAAAAACTATTTCTAGTCCCAATAAGCTTAGTGAAGGCTTTAATGATTATACTCGGCTTGTTTACCTTCAAAACTCTTAGTTTGATTATTTATGTCAAAATGGGTAAAACTTCATTATAGTTCGATTTCCAACGTTTCCAATGTGAAGTTAAGGCTTAAAACAACGATTTCTATTAAAAATAAGCGTTTGTAGATAAAATATGTATATTCACTTCTTGTTAAATTTTAAGACTATTAGAATAATGATTTCATACAAAATGGTTAAAACTTCGATGTCGTCCTATGTCCCACGTTCCTTACGTGAAGTTAAGGCTAAAAACAACGATTTCTAGTCACAATAAGCTTTGTGACATCTTAATGTTTATACTCGGCTTGTTTACTTTCAAAACTCTTAGTTTGATTATTTATGTCAAAATGGGTAAAACTTCATTATAGTTCGATTTCTGCGTTTTCAATGTGAAGTTAAGGCTTAAAACAACTATTTCTAGTCCCAATAAGTTTTGTGAAGGCTTTAATGTTTATAGTCGGCTTGTTTACTTTCAAAACTCTTAGTTTGATTATTTATGTCAAAATGGTTAAAACTTCATTATAGTTCGATTTCCCACGTTTCCAATGTGAAGTTAAGGCTTAGAACAACGATTTCTATTAAAAATAAGTGTTTGTAGATAAAATATGTTTATGCTCGTCTTGTAAAATTTTAAAACTATTAGAACTATGATTTTATACAAAATCGTTAAAACTTCATTATCGTCGTATGTCCCACGTTCCCTACGTGAAGTTAAGGCTGAAAACAACGATTTCTAGTCACAATAAGGTTTGTGACATCTTAATGATTATACTCGGCTTGTTTACTTTCAAAACTCTTAGTTTGATTATTTATGTCAAAATGCGTAAAACTTCATTATAGTTCGATTTCCCACGTTTCCAATGTGAAGTTAAGGCTTAAAACAACAATTTCTATTAAAAATAAGCGTTTGTAGATAAAATATGTTTATGCCCGTCTTGTTAAATTTTAAAACTATTAGAACTATGATTTTATACAAAATCGTTAAAACTTCATTATCATCCTATGTCCCACGTTCCCTACGTGAAGTTAAGGCTGAAAACAACGATTTCTAGTCACAATAAGCTTTGTGACATCTTAATGATTATACTCGGCTTGTTTACTTTCAAAACTCTTAGTTTGATTATTTATGTCAAAATGGGTAAAACTTCATTATAGTTCGATTTCCCACGTTTCCAATGTGAAGTTAAGGCTTAAAACAACGATTTCTATTAAAAATAAGCGTTTGTTGATAAAATACGTTTATGCTCGTCTTAATAAATTTTTAAACTATAAGAACTATGATTTTATACAAAATCGTTAAAACTTCATTATCATCCTATGTCCCACGTTCACTACGTGAAGTTAAGGCTGAAAACAACGATTTCTAGTCACAATAAGGTTTGTGACATCTTAATGATTATACTCGGCTTGTTTACTTTCAAAACTCTTAGTTTGATTATTTATGTCAAAATGTGTAAAACTTCATTATAGTTCGATTTCCCACGTTTTCAATGTGAAGTTAAGGCTTAAAACAACTATTTCTAGTCACAATAAGCTTTATGAAGGCTTTAATGATTATACTCGGATTGTTTAGTTTCAAAACTCTTGGTTTGATTATTTATGTCAAAATGGGTAAAATTTCATTATAGTTCGATTTCCCACGTTTTCAATGTGAAGTTAATGCTTAAAACAACTATTTCTACTCACAATAAGCTTTGTGAAAGCTTTAATGATTATACTCGGTTTGTTTACTTTCAAAACTCTTAGTATGATTATTTATGTCAAAATGGTTAAAACTTCATTATAGTTCGATTTCCCACGTTTCCAATGTGAAGTTAAGGCTTAAAACAACGATTTCTACTAAAAATAAGCGTTTGTAGATAAAATACGTTTATGCTCGTCTTGTTAAATTTAAAAACTATTAGAACTATGATTTTATACAAAATCGTTAAAACTTCATTATCATCCTATGTCCCACGTTCCCTACGTGAAGTTAAGGCTGAAAACAACGATTTCTAGTCACAATAAGGTTTGTGACATCTTAATGATTTTACTCGGGTTGTTTACTTTCAAAACTCTTAGTTTGATTATTTATGTCAAATTGGGTAAGACTTCATTATAGTTCGATTTCCCACGTTTTCAATGTAAAGTTAAGGCTTAAAACAACTATTTCTAGTCACAATAAGCTTTGTGAAAGCTTTAATGATTATACTCGGCTTCTTTACTTTCAAAACTCTTAGTTTGATTATTTATGTAAAAATGGGTAAAACTTCATTATAATTCGATTTCTCGCGTTTTCAATGTGAAGTTAAGTCTTAAAACAACGATTTCTATTAAAAATAAGCGTTTGTAGATAAAATATGTTTATACTTGTCTTGTTAAATTTTAAAACTATTAGAACTATGATTTTATACAAAATCATAGTAAACTTCATTATCGTCCTATGTCCCACGTTCCCAACGTGAAGTTAAGGCTGAAAAAAACGATTTCTAGTCACAATAAGCTTTGTGACATCTTAATGATTTTACTCGGGTTGTTTACTTTCAAAACTCTTAGTTTGATTATTTATGTCAAAATGGGTAAAACTTCATTATAGTTCGATTTCCCACGTTTCCAATGTGAAGTTAAGGCTTAAAACAACAATTTCTATTCAAAATAAGCGTTTGTAGATAAAATATGTTTATGCCCGTCTTGTTAAATTTTAAAACTATTAGAACTATGATTTTATACAAAATCGTTAAAACTTCATTATCATCCTATGTCCCACGTTTCCTACGTGAAGTTAAGGCTGAAAACAACGATTTCTAGTCACAATAAGCTTTGTGACATCTTAATGATTATACTCGGCTTGTTTACTTTCAAAACTCTTAGTTTGATTATTTATGTCAAAATGGGTAAAACTTCATTATAGTTCGATTTCCCACGTTTCCAATGTGAAGTTAAGGCTTAAAACAACGATTTCTATTAAAAATAAGCGTTTGTTGATAAAATACGTTTATGCTCGTCTTATTAAATTTTTAAACTATAAGAACTATGATTTTATACAAAATCGTTAAAACTTCATTATCATCCTATGTCCCACGTTCACTACGTGAAGTTAAGGCTGAAAACAACGATTTCTAGTCACAATAAGGTTTGTGACATCTTAATGATTATACTCGGCTTGTTTACTTTCAAAACTCTTAGTTTGATTATTTATGTCAAAATGTGTAAAACTTCATTATAGTTCGATTTCCCACGTTTTCAATGTGAAGTTAAGGCTTAAAACAACTATTTCTAGTCACAATAAGCTTTGTGAAGGCTTTAATGATTATACTCGGATTGTTTAGTTTCAAAACTCTTGGTTTGATTATTTATGTCAAAATGGGTAAAATTTCATTATAGTTCGATTTCCCACGTTTTCAATGTGAAGTTAATGCTTAAAACAACTATTTCTACTCACAATAAGCTTTGTGAAAGCTTTAATGATTATACTCGGTTTGTTTACTTTCAAAACTCTTAGTATGATTATTTATGTCAAAATGGTTAAAACTTCATTATAGTTCGATTTCCCACGTTTCCAATGTGAAGTTAAGGCTTAAAACAACGATTTCTACTAAAAATAAGCGTTTGTAGATAAAATACGTTTATGCTCGTCTTGTTAAATTTAAAAACTATTAGAACTATGATTTTATACAAAATCGTTAAAACTTCATTATCATCCTATGTCTCACGTTCCCTACGTGAAGTTAAGGCTGAAAACAACGATTTCTAGTCACAATAAGGTTTGTGACATCTTAATGATTTTACTCGGGTTGTTTACTTTCAAAACTCTTAGTTTGATTATTTATGTCAAATTGGGTAAGACTTCATTATAGTTCGATTTCCCACGATTTCAATGTAAAGTTAAGGCTTAAAACAACTATTTCTAGTCACAATAAGCTTTGTGAAAGCTTTAATGATTATACTCGGCTTCTTTACTTTCAAAACTCTTAGTTTGATTATTTATGTCAAAATGGGTAAAACTTCATTATAATTCGATTTCTCGCGTTTTCAATGTGAAGTTAAGTCTTAAAACAACGATTTCTATTAAAAATAAGCGTTTGTAGATAAAATATGTTTATACTTGTCTTGTTAAATTTTAAAACTATTAGAACTATGATTTTATACAAAATCATAGTAAACTTCATTATCGTCCTATGTCCCACGTTCCCAACGTGAAGTTAAGGCTGAAAAAAACGATTTCTAGTCACAATAAGCTTTGTGACATCTTAATGATTTTACTCGGGTTGTTTACTTTCAAAACTCTTAGTTTGATTATTTTTGTCAAAATGGGTAAGACTTCATAATAGTTCGATTTCCCACGTTTTCAATGTGAAGTTAAGGCTTAAAACAACTATTTCTAGTCCCAATAAGCTTAGTGAAGGCTTTAATGATTATACTCGGCTTGTTTACTTTCAAAACTCTTAGTTTGATTATTTATGTCAAAATGGGTGAAACTTCATTATAGTTCGATTTCCCACGTTTTCAATGTGAAGTTAAGGCTTAAAACAACTATTTCTAGTCAAAATAAGCTTTGTTAAAGCTTTAATGATTATACTCGGCTTGTTTACTTTCAAAACTCTTAGTTTGATTATTTATGTCAAAATGGTTAAAACTTCATTATAGTTCCATTTCCCACGTTTCCAATGTGAAGTTAAGGCTTAAAACAACGATTTCTATTAAAAATAAGCGTTTGTAGATAAAATACGTTTATGCTCTTCTTGTTAAATTTTAAAACTATTAGAACTATGATTTTATACAAAATCGTTAAAACTTCATTATCATCATATGTCCCACGTTCCCTACGTGAAGTTAAGGCTGAAAACAACAATTTCTAGTCACAATAAGGTTTGTGACATCTTAGTGATTATACTCGGCTTGTTTACTTTCAAAACTTTTAGTTTAATTATTTATGTCAAAATGGGTAAAAGTTCATTATAGTTCGATTTCTCACGTTTTCAATGTAAAGTTAAGGCTTAAAAAAACTATTTCTAGTCCCAATAAGCTTAGTGAAGGCTTTAATGATTATACTCGGCTTGTTTACCTTCAAAACTCTTAGTTTGATTATTTATGTCAAAATGGGTAAAACTTCATTATAGTTCGATTTCCAACGTTTCCAATGTGAAGTTAAGGCTTAAAACAACGATTTCTATTAAAAATAAGCGTTTGTAGATAAAATATGTATATTCACTTCTTGTTAAATTTTAAGACTATTAGAATAATGATTTCATACAAAATGGTTAAAACTTCGATGTCGTCCTATGTCCCACGTTCCTTACGTGAAGTTAAGGCTAAAAACAACGATTTCTAGTCACAATAAGCTTTGTGACATCTTAATGTTTATACTCGGCTTGTTTACTTTCAAAACTCTTAGTTTGATTATTTATGTCAAAATGGGTAAAACTTCATTATAGTTCGATTTCCTGCGTTTTCAATGTGAAGTTAAGGCTTAAAACAACTATTTCTAGTCCCAATAAGTTTTGTGAAGGCTTTAATGTTTATAGTCGGCTTGTTTACTTTCAAAACTCTTAGTTTGATTATTTATGTCAAAATGGTTAAAACTTCATTATAGTTCGATTTCCCACGTTTCCAATGTGAAGTTAAGGCTTAGAACAACGATTTCTATTAAAAATAAGTGTTTGTAGATAAAATATGTTTATGCTCGTCTTGTAAAATTTTAAAACTATTAGAACTATGATTTTATACAAAATCGTTAAAACTTCATTATCGTCGTATGTCCCACGTTCCCTACGTGAAGTTAAGGCTGAAAACAACGATTTCTAGTCACAATAAGGTTTGTGACATCTTAATGATTATACTCGGCTTGTTTACTTTCAAAACTCTTAGTTTGATTATTTATGTCAAAATGGGTAAAACTTCATTATAGTTCGATTTCCCACGTTTCCAATGTGAAGTTAAGGCTTAAAACAACAATTTCTATTAAAAATAAGCGTTTGTAGATAAAATATGTTTATGCCCGTCTTGTTAAATTTTAAAACTATTAGAACTATGATTTTATACAAAATCGTTAAAACTTCATTATCATCCTATGTCCCACGTTCCCTACGTGAAGTTAAGGCTGAAAACAACGATTTCTAGTCACAATAAGCTTTGTGACATCTTAATGATTATACTCGGCTTGTTTACTTTCAAAACTCTTAGTTTGATTATTTATGTCAAAATGGGTAAAACTTCATTATAGTTCGATTTCCCACGTTTCCAATGTGAAGTTAAGGCTTAAAACAACGATTTCTATTAAAAATAAGCGTTTGTTGATAAAATACGTTTATGCTCGTCTTAATAAATTTTTAAACTATAAGAACTATGATTTTATACAAAATCGTTAAAACTTCATTATCATCCTATGTCCCACGTTCACTACGTGAAGTTAAGGCTGAAAACAACGATTTCTAGTCACAATAAGGTTTGTGACATCTTAATGATTATACTCGGCTTGTTTACTTTCAAAACTCTTAGTTTGATTATTTATGTCAAAATGTGTAAAACTTCATTATAGTTCGATTTCCCACGTTTTCAATGTGAAGTTAAGGCTTAAAACAACTATTTCTAGTCACAATAAGCTTTGTGAAGGCTTTAATGATTATACTCGGATTGTTTAGTTTCAAAACTCTTGGTTTGATTATTTATGTCAAAATGGGTAAAATTTCATTATAGTTCGATTTCCCACGTTTTCAATGTGAAGTTAATGCTTAAAACAACTATTTCTACTCACAATAAGCTTTGTGAAAGCTTTAATGATTATACTCGGTTTGTTTACTTTCAAAACTCTTAGTATGATTATTTATGTCAAAATGGTTAAAACTTCATTATAGTTCGATTTCCCACGTTTCCAATGTGAAGTTAAGGCTTAAAACAACGATTTCTACTAAAAATAAGCGTTTGTAGATAAAATACGTTTATGCTCGTCTTGTTAAATTTAAAAACTATTAGAACTATGATTTTATACAAAATCGTTAAAACTTCATTATCATCCTATGTCCCACGTTCCCTACGTGAAGTTAAGGCTGAAAACAACGATTTCTAGTCACAATAAGGTTTGTGACATCTTAATGATTTTACTCGGGTTGTTTACTTTCAAAACTCTTAGTTTGATTATTTATGTCAAATTGGGTAAGACTTCATTATAGTTCGATTTCCCACGTTTTCAATGTAAAGTTAAGGCTTAAAACAACTATTTCTAGTCACAATAAGCTTTGTGAAAGCTTTAATGATTATACTCGGCTTCTTTACTTTCAAAACTCTTAGTTTGATTATTTATGTCAAAATGGGTAAAACTTCATTATAATTCGATTTCTCGCGTTTTCAATGTGAAGTTAAGTCTTAAAACAACGATTTCTATTAAAAATAAGCGTTTGTAGATAAAATATGTTTATACTTGTCTTGTTAAATTTTAAAACTATTAGAACTATGATTTTATACAAAATCATAGTAAACTTCATTATCGTCTATGTCCCACGTTCCCAACGTGAAGTTAAGGCTGAAAAAAACGATTTCTAGTCACAATAAGCTTTGTGACATCTTAATGATTTTACTCGGGTTGTTTACTTTCAAAACTCTTAGTTTGATTATTTTTGTCAAAATGGGTAAGACTTCATAATAGTTCGATTTCCCACGTTTTCAATGTGAAGTTAAGGCTTAAAACAACTATTTCTAGTCCCAATAAGCTTAGTGAAGGCTTTAATGATTATACTCGGCTTGTTTACTTTCAAAACTCTTAGTTTGATTATTTATGTCAAAATGGGTGAAACTTCATTATAGTTCGATTTCCCACGTTTTCAATGTGAAGTTAAGGCTTAAAACAACTATTTCTAGTCAAAATAAGCTTTGTTAAAGCTTTAATGATTATACTCGGCTTGTTTACTTTCAAAACTCTTAGTTTGATTATTTATGTCAAAATGGTTAAAACTTCATTATAGTTCCATTTCCCACGTTTCCAATGTGAAGTTAAGGCTTAAAACAACGATTTCTATTAAAAATAAGCGTTTGTAGATAAAATACGTTTATGCTCTTCTTGTTAAATTTTAAAACTATTAGAACTATGATTTTATACAAAATCGTTAAAACTTCATTATCATCCTATGTCCCACGTTCCCTACGTGAAGTTAAGGCTGAAAACAACAATTTCTAGTCACAATAAGGTTTGTGACATCTTAGTGATTATACTCGGCTTGTTTACTTTCAAAACTTTTAGTTTAATTATTTATGTCAAAATGGGTAAAAGTTCATTATAGTTCGATTTCTCACGTTTTCAATGTAAAGTTAAGGCTTAAAAAAACTATTTCTAGTCCCAATAAGCTTAGTGAAGGCTTTAATGATTATACTCGGCTTGTTTACCTTCAAAACTCTTAGTTTGATTATTTATGTCAAAATGGGTAAAACTTCATTATAGTTCGATTTCCAACGTTTCCAATGTGAAGTTAAGGCTTAAAACAACGATTTCTATTAAAAATAAGCGTTTGTAGATAAAATATGTATATTCACTTCTTGTTAAATTTTAAGACTATTAGAATAATGATTTCATACAAAATGGTTAAAACTTCGATGTCGTCCTATGTCCCACGTTCCTTACGTGAAGTTAAGGCTAAAAACAACGATTTCTAGTCACAATAAGCTTTGTGACATCTTAATGTTTATACTCGGCTTGTTTACTTTCAAAACTCTTAGTTTGATTATTTATGTCAAAATGGGTAAAACTTCATTATAGTTCGATTTCCTGCGTTTTCAATGTGAAGTTAAGGCTTAAAACAACTATTTCTAGTCCCAATAAGTTTTGTGAAGGCTTTAATGTTTATAGTCGGCTTGTTTACTTTCAAAACTCTTAGTTTGATTATTTATGTCAAAATGGTTAAAACTTCATTATAGTTCGATTTCCCACGTTTCCAATGTGAAGTTAAGGCTTAGAACAACGATTTCTATTAAAAATAAGTGTTTGTAGATAAAATATGTTTATGCTCGTCTTGTAAAATTTTAAAACTATTAGAACTATGATTTTATACAAAATCGTTAAAACTTCATTATCGTCGTATGTCCCACGTTCCCTACGTGAAGTTAAGGCTGAAAACAACGATTTCTAGTCACAATAAGGTTTGTGACATCTTAATGATTATACTCGGCTTGTTTACTTTCAAAACTCTTAGTTTGATTATTTATGTCAAAATGGGTAAAACTTCATTATAGTTCGATTTCCCACGTTTCCAATGTGAAGTTAAGGCTTAAAACAACAATTTCTATTAAAAATAAGCGTTTGTAGATAAAATATGTTTATGCCCGTCTTGTTAAATTTTAAAACTATTAGAACTATGATTTTATACAAAATCGTTAAAACTTCATTATCATCCTATGTCCCACGTTCCCTACGTGAAGTTAAGGCTGAAAACAACGATTTCTAGTCACAATAAGCTTTGTGACATCTTAATGATTATACTCGGCTTGTTTACTTTCAAAACTCTTAGTTTGATTATTTATGTCAAAATGGGTAAAACTTCATTATAGTTCGATTTCCCACGTTTCCAATGTGAAGTTAAGGCTTAAAACAACGATTTCTATTAAAAATAAGCGTTTGTTGATAAAATACGTTTATGCTCGTCTTATTAAATTTTTAAACTATAAGAACTATGATTTTATACAAAATCGTTAAAACTTCATTATCATCCTATGTCCCACGTTCACTACGTGAAGTTAAGGCTGAAAACAACGATTTCTAGTCACAATAAGGTTTGTGACATCTTAATGATTATACTCGGCTTGTTTACTTTCAAAACTCTTAGTTTGATTATTTATGTCAAAATGTGTAAAACTTCATTATAGTTCGATTTCCCACGTTTTCAATGTGAAGTTAAGGCTTAAAACAACTATTTCTAGTCACAATAAGCTTTGTGAAGGCTTTAATGATTATACTCGGATTGTTTAGTTTCAAAACTCTTGGTTTGATTATTTATGTCAAAATGGGTAAAATTTCATTATAGTTCGATTTCCCACGTTTTCAATGTGAAGTTAATGCTTAAAACAACTATTTCTACTCACAATAAGCTTTGTGAAAGCTTTAATGATTATACTCGGTTTGTTTACTTTCAAAACTCTTAGTATGATTATTTATGTCAAAATGGTTAAAACTTCATTATAGTTCGATTTCCCACGTTTCCAATGTGAAGTTAAGGCTTAAAACAACGATTTCTACTAAAAATAAGCGTTTGTAGATAAAATACGTTTATGCTCGTCTTGTTAAATATAAAAACTATTAGAACTATGATTTTATACAAAATCGTTAAAACTTCATTATCATCCTATGTCCCACGTTCCCTACGTGAAGTTAAGGCTGAAAACAACGATTTCTAGTCACAATAAGGTTTGTGACATCTTAATGATTTTACTCAGGTTGTTTACTTTCAAAACTCTTAGTTTGATTATTTATGTCAAATTGGGTAAGACTTCATTATAGTTCGATTTCCCACGTTTTCAATGTAAAGTTAAGGCTTAAAACAACTATTTCTAGTCACAATAAGCTTTGTGAAACCTTTAATGATTATACTCGGCTTCTTTACTTTCAAAACTCTTAGTTTTATTATTTATGTCAAAATGGGTAAAACTTCATTATAGTTCGATTTCCCACGTTTTCAATGTGAAGTTAAGGCTTAAAACAACTATTTCTAGTCACAATAAGCTTTGTGAAAGCTTTAATGATTATACTCGGCATGTTTACTTTCAAAACTCTTAGTTTGATTATTTATGTCAAAATGGTTAAAACTTCATTATAGTTCGATTTCCCACGTTTCCAATGTGAAGTTAAGGCTTAAAACAACGATTTCTATTAAAAATAAGCGTTTGTTGATAAAATACGTTTATGCTCGTCTTATTAAATTTTTAAACTATAAGAACTATGATTTTATACAAAATCGTTAAAACTTCATTATCATCCTATGTCCCACGTTCACTACGTGAAGTTAAGGCTGAAAACAACGATTTCTAGTCACAATAAGGTTTGTGACATCTTAATGATTATACTCGGCTTGTTTACTTTCAAAACTCTTAGTTTGATTATTTATGTCAAAATGTGTAAAACTTCATTATAGTTCGATTTCCCACGTTTTCAATGTGAAGTTATGGCTTAAAACAACTATTTCTAGTCCCAATAAGCTTAGTGAAGGCTTTAACGATTATACTCGGCTTGTTTACTTTCAAAACTCTTAGTTTGATTATTTATGTCAAAATGGGTAAAACTTCATAATAGTTCGATTTCCCACGTTTTCAATGTGAAGTTAAGGCTTAAAACAACTATTTCTAGTCACAATAAGCTTCGTGAAAGCTTTAATGATTATACTCGCCTTGTTTACTTTCAAAACTCTTAGTTTGATTATTTATGTCAAAATGGGTAAAACTTCATTATAGTTCGATTTCTCCCGTTTTCAATGTGAAGTTAAGTCTTAAAACAACGATTTCTATTAAAAATAAACGTTTGTAGAAAAAATATGTTTATGCTCGTCTTGTTAAAGTTTAAAACTATTAGAACTATGATTTTATACAAAATAGTTAAAACTTCATTATCGTCCTATGTCCCACGTTCCCTACGTGAAGTTAATGCTGAAAACAACGATTTCTAGTCACAATAAGCTTTGCGACATCTTAATGATTTTACTCGGGTTGTTTACTTTCAAAACTCTTAGTTTGATTATTTATGTCAAATTGGGTAAAATTTCATTATAGTTCGATTTCCCACGTTTTCAATGTGAAGTTAATGCTTAAAACAACTATTTCTAATCCCAATAAGCTTTGTGAAGGCTTTAATGGTTATACTCGGCTTGTTTACTTTCAAAACTCTTAGTTTTATTATTTATGTCAAACTAGGTAAAACTTCATTATAGTTCGATTTCCCACGTTTTCAATGTGAAGTTAAGGCTTAAAACAACTATTTCTAGTCACTATAAGCTTTGTGAAAGCTTTAATATTTATACTCGGCTTGTTTACTTTCAAAACTCTTAGTTTGATTATTTATGTCAAAATGGTTAAAACTTCATTATAGTTCGATTTCCCACGTTTCCAATGTGAAGTTAAGGCTTAAAACAACGATTTCTATTAAAAATAAGCGTTTGTTGATAAAATACGTTTATGCTCGTCTTGTTAAATTTTAAAACTATAAGAACTATGATTTTATACAAAATCCTTAAAACTTCATTATCATCCTATGTCCCACGTTCCCTACGTGAAGTTAAGGCTGAAAACAACGATTTCTAGTCACAATAAGGTTTGTGACATCTTAATGATTTTACTCGGGTTGTTTACTTTCAAAACTCTTAGTTTGATTATTTATGTCAAAATGGGTAAGACTTCATTATAGTTCGATTTCCCACGTTTTCAATGTAAAGTTAAGGCTTAAAACAACTATTTCTAGTCACAATAAGCTTTGTGAAAGCTTTAATGATTATACTCGGCTTCTTTACTTTCAAAACTCTTAGTTTGATTATTTATGTCAAAATGGGTAAAACTTCATTATAGTTCGATTTCTCCCGTTTTCAATGTGAAGTTAAGTCTTAAAACAACGATTTCTATTAAAAATAAGCGTTTGTAGATAAAATATGTTTATACTCGTCTTGTTAAATTTTAAAACTATTAGAACTATGATTTTATACAAAATCATAGTAAACTTCATTATCGTCCTATGTCCCACGTTCCCAACGTGAAGTTAAGGCTGAAAAAAACGATTTCTAGTCACAATAAGCTTTGTGACATCTTAATGATTTTACTCGGGTTGTTTACTTTCAAAACTCTTAGTTTGATTATTTTTGTCAAAATGGGTAAGACTTCATTATAGTTCGATTTCCCACGTTTTCAATGTGAAGTTAAGGCTTAAAACAACTATTTCTAGTCCCAATAAGCTTAGTGAAGGCTTTAATGATTATACTCGGCTTGTTTACTTTCAAAACTCTTAGTTTGATTATTTATGTCAAAATGGGTGAAACGTCATTATAGTTCGATTTCCCACGTTTTCAATGTGAAGTTAAGGCTTAAAACAACTATTTCTAGTCAAAATAAGCTTTGTTAAAGCTTTAATGATTATACTCGGCTTGTTTACTTTCAAAACTCTTAGTTTGATTATTTATGTCAAAATGGTTAAAACTTCATTATAGTTCCATTTCCCACGTTTCCAATGTGAAGTTTAGGCTTAAAACAACGATTTCTATTAAAAATAAGCGTTTGTAGATAAAATACGTTTATGCTCTTCTTGTTAAATTTTAAAACTATTAGAACTATGATTTTATACAAAATCGTTAAAACTTCATTATCATCCTATGTCCCACGTTCCCTACGTGAAGTTAAGGCTGAAAACAACAATTTCTAGTCACAATAAGGTTTGTGACATCTTAGTGATTATACTCGGCTTGTTTACTTTCAAAACTCTTAGTTTAATTATTTATGTCAAAATGGGTAAAAGTTCATTATAGTTCGATTTCTCACGTTTTCAATGTAAAGTTAAGGCTTAAAAAAACTATTTCTAGTCCCAATAAGCTTAGTGAAGGCTTTAATGATTATACTCGGCTTGTTTACTTTCAAAACTCTTAGTTTGATTATTTATGTCAAAATGGGTAAAACTTCATTATAGTTCGATTTCCCACGTTTTCAATGTGAAGTTAAGGCTTGAAACAACTATTTCTAGTCACAATAAGCTTTGTGAAAACTTTAATGATTATACTCGGCTTGTTTACTTTCAAAACTCTTAGTTTGATTATTTATTTCAAAATGGGTAAAACTTCATTATAGTTCGATTTCTCACGTTTTCAATGTGAAGTTAAGTCTTAAAACAACTATTTCTAGTCCCAATAAGCTTTGTGAAGGCTTTAATGATTATACTCGGCTTGTTTACTTTCAAAACTCTTAGTTTGATTATTTATGTCAAAATGGGTAAAACTTCGTTATAGTTCGATTTCCCATTTTTTCAATGTGAAGTTAAGGCTTAAAACAATTATTTCTAGTCCCAATAAGTTTTGTGAAGGCTTTAATGATTATACTCGGCTTGTTTACCTTCAAAACTCTTAGTTTGATTATTTATGTCAAAATGGGTAAAACTTCATTATAGTTGGATTTCCAACGTTTCCAATGTGAAGTTAAGGCTAAAAACAACGATTTCTATTAAAAATAAGCGTTTGTAGATAAAATATGTATATTCACTTCTTGTTAAATTTTAAGACTATTAGAATAATGATTTTATACAAAATGGTTAAAACTTCGATATCGTCCTATGTCCCACGTTCCTTACGTGAAGTTAAGGCTAAAAACAACGATTCCTAGTCACAATAAGCTTTGTGACATTTTAATGTTTATACTCGGCTTGTTTACTTTCAAAACACTTAGTTTGATTATTTATGTCAAAATAGTTAAAACTTCATTATCGTCCTATGTCCCACGTTCCCTACGTGAAGTTAAGGCTGAAAACAACGATTTCTAGTCACAATAAGCTGTGCGACATCTTAATGATTTTACTCGGGTTGTTTACTTTCAAAACTCTTAGTTTGATTATTTATGTCAAATTGGGTAAAACTTCATTATAGTTCGATTTCCCACGTTTTCAATGTGAAGTTAATGCTTAAAACAACTATTTCTAATCCCAATAAGCTTTGTGAAGGCTTTAATGGTTAGACTCGGCTTGTTTACTTTCAAAACTCTTAGTTTGATTATTTATGTCAAAATGGGTAAAACTTCATTATAGTTCGATTTCCTGCGTTTTCAATGTGAAGTTAAGGCTTAAAACAACTATTTCTAGTCCCAATAAGTTTTGTGAAGGCTTTAATGTTTATACTCGGCTTGTTTACTTTCAAAACTCTTAGTTTGATTATTTATGTCAAAATGGTTAAAACTTCATTATAGTTTGATTTCCCACGTTTCCAATGTGAAGTTAAGGCTTAGAACAACGATTTCTATTAAAAATAAGTGTTTGTAGATAAAATATGTTTATGCTCGTCTTGTAAAATTTTAAAACTATTGGAACTATGATTTTATACAAAATCGTTAAAACTTCATTATCGTCGTATGTCCCACGTTCCCTACGTGAAGTTAAGGCTGAAAACAACGATTTCTAGTCACAATAAGGTTTGTGACATCTTAATGATTATACTCGGCTTGTTTACTTTCAAAACTCTTAGTTTGATTATTTATGTCAAAATGGGTAAAACTTCATTATAGTTCGATTTCCCACGTTTCCAATGTGAAGTTAAGGCTTAAAACAACAATTTCTATTAAAAATAAGCGTTTGTAGATAAAATATGTTTATGCCCGTCTTGTTAAATTTTAAAACTATTAGAACTATGATTTTATACAAAATCGTTAAAACTTCATTATCATCCTATGTCCCACGTTCCCTACGTGAAGTTAAGGCTGAAAACAACGATTTCTAGTCACAATAAGCTTTGTGACATCTTAATGATTATACTCGGCTTGTTTACTTTCAAAACTCTTAGTTTGATTATTTATGTCAAAATGGGTAAAACTTCATTATAGTTCGATTTCCCACGTTTCCAATGTGAAGTTAAGGCTTAAAACAACAATTTCTATTCAAAATAAGCGTTTGTAGATAAAATATGTTTATGCCCGTCTTGTTAAATTTTAAAACTATTAGAACTATTATTTTATACAAAATCGTTAAAACTTCATTATCATCCTATGTCCCACGTTCCCTACGTGAAGTTAAGGCTGAAAACAACGATTTCTAGTCACAATAAGCTTTGTGACATCTTAATGATTTTACTCGGGTTGTTTACTTTCAAAACTCTTAGTTTGATTATTTATGTCAAAATGGGTAAAACTTCATTATAGTTCGATTTCCCACGTTTTCAATGTGAAGTTAATGCTTAAAACATCTATTTCTAATCCCAATAAGTTTTGTGAAGGCTTTAATGATTATACTCGGCTTGTTTACTTTCAAAACTCTTAGTTTTATTATTTATGGCAAAATGGGTAAAACTTCATTATAGTTCGATTTCCCACGTTTTCAATGTGAAGTTAAGGCTTAAAACAACTATTTCTAGTCACAATAAGCTTTGTGAAAGCTTTAATGATTATACTCGGCTTGTTTACTTTCAAAACTCTTAGTTTGATTATTTATGTCAAAATGGTTAAAACTTCATTATAGTTCGATTTCCCACGTTTCCAATGTGAAGTTAAGGCTTAAAACAACGATTTCTATTAAAAATAAGCGTTTGTTGATAAAATACGTTTATGCTCGTCTTATTAAATTTTAAAGCTATAAGAACTATGATTTTTTACAAAATCGTTAAAACTTCATTATCATCCTATGTGCCACGTTCACTACGTGAAGTTAAGGCTGAAAACAACGATTTCTAGTCCCAATTAGCTTAGTGAAGGCTTTAACGATTATACTCGGCTTGTTTACTTTCAAAACTCTTAGTTTGATTATTTATGTCAAAATGTGTAAAACTTCATTACAGTTCGATTTCCCACGTTTTCAATGTGAAGTTAAGGCTTAAAACAACTATTTCTAGTCCCAATAAGCTTAGTGAAGGCTTTAACGATTATACTCGGCTTGTTTACTTTCAAAACTCTTAGTTTGATTATTTATGTCAAAATGGGTAAAACTTTATAATAGTTCGATTTCCCACGTTTTCAATGTGAAGTTAAGGCTTAAAACAACTATTTCTAGTCACAATAAGCTTTGTGAAAGCTTTAATGATTATACACGGCTTGTTTACTTTCAAAACTCTTAGTTTGATTATTTATGTCAAAATGGGTAAAACTTCATTATAATTCGATTTCTCCCGTTTTCAATGTGAAGTTAAGTCTTAAGACAACGATTTCTATTAAAAATAAGCGTTTGTAGATAAAATATGTTTATGCTCGTCTTGTTAAAGTTTAAAACTATTAGAACTATGATTTTATACAAAATAGTTAAAACTTCATTATCGTCCTATGTCCCACGTTCCCTACGTGAAGTTAATGCTGAAAACAACGATTTCTAGTCACAATAAGCTTTGCGACATCTTAATGATTTTACTCGGGTTGTTTACTTTCAAAACTCATAGTTTGATTATTTATGTCAAATTGGGTAAAACTTCATTATAGTTCGATTTCCCACGTTTTCAATGTGAAGTTAATGCTTAAAACAACTATTTCTAGTCACAATAAGCTTTGTGAAGGCTTTAATGATTATACTCGGATTGTTTAGTTTCAAAACTCTTGGTTTGATTATTTATGTCAAAATGGGTAAAATTTCATTATAGTTCGATTTCCCACGTTTTCAATGTGAAGTTAATGCTTAAAACAACTATTTCTACTCACAATAAGCTTTGTGAAAACTTTAATGATTATACTCGGTTTGTTTACTTTCAAAACTCTTAGTTTGATTATTTATGTCAAAATGGTTAAAACTTCATTATAGTTCGATTTCCCACGTTTCCAATGTGAAGCTAAGGCTTAAAACAACGATTTCTACTCAAAATAAGCGTTTGTAGATAAAATACGTTTATGCTCGTCTTGTTAAATTTAAAAACTATTAGAACTATGATCTTATACAAAATCGTTAAAACTTCATTATCATCCTATGTCTCACGTTCCCTACGTGAAGTTAAGGCTGAAAACAACGATTTCTAGTCACAATAAGGTTTGTGACATCTTAATGATTTTACTCGGGTTGTTTACTTTCAAAACTCTTAGTTTGATTATTTATGTCAAAATGGGTAAGACTTCATTATAGTTCGATTTCCCACGTTTTCAATGTAAAGTTAAGGCTTAAAACAACTATTTCTAGTCACAATAAGCTTTGTGAAAGCTTTAATGATTATACTCGGCTTGTTTACTTTCAAAACTCTTAGTTTGATTATTTATGTCAAAATGGGTAAAACTTAATTATAATTCGATTTCTCGCGTTTTCAATGTGAAGTTAAGTCTTAAAACAACGATATCTATTAAAAATAAGCGTTTGTAGATAAAATATGTTTATACTCGTCTTGTTAAATTTTAAAACTATTAGAACTATGATTTTATACAAAATCATAGTAAACTTCATTATCGTCCTATGTCCCACGTTCCCAACGTGAAGTTAAGGCTGAAAAAAACGATTTCTAGTCACAATAAGCTTTGTGCCATCTTAATGATTTTACTCGGGTTGTTTACTTTCAAAACTCTTAGTTTGATTATTTTTGTCAAAATGGGTAAGACTTCATTATAGTTCGATTTCCCACGTTTTCAATGTGAAGTTAAGGCTTAAAACAACTATTTTTAGTCCCAATAAGCTTAGTGAAGGATTTAATGATTATACTCGGCTTGTTTACTTTCAAAACTCTTAGTTTGATTATTTATGTCAAAATGGGTGAAACTTCATTATAGTTGGATTTCCCACGTTTTCAATGTGAAGTTAAGGCTTAAAACAACTATTTCTAGTCAAAATAAGCTTTGTTAAAGCTTTAATGATTATACTCGGCTTGTTTACTTTCAAAACTCTTAGTCTGATTATTTATGTGAAAATGGTTAAAACTTCATTATAGTTCCATTTCCCACGTTTCCAATGTGAAGTTAAGGCTTAAAACAACGATTTGTATTAAAAATAAGCGTTTGTAGATAAAATACGTTTATGCTCTTCTTGTTAAATTTTAAAACTATTAGAACTATGATTTTATACAAAATCGTTAAAACTTCATTATCATCCTATGTCCCACGTTCCCTACGTGAAGTTAAGGCTGAAAACAACAATTTCTAGTCACAATAAGGTTTGTGACATCTTAGTGATTATACTCGGCTTGTTTACTTTCAAAACTCTTAGTTTAATTATTTATGTCAAAATGGGTAAAAGTTCATTATAGTTCGATTTCTCACGTTTTCAATGTAAAGTTAAGGCTTAAAAAAACTATTTCTAGTCCCAATAAGCTTAGTGAAGGCTTTAATGATTATACTCGGCTTGTTTACTTTCAAAACTCTTAGTTTGATTATTTATGTCAAAATGGGTAAAACTTCATTATAGTTCGATTTCCCACGTTTTCAATGTGAAGTTAAGGCTTGAAACAACTATTTCTAGTCACAATAAGCTTTGTGAAAACTTTAATGTTTATACTCGGCTTGTTTACTTTCAAAACTCTTAGTTTGATTATTTATTTCAAAATGGGTAAAACTTCATTATAGTTCGATTTCTCGCATTTTCAATGTGAAGTTAAGTCTTAAAACAACTATTTCTAGTCCCAATAAGCTTTGTGAAGGCTTTAATGATTATACTCGGCTTGTTTACTTTCAAAATTCTTAGTTTGATTATTTTTGTCAAAATGGGTAAAACTTCGTTATAGTTCGATTTCCCAAGTTTTCAATGTGAAGTTAAGGCTTAAAACAACTATTTCTAGTCCCAATAAGTTTTGTGAAGGCTTTAATGATTATACTCGGCTTGTTTACCTTCAAAACTCTTAGTTTGATTATTTATGTCAAAATGGGTAAAACTTCATTATAGTTCGATTTCCAACGTTTCCAATGTGAAGTTAAGGCTTAAAACAACGATTTCTATTAAAAATAAGCGTTTGTAGATAAAATATGTATATTCACTTCTTGTTAAATTTTAAGACTATTAGAATAATGATTTTATACAAAATGGTTAAAACTTCGATATCGTCCTATGTCCCACGTTCCTTACGTGAAGTTAAGGCTAAAAACAACGATTTCTAGTCACAATAAGCTTTGTGACATCTTAATGTTTATACTCGGCTTGTTTACTTTCAAAACTCTTAGTTTGATTATTTATGTCAAAATGGGTAAAACTTCATTATAGTTCGATTTCCTGCGTTTTCAATGTGAAGTTAAGGCTTAAAACAACTATTTCTAGTCCCAATAAGTTTTGTGAAGGCTTTAATGTTTATACTCGGCTTGTTTACTTTCAAAACTCTTAGTTTGATTATTTACGTCAAAATGGTTAAAACTTCATTATAGTTCGATTTCCCACGTTTCCAATGTGAAGTTAAGGCTTAGAACAACGATTTCTATTAAAAATAAGTGTTTGTAGATAAAATATGTTTATGCTCGTCTTGTAAAATTTTAAAACTATTAGAACTATGATTTTATACAAATTCGTTAAAACTTCATTATCGTCGTATGTCCCACGTTCCCGTGAAGTTAAGTTAAGGCTGAAAACAACGATTTCTAGTCACAATAAGGTTTGTGACATCTTAATGATTATACTCGGCTTGTTTACTTTCAAAACTCTTAGTTTGATTATTTATGTCAAAATGGGTAAAACTTCATTATAGTTCGATTTCCCAGGTTTCCAATGTGAAGTTAAGGCTTAAAACAACAATTTCTATTAAAAATAAGCGTTTGTAGATAAAATATGTTTATGCCCGTCTTGTTAAATTTTAAAACTATAAGAACTATGATATTATACAAACTCGTTAAAACTTCATTATCGTCCTATGTCCCACGTTCCCTACGTGAAGTTAAGGCTGAAAACAACGATTTATAGTCACAATAAGCTTTGTGACATCTTAATGATTTTACTCGGGTTGTTTACTTTCAAAACTCTTAGTTTGATTATTTATGTCAAAATGGGTAAAACTTCATTATAGTTCGATTTCCCACGTTTTCAATGTGAAGTTAATGCTTAAAACATCTATTTCTAATCTTAATAAGTTTTGTGAAGGCTTTAATTATTATACTCGGCTTGTTTACTTTCAAAACTCTTAGTTTTATTTTTTATGTCAAAATGGGTAAAACTTCATTATAGTTCGATTTCCCAAGTTTTCAATGTGAAGTTAAGGCTTAAAACAACTATTTCTAGTCATAATAAGCTTTGTGAAAGCTTTAATGATTATACTCGGCTTGTTTACTTTCAAAACTCTTAGATTGATTATTTATGTCAAAATGGTTAAAACTTCATTATAGTTCGATTTACCACGTTTCCAATGTGAAGTTAAGGCTTAAAACAACGATTTCTATTAAAAATAAGCGTTTGTAGATAAAATATATTTATGCTCGTCTTGTTAAATTTTAAAACCATTAGAACTATGATTTTATACAAAATCGTTAAAACTTCATTATCGTCCTAAGTCCCACGTTCCCTACGTGAAGTTAAGGCTGAAAACAACGATTTCTAGTCACAATAAGCTTTGTGACATCTTAATGATTTTACTCGGGTTGTTTACTTTCAAAACTCTTAGTTTGATTATTTATGTCAAAATGGGTAAAACTTCATTATAGTTCGATTTCCCACGTTTTCAATGTGAAGTTAAGGCTTAAAACAACTATTTCTAGTCACAATAAGCTTTGTGAAGGCTTTAATGATTATACTCGGATTGTTTAGTTTCAAAACTCTTGGTTTGATTATTTTTGTCAAAATGGGTAAAACTTCATTATAGTTCGATTTCCCACGTTTTAAATGTGAAGTTAATGCTTAAAACAACTATTTCTAGTCACAATAAGCTTTGTGAAAGCTTTAATGATTATACTCGGTTTGTTTACTTTCAAAACTCTTAGTTTGATTATTTATGTCAAAATGGGTAAAACTTCATTATAGTTCGATTTCCCAGGTTTCCAATGTGAAGTTAAGGCTTAAAACAACAATTTCTATTAAAAATAAGCGTTTGTAGATAAAATATGTTTATGCCCGTCTTGTTAAATTTTAAAACTATTAGAACTATGATATTATACAAACTCGTTAAAACTTCATTATCGTCCTATGTCCCACGTTCCCTACGTGAAGTTAAGGCTGAAAACAACGATTTATAGTCACAATAAGCTTTGTGACATCTTAATGATTTTACTCGGGTTGTTTACTTTCAAAACTCTTAGTTTGATTATTTATGTCAAAATGGGTAAAACTTCATTATAGTTCGATTTCCCACGTTTTCAATGTGAAGTTAATGCTTAAAACATCTATTTCTAATCCCAATAAGTTTTGTGAAGGCTTTAATTATTATACTCGACTTGTTTACTTTCAAAACTCTTAGTTTTATTTTTTATGTCAAAATGGGTAAAACTTCATTATAGTTCGATTTCCCAAGTTTTCAATGTGAAGTTAAGGCTTAAAACAACTATTTCTAGTCATAATAAGCTTTGTGAAAGCTTTAATGATTATACTCGGCTTGTTTACTTTCAAAACTCTTAGATTGATTATGTATGTCAAAATGGTTAAAACTTCATTATAGTTCGATTTACCACGTTTCCAATGTGAAGTTAAGGCTTAAAACAACGATTTCTATTAAAAATAAGCGTTTGTAGATAAAATATATTTATGCTCGTCTTGTTAAATTTTAAAACTATTAGAACTATGATTTTATACAAAATCGTTAAAACTTCATTATCGTCCTAAGTCCCACGTTCCCTACGTGAAGTTAAGGCTGAAAACAACGATTTCTAGTCACAATAAGCTTTGTGACATCTTAATGATTTTACTCGGGTTGTTTACTTTCAAAACTCTTAGTTTGATTATTTATGTCAAAATGGGTAAAACTTCATTATAGTTCGATTTCCCACGTTTTCAATGTGAAGTTAAGGCTTAAAACAACTATTTCTAGTCACAATAAGCTTTGTGAAGGCTTTAATGATTATACTCGGATTGTTTAGTTTCAAAACTCTTGGTTTGATTATTTATGTCAAAATGGGTAAAACTTCATTATATTTCGATTTCCCACGTTTTAAATGTTAAGTTAATGCTTAAAACAACTATTTCTAGTCACAATAAGCTTTGTGAAAGCTTTAATGATTATACTCGGTTTGTTTACTTTCAAAACTCTTAGTTTGATTATTTATGTCAAAATGGGTAAAACTTCATTATAGTTCGATTTCCTACGTTTTCAATGTGAAGTTAAGGCTTAAAACAACTATTTCTAGTCACAATAAGCTTTGTGAAGGCTTTAATGATTATACTCGGCTTGTTTACTTTCAAAACTCTTAGTTTGATTATTTATGTCAAAATTGGTAAGACTTCATTATAGTTCAATTTCCAACGTTTCCAATGTGAAGTTAAGGCTTAAAACAACGATTTCTATTAAAAATAAGCGTTTGTAGATAAAATATGTATATACACTTCTTGTTAAATTTTAAGACTATTAGAATAATGATTTTATACAAAATGGTTAAAACTTCGATATCGTCCTATGTCCCACGTTCCTTACGTGATGTTAAGGCTAAAAACAACGATTTCTAGTCACAATAAGCCTTGTGACATCTTAATGTTTATACTCGGCTTGTTTACTTTCAAAACTCTTAGTTTGATTATTTATGTCAAAATAGGTAAAACTTCATTATAGTTCGATTTCCCGCGTTTTCAATGTGAAGTTAAGGCTTAAAACAACTATTTCTAGTCACAATAAGCTTTGTGAAGGCTTTAATGATTATACTCGGATTGTTTAGTTTCAAAACTCTTGGTTTGATTATTTATGTCAAAATGGGTAAAACTTCATTATAGTTCGATTTCCCACGTTTTCAATGTGAAGTTAATGCTTAAAACAACTATTTCTAATCCCAATAAGCTTTGTGAAGGCTTTAGTGATTATACTCGGCTTGTTTACATTCAAAACTCTTAGTTTTATTATTTATGTCAAAATGGGTAAAACTTCATTATCGTTCGATTTCCCACGTTTTCAATGTGAAGTTAAGGCTTAAAACAACTATTTCTAGTCACAATAAGCTTTGTGAAAGCTTTAATGATTATACTCGGCTTGTTTACTTTCAAAACTCTTAGTTTGATTATTTATGTCAAAATGGGTAAAACTTCATTATAGTTCGATTTCCCACGTTTTCATTGTGAAGTTAAGGCTTAAAACAACTATTTCTAGTCCCAATAAGCTTAGTGAAGGCTTTAATGATTATACTCGGCTTGTTTACTTTCAAAACTCTTAGTTTGATTATTTATGTCAAAATGGATAAAACTTCATTATAATACGATTTCCCACGTTTTCAATGTGAAGTTAAGGCTTGAAACAACTATTTCTAGTCACAATAAGCTTTGTGAAAGCTTTAATGATTATACTCGGCTTGTTTACTTTCAAAACTCTTAGTTTGATTATTTATGTCAAAATGGGTAAAACTTCATTATAGTTCGATTTCTCGCATTTTCAATGTGAAGTTAAGTCTTAAAACAACTATTTCTAGTCCCAATAAGCTTTGTGAACGCTTTAATGATTATACTCGGCTTGTTTACTTTCAAAACTCATAGTTTGATTATTTATGTCAAAATGGGTAAAACTTCGTTATAGTTCGATTTCCCACGTTTTCAATGTGAAGTTATGGCTTAAAACAACTATTTCTAGTCCAAATAAGTTTTGTGAAGGCTTTAATGATTATACTCGGCTTGTTTACTTTCAATACTCTTAGTTTGATTTTTTTGTAAAAATGGGTAAAACGTCATTATAGTTCTATTTCCAACGTTTCCAATGTGAAGTTAAGGCTTAAAACAACGATTTCAATTAAAAATAAGCGTTTGTAGATAAAATATGTTTATGCTCGTCTTGTTAAATTTTAAAACTATTAGAACTATGATTTTATACAAAATCGTTAAGACTTCATTTTCGTCCTATGTCCCACGTTCTCTACGTGAAGTTAAGGCTGGAAACAATGATTTCTAGTCACAATAAGCTTTGTGACATCTTAATGATTTTACTCGGGTTGTTTACTTTCAAAACTCGTAGTTTGATTATTTATGTCAAAATGGGTAAAACTTCTTTATAGTTCGATTTCCCACGTTTTCAATGTGAAGTTAAGGCTTAAAACAACTATTTCTAGTCCCAATAAGCTTTGTGAAGGCTTTAATGATTATATTCGGCTTGTTTACTTTCAAAACTCTTAGTTTGATTATTTATGTGAAAATGGGTAAAACTTCATTATTGTTCGATTTTCCACGTTTTCAATGTGAAGTTAAGGCTTAAAACAACTATTTCTAGTCCTAATAAGCTTTGTGAAGGCTTTAATGATTATATTCGGCTTGTTTACTTTCAAAACTCTTAGTTTGATTATTTATGTGAAAATGGGTAAAACTTCATTATTGTTCGATTTCCCACGTTTTCAATGTGAAGTTAAGGCTTAAATCAACTATTTCTAGTCCCAATAAGCTTTGTGAAGGCTTTAATGATTATACTCAGCTTGTTTACTTTCAAAACTCTTAGTTTGATTATTTATGTCTAAATGGGTAAAACTTCGTTATAGTTCGATTTCCAACGTTTCCAATGTGAAGTTAAGGCTTAAAACAACGATTTGTATTAAAAATAAGCGTTTGTAGATAAAATATGCATATACTCTTCTTGTTAAATTTTAAGACTATTAGAATTATGATTTTATACAAAATCCTTAAAACTTCGTTACCGTCCAATGTCCCACGTTCCCTACGAGAAGTGAAGGCTAAAAACAACGATTTCTAGTCTCAATAAGCTTTGTGACATCTTAATGATTATACTCGGCTTGTTTACTGTCAAAACTCTTAGTTTGATTATTTATGTCAAAATGGGTAAAACTTCATTATAGTTCGATTTCCCACGTTTTCAATGTGAAGTTAAGGTTTAAAACAACTATTTCTAGTCACAATAAGCTTTGTGAAGGCTTTAATGATTATACTCGGCTTGTTTACTTTCAAAACTCTTAGTTTGATTATTTATGTCAAAATGGGTAAAACTTCATTATAGTTCGATTTCCCACGTTTTCAATGTGAAGTTAAGGCTTAAAACAACTATTTCTAGTCCCAATAAGCTTAGTGAAGGCTTTAATGATTATACTCGGCTTGTTTACTTTCAAAACTCTTAGTTTGATTATTTATGTCAAAATGGGTAAAACTTCATTATAGTTCGATTTCCCACGTTTTCAATGTGAAGTTAAGGCTTAAAACAACTATTTCTAGTCACAATAAGCTTTGTGAAGGCTTTAATGATTATACTCAGCTTGTTTACTTTCAAAACTCTTAGTTTGATTATTTATGTCAAAATGGGTAAAACTTCATTATAGTTCGATTTCCCACGTTTTCAATGTGAAGTTATGGTATAAACAACTATTTCTAGTCAAAATAAGCTTTGTGAAGGCTTTAATGATTATACTTGGCTTGTTTACTTTCAAAACTCTTAGTTTGATTATTTATGTCAAAATCGTTAAAACTTCATTATCGTCCTATGTCCCACGTTCCCTACGTGAAGTTAAGGCTGAAAACAACGATTTCTAGTCATAATAAGCTTTGTGTCATCTTAATGATTTTACTCGGGTTGTTTACTTTCAAAACTCTTAGTTTGATTATTTATGTCAAAATGGGTAAAACGTCATTATAGTTCGATTTCCAACGTTTCCAATGTGAAGTTAAGGCTTAAAACAACGATTTCAATTAAAAATAAGCGTTTGTAGATAAAATATGTTTATGCTCGTCTTGTTAAATTTTAAAACTATTAGAACTATGATTTTATACAAAATCGTTTAAACTTCATTTTCGTCCTATGTCCCACGTTCTCTACGTGAAGTTAAGACTGGAAACAACGATTTTTAGTCACAATAAGCTTTGTGACATCTTAATGATTTTACTTGGGTTGTTTACTTTCAAAACTTGTAGTTTGATTATTTATGTCAAAATGGGTAAAACTTCTTTATAGTTCGATTTCCCACGTTTTCAATGTGAAGTTAAGGCTTAAAATAACTATTTCTAGTCCCAATAAGCGTTGTGAAGGCTTTAATGATTATCTTCGGCTTGTTTACTTTCAAAACTCTTAGTTTGATTATTTATGTGAAAATGGGTAAAACTTCATTATAGTTCGATTTCCCACGTTTTCAATGTGAAGTTAACGCTTAAATCAACTATTTCTAGTCCCAATAAGCTTTGTGAAGGCTTTAATGATTATACTCGGCTTGTTTACTTTCAAAACTCTTAGTTTGATTATTTATGTCAAAATGGGTAAAACTTCATTATAGTTCGATTTCCCACGTTTTCAATGTGAAGTTAAGGCTTAAAACAACTATTTCTAGTCACAATAAGCTTTGTGAAGGCTTTAATGATTATACTCAGCTTGTTTACTTTCAAAACTCTTAGTTTGATTATTTATGTCAAAATGGGTAAAACTTCATTATAGTTCGATTTCCCACGTTTTCAATGTGAAGTTATGGTATAAACAACTATTTCTAGTCAAAATAAGCTTTGTGAAGGCTTTAATGATTATACTCGGCTTGTTTACTTTCAAAACTCTTAGTTTGATTATTTATGTCAAAATCGTTAAAACTTCATTATCGTCCTATGTCCCACATTCCCTACGTGAAGTTAAGGCTGAAAACAACGATTTCTAGTCATAACAAGCTTTGTGTCATCTTAATGATTTTACTCGGGTTGTTTACTTTCAAAACTCTTAGTTTGATTATTTATGTCAAAATGGGTAAAACGTCATTATAGTTCGATTTCCAACGTTTCCAATGTGAAGTTAAGGCTTAAAACAACGATTTCAATTAAAAATAAGCGTTTGTAGATAAAATATGTTTATGCTCGTCTTGTTAAATTTTAAAACTATTAGAACTATGATTTTATACAAAATCGTTTAAACTTCATTTTCGTCCTATGTCCCACGTTCTCTACGTGAAGTTAAGACTGGAAACAACGATTTTTAGTCACAATAAGCTTTGTGACATCTTAATGATTTTACTTGGGTTGTTTACTTTCAAAACTTGTAGTTTGATTATTTATGTCAAAATGGGTAAAACTTCGTTATAGTTCGATTTCCCACGTTTTCAATGTGAAGTTAAGGCTTAAAATAACTATTTCTAGTCCCAATAAGCTTTGTGAAGGCTTTAATGATTATCTTCGGCTTGTTTACTTTCAAAACTCTTAGTTTGATTATTTATGTGAAAATGGGTAAAACTTCATTATAGTTCGATTTCCCACGTTTTCAATGTGAAGTTAACGCTTAAATCAACTATTTCTAGTCCCAATAAGCTTTGTGAAGGCTTTAATGATTATACTCGGCTTGTTTACTTTCAAAACTCTTAGTTTGATTATTTATGTCAAAATGGGTAAAACTTCGTTATAATTCGATTTCCAACGTTTCCAATGTGAAGTTAAGGCTTAACACAACGATTTGTATTAAAAATAAGCGTTTGTAGATAAAATATGTATATGCTCGTCTTGTTAAATTTTAAAACTATTAGAACTATGATTTTATACAATATCGTTAAAACTTCATTATCGTCCTATGTCCCACGTTCCCTACGAGAAGTGAAGGCTAAAAAACAACGATTTCTAGTCACAATAAGCTTTGTGACATCTTAATGATTATACTCGGCTTGTTTACCATCAAAACTCTTAGTTTGATTATTTATGTCAAAACGGGTAAAACTTCTTTATAGTTCGATTTCCCACGTTTTCAATGTGAAGTTAAGGCTTAAAAGAACTATTTCTAGTCCCAATAAGCTTTGTGAAGGCTTTAATGATTATACTCGGCTTGTTTACTATCAAAACTCTTAGTTTGATTATTTATGTCAAAATTGGTAAAACTTCATAATAGTTCGATTTCCCACGTTTTCACTGTGAAGTTAAGGCTTAAAACAACTATTTCTAATCCCAATAAGTTTTGTGAAGGCTTTAATGATTATACTCGGCTTGTTTACTTTCAAAACTCTTAGTTTGATTATTTATGTCAAAATGGGTAAAACTTCATTATAGTTCGATTTCCCGTGTTTTCAATGTGAAGTTAAGGCTTAAAACAACTATTTCTAGTCACAATAAGCTTTGTGAAAGCATTAATGATTGTACTCGGCTTGTTTACTTTCAAAACTCTTAGTTTGATTATTTATGTCAAAATGGGTAAAACTTCATTATAGTTCGATTTCCCACGTTTTCAATGTGAAGTTAAGGCTTAAAACAACTATTTCTAGTCACAATAAACTTTGTGAAAGCTTTAATGATTATACTCGGCTTGTTTACTTTCAAAACTCTTAGTTTGATTATTTATGTCAAAATGGGTAAAACTTCATTATAGTTCGATTTCTCGCATTTTCAATGTGAAGTTAAGTCTTAAAACAACTATTTCTAGTCCCAATAAGCTTTGTGAAGGCTTTAATGATTATATTCGGCTTGTTTACTTTCAAAACTCTTAGTTTGATTTTTTTGTAAAAATGGGTAAAACTTCATTATAGTTCGATTTCCAACGTTTCCAATGTGAAGTTAAGGCTTAAAACAACGATTTCTATTAAAAATAAGCGTTTGTAGATAAAATATGCATATACTCGACTTGTTAAATTTTAAGACTATTAGAATTACGATTTTATACAAAATCGTTAAAACTTCGTTATCGTCCAATGTCCCACGTTCCCTACGAGAAGTGAAGGCTAAAAACAACGATTTCTAGTCACAATAAGCTTTGTGACATCTTAATGATTATACTCGGCTTGTTTACTATCAAAACACTTAGTTTGATTACTTATGTCAAAATGGGTAAAACTTCATTATAGTTCGATTTCCCACGTTTTCAATGTGAAGTTAAGTCTTAAAACAACTATTTCTAGTCCCAATAAGCTTTGTGAACGCTTTAATGATGATACTCGGCTTGTTTACTTTCAAAACTCTTAGTTTGATTATTTATGTCAAAATGCGTAAAACTTCATTATAGTTCAATTTCCCACGTTTTCAACGTGAAGTTAAGGCCTAAAACAACTATTTCTAGTTCCAATAAGCTTTGTGAAGGCTTTAATGATTATACTCGGCTTGTTTACTTTCAAAACTCTTAGTTTGATTATTTATGTCAAAATTGGTAAAACTTCATTATAGTTCGATTTCCCACGTTTTCATTGTGAAGTTAAGGCTTAAAACAACTATTTCTAGTCCCAATAAGTTTTGTGAAGGCTTTAATGATTATACTCGGCTTGTTAACTTTCAAAACTCTTAGTTTCATTATTTATGTCAAAATGAGTAAAACTTCATTATAGTTCGATTTCCAACGTTTTCAATGTGAAGTTAACGCTTAAAACAACGATTTCTATTAAAAATAAGCGTTTTGTAGATAAAATATGTATATGCTCGTCTTGATAAATTTTAAAACTATTAGAACTATGATTTTATACAAAATCGTTAAAACTTCATTTTCGTCCTATGTCCCACGTTTCCTACGTTAAGTTAAGGCTGAAAACAACGATTTCTAGTTACAATAAGCTTTGTGACATCTTAATGATTTTACTCGGGTTGTTTACTTTCAAAACTCTTAGTTTGATTATTTATGTCAAAATGGGTAAAACTTCATTATAGTTCAATTTCCAACGTTTCAAATGTGAAGTTATGGCTTAAAACAACGATTTCTATTAAAAATAAGCGTTTGTAGATAAAATATGTATATACTAGTCTTGTTAAATTTTAAGACTATTAGAATTATGATTTTTTAAAAAATCGTTAAAACTTCGATATCGTCCTATGTCCCACGTTCCTTACGTGAAGTTAAGGCTAAAAACAACGATTTTTAGTCACAATAAGCTTTGTGACATCTTAATTATTATACTCGGGTTGTTTACTTTCAAAACTCTCAGTTTGATTATTTATGTCAAAATGGGTAAAAGTTCATTATAGTTCGATTTTCCACGTTTTCAATGTGAAGTTAAGGCTTAAAACAACTATTTCTAGTCGAAATAAACTTTGTGAAGGCTTTATTGATTATACTCGGCTTGTTTAGTTTCAAAACTCTTTGTTTGATAATTTATGTCAAAATGGGTAAAACTTCATTATAGTTCGATTTCCCACGTTTTCATTGTGAGGTTAACGCTTAAAACAACTATTTCTAGTCCCAATAAGCTATGTTAAGGCTTTAATGATTATACTCGGCTTGTTTACTTTCAAAACTCTTAATTTTATTATTTATGTCAAAATGGGTAAAACTTCATTATTGTTCGATTTCCCACGTTTTCAATGTGATGTTAAGGTTTAAAACAACTATTTCTAGTCACAACGAGCTTTGTGAAGGCTTTAATGATTATACTCGGCTTGTTTACTTTCAAAACACTTAGTCTGATTGTTTATGTCAAAATGGGTAAAACTTCATTATAGTTCGATTTCCCACGTTTCCAATGTGAAGTTAAGGATTAAAACAACGATTTCTATTAAAAATAAGCGTTTGTAGATAAAATATGTTTATGCTCGTCTTGTTAAATTTTAAAACTATTAGAACTATGATTTTATACAAAATCGTTAAAACTTCATTATCGTCCTATGTCCCACGTTCCCTACGTGAAGTTAAGGCTGAAAACAACGATTTCTAGTTACAATAAGCTTTGTGACATCTTAATGATTTTACTCAGGTTGTTTACTTTCAAAACTCTTAGTTTGATTATTTATGTCAAAATGGGTAAAACTTCATTATAGTTCAATTTCCCACGTTTACAATGTAAAGTTAAGGTTTAAAACAACTATTTCTAGTCACAATAAGCTTTGTTAAGGCTTTAATGATTATACTCGGATTGTTTAGTTTCAAAACTCTTGGTTTGATTATTTATGTCAAAATGGGTAAACCTTCATTATAGTTCGATTTCTCACGTTTTCAATGTGAAGTTAATGCTTAAAACAACTATTTCTAATCCCAATAAGCTTTGTGAAGGCTTTAATGATTATACTCGGCTTGTTTACTTTCAAAACTCTTAGTTTGATTATTTATGTCAAAATGGGTAAAACTTCATTATAGTTCGATTTCCCACGTTTTCAATGTGAAGTTAAGGTTTAAAACAACTATTTCTAGTCAAAATAAGCTTTGTGAAGGCTTTAATGATTATACTCGGCTTGTTTACTTTCAAAACTCTTAGTTTGATAATTTATGTCAAAATCGTTAAAACTTCATTATCGTCCTATGTCCCACGTTCCCTACGTGAAGTTAAGGCTGAAAACAACGATTTCTAGTCATAATAAGCTTTGTGTCATCCTTATGATTTTACTCGGGTTGTTTACTTTCAAAACTCTGAGTTTGATTATTTATGTCAAAATGGGTAAAACGTCATTATAGTTCGATTTTTAACGTTTCCAATGTGAAGTTAAGGCTTAAAACAACGATTTCAATTAAAAATAAGCGTTTGTAGATAAAATATGTTTATACTCGTCTTGTTAAATTTTAAAACTATTAGAACTATGATTTTATACAAAATCGTTAAAACTTCATTTTTGTCCTATGTCCCACGTTCTCTACGTGAAGTTAAGGCTGGAAACAACGATTTCTAGTCACAATAAGCTTTGTGACATCTTAATGATTTTACTCGGGTTGTTTACTTTCAAAACTCGTAGTTTGATTATTTATGTCAAAATGGGTAAAACTTCTTTATAGTTTGATTTCCCACGTTTTCAATGTGAAGTTAAGGCTTAAAACAACTATTTCTAGTCCCAATAAGCTTTGTGAAGGCTTTAATGATTATACTCGGCTTGTTTACTTTCAAAACTCTTAGTTTGATTATTTATGTCAAAATGGGTAAAACTTCGTTATAGTTCGATTTCCAATGTTTCCAATGTGAAGTTAAGGCTTAAAACAACGATTTGTATTAAAAATAAGCGTTTGTAGATAAAATATGTATATGCTCGTCTTGTTAAATTTTAAAACTATTAGAACTATGATTTTATACAAAATCGTTAAAACTGCATTATCGTCCTATGTCCCACGTTCCCTACGTGAAGTTAAGGTTGAAAACGACAATTTCTAGTCACAATAAGCTTTGTGACATCTTAATGATTTTATTTGGGTTGTTTACTTTCAAAACTCTTAGTTTGATTATTTATGTCAAAATGGGTAAAACTTCTTTATAGTTTGATTTCCCACGTTTTCAATGTGAAGTTAAGGCTTAAAAGAACTATTTCTAGTCCCAATAAGCTTTGTGAAGGCTTGAATGATTATACTCGGCTTGTTTACTATCAAAACTCTTAATTTGATTATTTATGTAAAAATGGGTAAAACCTCATTATAGTTCGATTTGCCACGTTTTCAATGTGAAGTTAAGGCTTAAATCAACTATTTCTAGTCCCAATAAGCTTTGTGAAGGCTTTAATGATTATACTCGGCTTGTTTACTTTCAAAACTCTTAGTTTGATTATTTATGTGAAAATGGGTAAAACTTCATTATAGTTCGATTTGCCACGTTTTCAATGTGAAGTTATGGCTTAAATCAACTATTTCTTGTCCCAATAAGCTTTGTCAAGGCTTTATTGATTATACTCGGCTTGTTTACTTTCAAAACTCTTAGTTTGATTACTTATGTCAAAATGGGTAAAACTTCGTTATAGTTCGATTTTCAACGTTTCCAATGTGAAGTTAAGGCTTAAAACAACGATTTCTATTAAAAATAAGCGTTTGTAGATAACATATGCATATGCTCGTCTTGTTAAATTTTAAGACTATTAGAATTATGATTTTATACAAAATCGTTAAAACTTCGTTATCGTCCAATGTCCCACGTTCCCTACGAGAAGTGAAGGCTAAAAACAACGATTTCTAGTCACAATAAGCTTTGTGACATCTTAATGATTATACTCGGCTTGTTTACCATCAAAACTCATAGTTTGATTATTTATGTCAAAATGGGTAAAACTTCATTATCGTTCGATTTCCCACGTTTTCAATGTGAAGTTAAGGCTTAAAACAACTATTTCTAGTCCCAATAAGCTTTGTGAAGGCTTTAATGATTATATTCGGCTTGTTTACTTTCAAAACTCTTAGTTTGATTATTTATGTCAAAATAGGTAAAACTTCATTATAGTTCGATTTCCAACGTTTCCAATGTGAAGCTAAGGCTTAAAACAACGATTTCTATTAAAAATAAGCGTTTGTAGATAAAATATGTTTATACTCGTCTTGTTAAATTTTAAAACTATTAGAACTATGATTTTATACAAAATCGTTAAAACTTCATTTTCGTCCTATGTCCCACGTTCCCTACATTAAGTTTAGGCTGAAAACAACGATTTCTAGTCACAATAAGCTTTGTGACATCTTAATGATTTTACTCGGGTTGGTTACTTTCAAAACTCTTAGTTTGATTATTTATGTCAAAATGGGTAAAACTTCATTATAGTTCGATTTCGAACGTTTCCAATGTGAAGTTAAGGCTTAAAACAACAATTTCAATTAAAAATGAGCGTTTGTAGATAAAATATGTATATACTCGTCTTGTTAAATTTTAAGACTATTGGAATTATGATTTTTTACAAAATCGTTAAAACTTCAATATCGTCCTATGTCCCACGTTCCTTACGTGAAGTTAAGGCTAAAAACAATGATTTCTAGTCACAATAAGCTTTGTGACATCTTAATTATTATACTCGGGTTGTTTACTTTTAATACTCTTAGTTAGATTATTTATATCAAAATGGGTAAAAGTTCATTATAGTTCGATTTTCCACGTTTCAATGTGAAGTTAAGGCTTAAAACAACTATTTCTAGTCACAATAAGCTTTGTGAAGGCTTTAATGATTATACTCGGCTTGTTTAGTTTCAAAACTCTTAGTTTGATTATTTATGTCAAAATGGGTAAAACTTCATTATAGTTCGATTTCCCACGTTTTCAATGTGAAGTTAAGGCTTAAAACAACTATTTCTAGTCCCAAAAAGCTATGTGAAGGCTTTAATGATTATACTCGGCTTGTTTACTTTCAAAACTCTTAGTTTGATCATTTATGTCAAAATGGGTAAAACTTCATTATAGTTCGATTTCTCACGTTTTCAACGTGAAGTTAAGGCTTAAAACAACTATTTCTAGTCCCAATAAGCTTTGTGAAGGCTTGAATGATTATACTCGGCTTGTTTACTTTCAAAACTCTTATTTTGATTATTTATGTCAAAATTGGTAAAACTTCATTATAGTTCGATTTCCCACGTTTTCAATATGAAGTTAAGGCTTAAAACAACTATTTCTAGTCCCAATAAGTTTTGTGAAGGCTTTAATGATTATACTCGGCTTGTCTACTTTCAAAACTCTTAGTTTGATTATTTATGTCAAAATGGGTAAAACTTCATTATAGTTCGATTTCCAACGTTTCCAATGTGAATATAAGGCTTAAAACGACGATTTCTATTAAAAATAAGCGTTTGTAGATAAAATATGTATATGCTCGTCTTGTTAAATTTTAAAACTATTAGAACTATGATTTTATACAAAATCGTTAAAACTTCATTATCGTCCTATGTCCCACGTTCCCTACGTGAAGTTAAGGCTGGAAACAACGATTTCTAGTCACAATAAGCTTTGTGACATCTTAATGATTTTATTCGGGTTGTTTACTTTCAAAACTCTTAGTTTGATTATTTATGTCAAAATGGGTAAAACTTCTTTATAGTTCGATTTCCCACGTTTTCAATGTGAAGTTAAGGCTTAAAAGAACTATTTCTAGTCCCAATAAGCTTTGTGAAGGCTTTAATGATTATACTCGGCTTGTTTACTATCAAAACTCTTAGTTTGATTATTTATGTCAAAATTGGTAAAACTTCATTATAGTTCTATTTTCCACGTTTTCAATGTGAAGTTAAGGCTTAAAACAACTATTTCTAATCCCAATAAGTTTTGTGAAGGCTTTAATGATTATACTCGGCTTGTTTACTTTCGAAACTCTTAGTTTGATTATTTACGTCAAAATAGGTAAAACTTCATTATAGTTCGATTTCTCACGTTTTCAACGTGAAGTTAAGGCTTAAAACAACTATTTCTAGTCCCAATAAGCTTTGTGAAGGCTTGAATGATTATACTCGGCTTGTTTACTTTCAAAACTCTTATTTTGATTATTTATGTCAAAATTGGTAAAACTTCATTATAGTTCGATTTCCCACGTTTTCAATATGAAGTTAAGGCTCAAAACAACTATTTCTAGTCCCAATAAGTTTTGTGAAGGCTTTAATGATTATACTCGGCTTGTCTACTTTCAAAACTCTTAGTTTGATTATTTATGTCAAAATGGGTAAAACTTCATTATAGTTCGATTTCCAACGTTTCCAATGTGAATATAAGGCTTAAAACGACGATTTCTATTAAAAATAAGCGTTTGTAGATAAAATATGTATATGCTCGTCTTGTTAAATTTTAAAACTATTAGAACTATGATTTTATACAAAATCGTTAAAACTTCATTATCGTCCTATGTCCCACGTTCCCTACGTGAAGTTAAGGCTGGAAACAACGATTTCTAGTCACAATAAGCTTTGTGACATCTTAATGATTTTATTCGGGTTGTTTACTTTCAAAACTCTTAGTTTGATTATTTATGTCAAAATGGGTAAAACTTCTTTATAGTTCGATTTCCCACGTTTTCAATGTGAAGTTAAGGCTTAAAAGAACTATTTCTAGTCCCAATAAGCTTTGTGAAGGCTTTAATGATTATACTCGGCTTGTTTACTATCAAAACTCTTAGTTTGATTATTTATGTCAAAATTGGTAAAACTTCATTATAGTTCTATTTTCCACGTTTTCAATGTGAAGTTAAGGCTTAAAACAACTATTTCTAATCCCAATAAGTTTTGTGAAGGCTTTAATGATTATACTCGGCTTGTTTACTTTCGAAACTCTTAGTTTGATTATTTACGTCAAAATAGGTAAAACTTCATTATAGTTCGATTTCCAACGTTTCCAATGTGAAGATAAGGCTTAAAACAACGATTTCTATTAAAAATAAGCGTTTGTAGATAAAATATGTATATGCTCGTCTTGTTAAATTTTAAAACTATTAGAACTATGATTTTATACAAAATCGTTAAAACTTTGATATCGTCCTATGTCCCACGTTCCTTACGTGAAGTTAAGGCTAAAAACAATGACTTCTAGTCACAATAAGCTTTGTGACATCTTAATGATTTTACTCGGGTTGTTTACTTTCAAAACTCTTAGTTTGATTATTTTTGTCAAAATTGGTAAGACTTCATTATAGTTCGATTTCCCACGTTTTCAATGTGAAGTTAAGGCTTAAAACAACTATTTCTAGTCCCAATAAGCTTAGTTAACGCTTTAATGATTATACTCGGCTTGTTTACTTTCAAAACTCTTAGTTTGATTATTTATGTCAAAATGGGTAAAACTTCATTATAGTTCGATTTCCCACATTTTCAATGTGAAGTTAAGGCTTAAAACAACTATTTCTAGTCACAATAAGCTTTGTGAAAGCTTTAATGATTATACTCGGCTTGTTTACTTTCAAGACTCTTAGTTTGATTATTTATGTCAAAATGGGTAAAACTTCATTATAGTTTGATTTCCAACGTTTCCAACGTGAAGTTAAGGCTTAAAAAAACGATTTCAATTAAAAATAAGCGTTTGTAGATAAAATATGTATATACTCGTCTTGATAAATTTTAAGAATATTTGAATTATGATTTTATACAAAATCGTTTAAACTTCTTTATCGTCCAATGTCCCACGTTCCCTACGTGAAGTTAAGGCTGAAAACAACGATTTCTAGTCACAATAAGCTTTGTAACATCTTAATTATTATACTCGGGTTGTTTACTTTCAAAACTCTAAGTTTGATTATTTATGTCAAAATGGGTAAAAGTTCATTATAGTTCGATTTTCCACGTTTTCAATGTGAAGTTAAGGCTTAAAACAACTATTTCTACACAATAAACTTTGTGAAGGCTTTAATGATTATACTCGGCTTGTTTAGTTTCAAAACTCTTTGTTTGATTATTTATGTCAAAATGGGTAAAACTTCATTATAGTTCGATTTCCCACGTTTTCTTTGTGAGGTTAACGCTTAAAACAACTATTTCTAGTCCCAATAAACTATGTGAAAGCTTTAATGATTATACTCGGCTTGTTTACTTTCAAAACTCTTAATTTTATAATTTATGTCAAAATGGGTAAAACTTCATTATTGTTCGATTTCCCACGTTTTCAATCTGAAGTTAAGGTTTAAAACAACTATTTCTAGTCACAACGAGCTTTGTGAAGGCTTTAATGATTATACTCGGCATGTTTACTTTCAAAACACTTAGTCTGATTGTTTATGTCAAAATGGGTAAAACTTCATTATAGTTCGATTTCCCACGTTTCCAATGTGAAGTTAAGGATTAAAACAACGATTTCTATTAAAAATAAGCGTTTGTAGATAAAATTTGTTTATGCTCGTCTTGTTAAATTTTAAAACTATTAGAACTATGATTTTATACAAAGTCGTTAAAACTTCATTATCGTCCTATGTCCCACGTTCCCTACCTGAAGTTAAGGCTGAAAACAACGATTTCTAGTCACAATAAGCTTTGTGACATCTTAATGATTTTACTCGGGTTGTTTACTTTCAAAACTCTTTGTTTGATTATTTATGTCAAAATGGGTAAAACTTCATTATAGTTCAATTTCCCACGTTTACAATGTGAAGTTAAGGCTTAAAAAAACTATTTCTAGTCACAATAAGCTTTGTGAAGGCTTTAATGATTATACTCGGATTGTTTAGTTTCAAAACTCTTGGTTTGATTATTTATGTCAAAATGGGTAAAACTTCATTATAGTTCGATTTCCCACGTTTTCAATGTGAAATTAATGCTTAAAACAGCTATTTCTAATCCCAATAAGCTTTGTGAAGGCTTTAATGATTATACTCAGCTTGTTTACTTTCAAAACTCTTAGTTTGATTATTTATGTCAAAATGGGTAAAACTTCATTATAGTTCGATTTCCCACGTTTTCAATGTGAAGTTATGGTATAAACAACTATTTCTAGTCAAAATAAGCTTTGTGAAGGCTTTAATGATTATACTCGGCTTGTTTACTTTCAAAACTCTTAGTTTGATTATTTATGTCAAAATCGTTAAAACTTCATTATCGTCCTATGTCCCACGTTCCCTACGTGAAGTTAAGGCTGAAAACAACGATTTCTAGTCATAATAAGCTTTGTGTCATCTTAATGATTTTACTCGGGTTGTTTACTTTCAAAACTCTTAGTTTGATTATTTATGTCAAAATGGGTAAAACGTCATTATAGTTCGATTTCCAACGTTTCCAATGTGAAGTTAAGGCTTAAAACAACGATTTCAATTAAAAATAAGCGTTTGTAGATAAAATATGTTTATGCTCGTCTTGTTAAATTTTAAAACTATTAGAACTATGATTTTATACAAAATTGTTGAAACTTCATTTTCGTCCTATGTCCCACGTTCTCTACGTGAAGTTAAGGCTGGAAACAACGATTTTTAGTCACAATAAGCTTTGTAACATCTTAATGATTTTACTCGGGTTGTTTACTTTCAAAACTTGTAGTTTGATTATTTATGTCAAAATGGGTAAAACTTCTTTATAGTTCGATTTCCCACGTTTTCAATGTGAAGTTAAGGCTTAAAATAACTATTTCTAGTCCCAATAAGCTTTGTGAAGGCTTTAATGATTATATTCGGCTTGTTTACTTTCAAAACTCTTAGTTTGATTATTTATGTGAAAATGGGTAAAACTTCATTATAGTTCGATTTCCCACGTTTTCAATGTGAAGTTAACGCTTAAATCAACTATTTCTAGTCCCAATAAGCTTTGTGAAGGCTTTAATGATTATACTCGGCTTGTTTACTTTCAAAACTCTTAGTTTGATTATTTATGTCAAAATGGGTAAAACTTCGTTATAATTCGATTTCCAACGTTTCCAATGTGAAGTTAAGGCTTAACACAACGATTTGTATTAAAAATAAGCGTTTGTAGATAAAATATGTATATGCTCGTTTTGTTAAATTTTAAAACTATTAGAACTATGATTTTATACAATATCGTTAAAACTTCATTATTGTCCTATGTCCCACGTTCCCTACGTGAAGTTAAGGCTGAAAACAACGATTTCTAGTCACAATAAGCTTTGTGACATCTTAATGATTTTATTCGGGTTGTTTACTTTCAAAACTCTTAGTTTGATTATTTATGTCAAAATGGGTAAAACTTCTTTATAGTTCGATTTCCCACGTTTTCAATGTGAAGTTAAGGCTTAAAAGAACTATTTCTAGTCCCAATAAGCTTTGTGAAGGCTTTAATGATTATACTCGGCTTGTTTACTATCAAAACTCTTAGTTTGATTATTTATGTCAAAATTGGTAAAACTTCATTATAGTTCGATTTCCCACGTTTTCAATGTGAAGTTAAGGCTTAAAACAACTATTTCTAATCCCAATAAGTTTTGTGAAGACTTTAATGATTATACTCGGCTTGTTTACTTTCAAAACTCTTAGTTTGATTATTTATGTCAAAATGGGTAAATCTTCATTATAGTTTGATTTCCATCGTTTCCAATGTGAAGATAAGGCTTAAAACAACGATTTCTATTAAAAATAAGCGTTTGTAGATAAAATATGTATATACTCATCTTGTTAAATTTTAAGACCATTTGAATTATGATTTTATACCAAATCGTTAAAACTTTGTTATCGTCTAATGTCCCACGTTCCCTACGTGAAGTTAAGGCTGAAAACAACGATTTCTAGTCACAATAAGCTTTGTAACATCTTAATTATTATACTCGGGTTGTTTACTTTCAAAACTCTCAGTTTGATTATTTATGTCAAAATGGGTAAAAGTTCATTATAGTTCTATTTTCCACGTTTTCAATGTGAAGTTAAGGCTTAAAACAACTATTTCTAGTCACAATAAACTTTGTGAAGGCTTTAATGATTATACTCGGCTTGTTTAGTTTCAAAACTCTTGGTTTGATTATTTATGTCAAAATAGGTAAAACTTCATTATAGTTCGATTTCCCACGTTTTCAATGTGAAGTTAATGCTTAAAACAACTATTTCTAATCCCAATAAGCTTTGTGAAGGCTTTAATGATTATACTCGGCTTGTTTACTTTCAAAACTCTTAGTTTGATTATTTATGTCAAAATTGGTAAAACTTCATTATAGTTCGATTTCCCACGTTTTCAATGTGAAGTAAAGGTTTAAAACAACTATTTCTAGTCACAATAAGCTTTGTGAAGGCTTTAATGATTATACTCGGCTTGTTTACTATCAAAACTCTTAATTTTATTATTTATATCAAAATGGGTAAAACTTCATTATAGTTTGATTTCTCACGTTTCCAACGTGAAGTTAAGGGTTAAAACAATGATTTATATTAAAAATAAGCGTTTGTAGATAAAATACGTTTATGCTCGTCTTGTTAAATTTTAAAACTATTAGAACTATGATTTTATACAAAATCGTTAAAACTTCATTTTCGTCCTATGTCCCACGTTCCCTACATTAAGTTAAGGCTGAAAACAATGATTTCTAGTCACAATAAGCTTTGTGACATCTTAACGATTTTACTCGAGTTGTTTACTTTCAAAACTCTTAGTTTGATTATTTATGTCAAAATGGGTAAAACGTCATTATAGTTCGATTTCCAACGTTTCCAATGTGAAGTTAAGGCTTAAAAGAACGATTTCTATTAAAAATAAGAGTTTGTAGATAAAATATGTATATACTCGTCTTGTTAAATTTTAAGACTATTAGAATTATGATTTTTTACAAAATCGTAAAAACTTCGATAGCGTCCTATGTCCCACGTTCCTTACGTGAAGTTAAGGCTAAAAACAACGATTTCTTGTCACAATAAGCTTTGTGACATCTTAATTATTATACTCGGGTTGTTTACTTTCAAAACTCTTAGTTTGATTATTTATGTCAAAATGGGTAAAAGTTCATTATAGTTCGATTTTCCACGTTTTCAATGTGAAGTTAAGGCTTAAAACAACTATTTCTAGTCACAATAAACTTTGTGAAGGCTTTGATGATTATACTCGGCTTGTTTAGTTTCAAAACTCTTAGTTTGATTATTTATGTCAAAATGGGTAAAAGTTCATTATAGTTCAATTTCCCACGTTTTCAATGTGATGTAAAGCTTTAAGACAACTATTTCTAGTCACAATAAGCTTTATGAAGCCTTTAATGATTATACTCGGCTTGTTTACTATCAAAACTCTTAATTTGATTATTTATATCAAAACGGGTAAAACTTCATTATAGTTCGATTTCCCACGTTTCCAACGTGAAGTTAAGGGTTAAAACAATGATTTATATTAAAAATAAGCGTTTGTAGATAAAATACGTTTATGCTCGTCTTGTTAAATTTAAAAACTATTAGAACTATGATTTTATACAAAATCGTTAAAACTTCATTTTCGTCCTATGTCCCACGTTCCCTACATTAAGTTAAGGCTGAAAACAATGATTTCTAGTCACAATAAGCTTTGTGACATCTTAATGATTATACTCGGCTTGTTTACTATCAAAACACTTAGTTTGATTACTTATGTCAAAATGGGTAAAACTTCATTATAGTTCGATTTCCCACGTTTTCAATGTGAAGTTAAGTCTTAAAACAACTATTTCTAGTCCCAATAAGCTTTGTGAACGCTTTAATGATTATACTCGGCTTGTTTACTTTCAAAACTCTTAGTTTGATTATTTATGTCAAAATGCGTAAAACTTCATTATAGTTCAATTTCCCACGTTTTCAACGTGAAGTTAAGGCTTAAAACAACTATTTCTAGTTCCAATAAGCTTTGTGAAGGCTTTAATGATTATACTCGGCTTGTTTACTTTCAAAACTCTTAGTTTGATTATTTATGTCAAAATTGGTAAAACTTCATTATAGTTCGATTTCCCACGTTTTCATTGTGAAGTTAAGGCTTAAAACAACTATTTCTAGTCCCAATAAGTTTTGTGAAGGCTTTAATGATTATACTCGGCTTGTTAACTTTCAAAACTCTTAGTTTCATTATTTATGTCAAAATGGGTAAAACTTCATTATAGTTCGATTTCCAACGTTTCCAATGTGAAGTTAAGGCTTAAAACAACTATTTCTATTAAAAATAAGCGTTTTGTAGATAAAATATGTATATGCTCGTCTTGATAAATTTTAAAACTATTAGAACTATGATTTTATACAAAATCGTTAAAACTTCATTTTCATCCTATGTCCCACGTTTCCTACGTTAAGTTAAGGCTGAAAACAACGATTTCTAGTTACAATAAGCTTTGTGACATCTTAATGATTTTACTCGGGTTGTTTACTTTCAAAACTCTTAGTTTGATTATTTATGTCAAAATGGGTAAAACTTCATTATAGTTCGATTTCCAACGTTTCAAATTTGAAGTTATGGCTTAAAACAACGATTTCTATTAAAAATAAGCGTTTGTAGATAAAATATGTATATACTAGTCTTGTTAAATTTTAAGACTATTAGAATTATAATTTTTTAAAAAATCGTTAAAACTTCGATATCGTCCTATGTCCCACGTTCCTTACGTGAAGTTAAAGCTAAAAACAACGATTTTTAGTCACAATAAGCTTTGTGACATCTTAATTATTATACTCGGGTTGTTTACTTTCAAAACTCTCAGTTTGATTATTTATGTCAAAATGGGTAAAAGTTCATTATAGTTCGATTTTTCACGTTTTCAATGTGAAGTTAAGGCTTAAAACAACTATTTCTAGTCACAATAAACTTTGTGAAGGCTTTATTGATTATACTCGGCTTGTTTAGTTTCAAAACTCTTTGTTTGATAATTTATGTCAAAATGGGTAAAACTTCATTATGGTTCGATTTCCCACGTTTTCATTGTGAGGTTAACACTTAAAACAACTATTTCTAGTCCCAATAAGCTATGTGAAGGCTTTAATGATTATACTCGGCTTGTTTACTTTCAAAACTCTTAATTTTATTATTTATGTCAAAATGGGTAAAACTTCATTATTGTTCGATTTCCCACGTTTTCAATGTGAAGTTAAGGTTTAAAACAACTATTTCTAGTCTCAACGAGCTTTGTGAAGGCTTTAATGATTATACTCGGCTTGTTTACTTTCAAAACACTTAGTCTGATTGTTTATGTCAAAATGGGTAAAACTTCATTATAGTTTGATTTCCCACGTTTCCAATGTGAAGTTAAGGATTAAAACAACGATTTCTATTAAAAATAAGAGTTTGTAGATAAAATATGTTTATGCTCGTCTTTGTTAAATTTTAAAACTATTAGAACTATGATTTTATACAAAATCGTTAAAACTTCATTATCGTCCTATGTCCCACGTTCCCTACGTGAAGTTAAGGCTGAAAACAACGATTTCTAGTTACAATAAGCTTTGTGACATCTTAATGATTTTACTCGGGTTGTTTACTTTCAAAACTCTTAGTTTGATTATTTATGTCAAAATGGGTAAAACTTCATTATAGTTCAATTTCCCACGTTTACAATGTGAAGTTAAGGTTTAAAACAACTATTTCTAGTCACAATAAGCTTTGTTAAGGCTTTAATGATTATACTCGGATTGTTTAGTTTCAAAACTCTTGGTTTGATTATTTATGTCAAAATGGGGAAAACTTCATTATAGTTCGATTTCTCACGTTTTCAATGTGAAGTTAATGCTTAAAACAACTATTTCTAATCCCAATAAGCTTTGTGAAGGCTTTAATGATTATACTCGGCTTGTTTACTTTCAAAACTCTTAGTTTGATTATTTATGTCAAAATGGGTAAAACTTCATTATAGTTCGATTTCCAACGTTTTCAATGTGAATTTAAGGTTTAAAACAACTATTTCTAGTCAAAATAAGCTTTGTGAAGGCTTTAATGATTATACTCGGCTTGTTTACTTTCAAAACTCTTAGTTTGATAATTTATGTCAAAATCGTTAAAACTTCATTATCGTCCTATGTCCCACGTTCCCTACGTGAAGTTAAGGCTGAAAACAACGATTTCTAGTCATAATAAGCTTTGTGTCATCTTAATGATTTTACTCGGGTTGTTTACTTTCAAAACTCTGAGTTTGATTATTTATGTCAAAATGCGTAAAACGTCATTATAGTTCGATTTTTAACGTTTCCAATGTGAAGTTAAGGCTTAAAACAACGATTTCAATTAAAAATAAGCGTTTGTAGATAAAATATGTTTATGCTCGTCTTGTTAAATTTTAAAACTATTAGAACTATGATTTTATACAAAATCGTTAAGACTTCATTTTTGTCCTTTGTCCCAGTTTCTCTACGTGAAGTTAAGGCTGGAAACAACGATTTCTAGTCACAATAAGCTTTGTGACATCTTAATGATTTTACTCGGGTTGTTTACTTTCAAAACTCGTAGTTTGATTATTTATGTCAAAATGGGTAAAACTTCTTTATAGTTTGATTTCAACGTTTTCAATGTGAAGTTAAGGCTTAAAACAACTATTTCTAGCCCCAATAAGCTTTGTGAAGGCTTTAATGATTATACTCGGCTTGTTTACTTTCAAAACTCTTAGTTTGATTATTTATGTCAAAATGGGTAAAACTTCGTTATAGTTCGATTTCCAATGTTTCCAATGTGAAGTTAAGGCTTAAAACAACGATTTGTATTAAAAATAAGCGTTTGTTGATAAAATATGTATATGCTCGTCTTGTTAAATTTTAAAACTATTAGAACTATGATTTTATACAAAATCGTTAAAACTTTATTATCGTCCTATGTCCCACGTTCCCTACGTGAAGTTAAGGTTGAAAACGACAATTTCTAGTCACAATAAGCTTTGTGACATCTTAATGATTTTATTCGGGTTGTTTACTTTCAAAACTCTTAGTTTGATTATTTATGTCAAAATGGGTAAAACTTCTTTATAGTTCGATTTCCCACGTTTTCAATGTGAAGTTAAGGCTTAAAAGAACTATTTCTAGTCCCAATAAGCTTTGTGAAGGCTTGAATGATTATACTCGGCTTGTTTACTATCAAAACTCTTAATTTGATTATTTATGTAAAAATGGGTAAAACTTCATTATAGTTCGATTTGCCAAGTTTTCAATGTGAAGTTAAGGCTTAAATCAACTATTTCTAGTCCCAATAAGCTTTGTGAAGGCTTTAATGATTATACTCGGCTTGTTTACTTTCAAAACTCTTAGTTTGATTATTTATGTGAAAATGGGTAAAACTTCATTATAGTTCGATTTGCCACGTTTTCAATGTGAAGTTATGGCTTAAATCAACTATTTCTAGTCCCAATAAGCTTTGTGAATGCTTTATTGATTATACTCGGCTTGTTTACTTTGAAAACTCTTAGTTTGATTATTTATGTCAAAAGGGGTAAAACTTCGTTATAGTTCAATTTTCAACGTTTCCAATGTGAAGTTAAGGCTTAAAACAACGATTTCTATTAAAAATAAGCGTTTGTAGATAAAATATGCATATGCTCGTCTTGTTAAATTTTAAGACTATTAGAATTATGATTTTATACAAAATCGTTAAAAATTCGTTATCGTCCAATGTCCCACGTTCCCTACGAGAAGTGAAGGCTAAAAACAACGATTTCTAGTCACAATAAGCTTTGTGACATCTTAATGATTATACTCGGCTTGTTTACCATCAAAACTCTTAGTTTGATTATTTATGTCAAAATGGGTAAAACTTCATTATCGTTCGATTTCCCACGTTTTTAATGTGAAGTTAAGGCTTAAAACAACTATTTCTAGTCCCAATAAGCTTTGTGAAGGCTTTAATGATTATATTCGGCTTGTTTACTTTCAAAACTCTTAGTTTGATTATTTATGTCAAAATAGGTAAAACTTCATTATAGTTCGATTTCCAACGTTTCCAATGTGAAGCTAAGGCTTAAAACAACGATTTCTATTAAAAATAAGCGTTTGTAGATAAAATATGTTTATGCTCGTCTTGTTAAATTTTAAAACTATTAGAACTATGATTTTATACAAAATCGTTAAAACTTCATTTTCGTCCTATGTCCCACATTCCCTACATTAAGTTTAGGCTGAAAACAACGATTTCTAGTCACAATAAGCTTTGTGACATCTTAATGATTTTACTCGGGTTGGTTACTTTTAAAACTCTTAGTTTGATTATTTATGTCAAAATGGGTAAAACTTCATTATAGTTCGATTTCGAACGTTTCCAATGTGAAGTTAAGGCTTAAAACAATAATTTCAATTAAAAATAAGCATTTGTAGATAAAATATGTATATACTCGTCTTGTTAAATTTTAAGACTATTGGAATTATGATTTTTTACAAAATCGTTAAAACTTCAATATCGTCCTATGTCCCACGTTCCTTACGTGAAGTTAAGGCTAAAAACAATGATTTCTAGTCACAATAAGCTTTGTGACATCTTAATTATTATACTCGGGTTGTTTACTTTTAAAACTCTTAGTTAGATTATTTATATCAAAATGGGTAAAAGTTCATTATAGTTCGATTTTCCACGTTTCAATGTGAAGTTAAGGCTTAAAACAACTATTTCTAGTCACAATAAGCTTTGTGAAGGCTTTAATGATTATACTCGGCTTGTTTAGTTTCAAAACTCTTAGTTTGATTATTTATGTCAAAATGGGTAAAACTTCATTATAGTTCGATTTCCCACGTTTTCAATGTGAAGTTAAAGCTTAAAACAACTATTTCTAGTCCCAATAAGCTATGTGAAGGCTTTAATGATTATACTCGGCTTGTTTACTTTCAAAACTCTTAGTTTGATCATTTATGTCAAAATGGGTAAAACTTCATTATAGTTCGATTTCTCACGTTTTCAACGTGAAGTTAAGGCTTAAAACAACTATTTCTAGTCCCAATAAGCTTTGTGAAGGCTTGAATGATTATACTCGGGTTGTTTACTTTCAAAACTCTTATTTTGATTATTTATGTCAAAATTGGTAAAACTTCATTATAGTTCGATTTCCCACGTTTTCAATATGAAGTTAAGGCTTAAAACAACTATTTCTAGTCCCAATAAGTTTTGTGAAGGCTTTAATGATTATACTCGGCTTGTTTACTTTCAAAACTCTTAGTTTGATTATTTATGTCAAAATGGGTAAAACTTCATTATAGTTCGATTTCCAACGTTTCCAATGTGAATATAAGGCTTAAAACGACGATTTCTATTAAAAATAAGCGTTTGTAGATAAAATATGTATATGCTCGTCTTGTTAAATTTTAAAACTATTAGAACTATGATTTTATACAAAATCGTTAAAACTTCATTATCGTCCTATGTCCCACGTTCCCTACGTGAAGTTAAGGCGGGAAACAACGATTTCTAGTCACAATTTGCTTTGTGACATCTTAATGATTTTATTCGGGTTGTTTACTTTCAAAACTCTTAGTTTGATTATTTATGTCAAAATGGGTAAAACTTCTTTATAGTTCGATTTCCCACGTTTTCAATGTGAAGTTAAGGCTTAAAAGAACTATTTCTAGTCCCAATAAGCTTTGTGAAGGCTTTAATGATTATACTCGGCTTGTTTACTATCAAAACTCTTAGTTTGATTATTTATGTCAAAATTGGTAAAACTTCATTATAGTTCGATTTCCCACGTTTTCAATGTGAAGTTAAGGCTTAAAAAAACTATTTCTAATCCCAATAAGTTTTGTGAAGGCTTTAATGATTATACTCGGGTTGTTTACTTTCAAAACTCTTAGTTTGATTATTTATGTCAAAATGGGTAAAACTTCATTATAGTTCGATTTCCAACGTTTCCAATGTGAAGATAAGGCTTAAAACAACGATTTCTATTAAAAATAAGCGTTTGTAGATAAAATATGTATATGCTCGTCTTGTTAAATTTTAAAACTATTAGAACTATGATTTTATACAAAATCGTTAAAACTTTGATATCGTCCTATGTCCCACGTTCCTTACGTGAAGTTAAGGCTAAAAACAATGACTTCTAGTCACAATAAGCTTTGTGACATCTTAATGATTTTACTCGGGTTGTTTACTTTCAAAACTCTTAGTTTGATTATTTTTGTCAAAATTGGTAAGACTTCATTATAGTTCGATTTCCCACGTTTTCAATGTAAAGTTAAGGCTTAAAACAACTATTTCTAGTCCCAATAAGCTTAGTTAAGGCTTTAATGATTATACTCGGCTTGTTTACTTTCAAAACTCTTAGTTTGATTATTTATGTCAAAATGGGTAAAACTTCATTATAGTTCGATTTCCCACATTTTCAATGTGAAGTTAAGGCTTAAAACAACAATTTCTAGTCACAATAAGCTTTGTGAAAGCTTTAATGATTATACTCGGCTTGTTTACTTTCAAGACTCTTAGTTTGATTATTTATGTCAAAATGGGTAAAACTTCATTATAGTTTAATTTCCAACGTTTCCAACGTGAAGTTAAGGCTTAAAAAAACGATTTAAATTAAAAATAAGCGTTTGTAGATAAAATATGTATATACTCGTCTTGATAAATTTTAAGAATATTTGAATTATAATTTTATACAAAATCGTTAAAACTTCTTTATCGTCCAATGTCCCACGTTCCCTACGTGAAGTTAAGGCTGAAAACAACGATTTCTAGTCACAATAAGCTTTGTAACATCTTAATTATTATACTCGGGTTGTTTACTTTCAAAACTCTAAGTTTGATTATTTATGTCAAAATGGGTAAAAGTTCATTATAGTTCGATTTTCCACGTTTTCAATGTGAAGTTAAGGCTTAAAACAACTATTTCTACAAAATTAACTTTGTGAAGGCTTTAATGATTATACTCGGCTTGTTTAGTTTCAAAACTCTTTGTTTGATTATTTATGTCAAAATGGGTAAAACTTAATTATAGTTCGATTTCCCACGTTTTCTTTGTGAGGTTAACGCTTAAAACAACTATTTCTAGTCCCAATAAGCTATGTGAAAGCTTTAATGATTATACTCGGCTTGTTTACTTTCAAAACTCTTAATTTTATTATTTATGTCAAAATGGGTAAAACTTCATTATTGTTCGATTTCCCACGTTTTCAATCTGAAGTTAAGGTTTAAAACAACTATTTCTAGTCACAACGAGCTTTGTGAAGGCTTTAATGATTATACTCGGCATGTTTACTTTCAAAACACTTAGTCTGATTGTTTATGTCAAAATGGGTAAAACTTCATTATAGTTCGATTTCCCACGTTTCCAATGTGAAGTTAAGGATTAAAACAACGATTTCTATTAAAAATAAGCGTTTGTAGATAAAATATGTTTATGCTCGTCTTGTTAAATTTTAAAACTATTAGAACTATGATTTTATACAAAATCGTTAAAACTTCATTATCGTCCTATGTCCCACGTTCCCTACCTGAAGTTAAGGCTGAAAACAACGATTTCTAGTCACAATAAGCTTTGTGATATCTTAATGATTTTACTCGGGTTGTTTACTTTCAAAACTCTTAGTTTGATTATTTATGTCAAAATGGGTAAAACTTCATTATAGTTCAATTTCCCACGTTTACAATGTGAAGTTAAGGTTTAAAACAACTATTTCTAGTCACAATAAGCTTTGTGAAGGCTTTAATGATTATACTCGGATTGTTTAGTTTCAAAACTCTTGGTTTGATTATTTATGTCAAAATGGGTAAAACTTCATTATAGTTCGATTTCCCACGTTTTCAATGTGAAATTAATGCTTAAAACAGCTATTTCTAATCCCAATAAGCTTTGTGAAGGCTTTAATGATTATACTCAGCTTGTTTACTTTCAAAACTCTTAGTTTGATTATTTATGTCAAAATGGGTAAAACTTCATTATAGTTCGATTTCCCACGTTTTCAATGTGAAGTTATGGTATAAACAACTATTTCTAGTCAAAATAAGCTTTGTGAAGGCTTTAATGATTATACTCGGCTTGTTTACTTTCAAAACTCTTAGTTTGATTATTTATGTCAAAATCGTTAAAACTTCATTATCGTCCTATGTCCCACGTTCCCTACGTGAAGTTAAGGCTGAAAACAACGATTTCTAGTCATAATAAGCTTTGTGTCATCTTAATGATTTTACTCGGGTTGTTTACTTTCAAAACTCTTAGTTTGATTATTTATGTCAAAATGGGTAAAACGTCATTATAGTTCGATTTCCAACGTTTCCAATGTGAAGATAAGGCTTAAAACAACGATTTCAATTAAAAATAAGCGTTTGTAGATAAAATATGTTTATGCTCGTCTTGTTAAATTTTAAAACTATTAGAACTATGATTTTATACAAAATCGTTAAGACTTCATTTTCGTCCTATGTCCCACGTTCTCTACGTGAAGTTAAGGCTGGAAACAATGATTTCTAGTCACAATAAGCTTTGTGACATCTTAATGATTTTACTCGGGTTGTTTACTTTCAAAACTCGTAGTTTGATTATTTATGTCAAAATGGGTAAAACTTCTTTATAGTTCGATTTCCCACGTTTTCAATGTGAAGTTAAGGTTTAAAACAACTATTTCTAGTCACAATAAGCTTTGTTAAGGCTTTAATGATTATACTCGGCTTGTTTACTTTCAAAACTCTTAGTTTGATTATTTATGTCAAAATGGGTAAAACTTCATTATAGTTCGATTTCCCACGTTTTCAATGTGAAGTTAAGGCTTAAAACAACTATTTCTAGTCCCAATAAGCTTAGTGAAGGCTTTAATGATTATACTCGGCTTGTTTACTTTCAAAACTCTTAGTTTGATTATTTATGTCAAAATGGGTAAAACTTCATTATAGTTCGATTTCCCACGTTTTCAATGTGAAGTTAAGGCTTAAAACAACTATTTCTAGTCACAATAAGCTTTGTGAAGGCTTTAATGATTATACTCAGCTTGTTTACTTTCAAAACTCTTAGTTTGATCATTTATGTCAAAATGGGTAAAACTTCATTATTGTTCGATTTCCCACGTTTTCAATGTGAAGTTATGGTATAAACAACTATTTCTAGTCAAAATAAGCTTTGTGAAGGCTTTAATGATTATACTCGGCTTGTTTACTTTCAAAACTCTTAGTTTGATTATTTATGTCAAAATCGTTAAAACTTCATTATCGTCCTATGTCCCACGTTCCCTACGTGAAGTTAAGGCTGAAAACAACGATTTCTAGTCATAATAAGCTTTGTGTCATCTTAATGATTTTACTCGGGTTGTTTACTTTCAAAACTCTTAGTTTGATTATTTATGTCAAAATGGGTAAAACGCCATTATAGTTCGATTTCCAACGTTTCCAATGTGAAGTTAAGGCTTAAAACAACGATTTCAATTAAAAATAAGCGTTTGTAGATAAAATATGTTTATGCTCGTCTTGTTAAATTTTAAAACTATTAGAACTATGATTTTATACAAAATCGTTTAAACTTCATTTTCGTCCTATGTCCCACGTTCTCTACGTGAAGTTAAGACTGGAAACAACGATTTTTAGTCACAATAAGCTTTGTGACATCTTAATGATTTTACTCGGGTTGTTTACTTTCAAAACTTGTAGTTTGATTATTTATGTCAAAATGGGTAAAACTTCTTTATAGTTCGATTTCCCACGTTTTCAATGTGAAGTTAAGGCTTAAAATAACTATTTCTAGTCCCAATAAGCTTTGTGAAGGCTTTAATGATTATCTTCGGCTTGTTTACTTTCAAAACTCTTAGTTTGATTATTTATGTGAAAATGGGTAAAACTTCATTATAGTTCGATTTCCCACGTTTTCAATGTGAAGTTAACGCTTAAATCAACTATTTCTAGTCCCAATAAGCTTTGTGAAGGCTTTAATGATTATACTCGGCTTGTTTACTTTCAAAACTCTTAGTTTGATTATTTATGTCAAAATGGGTAAAACTTCGTTATAATTCGATTTCCAACGTTTCCAATGTGAAGTTAAGGCTTAACACAACGATTTGTATTAAAAATAAGCGTTTGTAGATAAAATATGTATATGCTCGTCTTGTTAAATTTTAAAACTATTAGAACTATGATTTTATACAATATCGTTAAAACTTCATTATCGTCCTATGTCCCACGTTCCCTACGTGAAGTTAAGGCTGAAAACAACGATTTCTAGTCACAATAAGCTTTGTGACATCTTAATGATTTTATTCGGGTTGTTTACTTTCAAAACTCTTAGTTTGATTATTTATGTCAAAATGGGTAAAACTTCTTTATAGTTCGATTTCCCACGTTTTCAATGTGAAGTTAAGGCTTAAAAGAACTATTTCTAGTCCCAATAAGCTTTGTGAAGGCTTTAATGATTATACTCGGCTTGTTTACTATCAAAACTCTTAGTTTGATTATTTATGTCAAAATTGGTAAAACTTCATAATAGTTCGATTTCCCACGTTTTCAATGTGAAGTTAAGGCTTAAAACAACTATTTCTAATCCCAATAAGTTTTGTGAAGGCTTTAATGATTATACTCGGCTTGTTTACTTTCAAAACTCTTAGTTTGATTATTTATGTCAAAATGGGTAAATCTTCATTATAGTTCGATTTCCAACGTTTCCAATGTGAAGATAAGGCTTAAAACAACGATTTCTATTAAAAATAAGCGTTTGTAGATAAAATATGTATATGCTCGTCTTGTTAAATTTTAAAACTATTAGAACTATTATTTTATACAAAATCGTTAAAACTTCGATATCGTCCTATGTCCCACTTTCCTTACGTGAAGTTAAGGCTAAAAACAATGATTTCTAGTCACAATAAGCTTTGTGACATCTTAATTATTATACTCATGTTGTTTACTTTCAAAACTCTTAGTTTGATTATTTATGTCAAAATGGGTAAAACTTCATTATAGTTCGATTTCCAACGTTTCCAATGTGAAGTTAAGGCTTAAAAAAACGATTTCAATTAAAAATAAGCGTTTGTAGATAAAATATGTATATACTCATCTTGTTAAATTTTAAGACTATTTGAATTATGATTTTATACAAAATCGTTAAAACTTCGTTATCGTCGAATGTCCCACGTTCCCTACGTGAAGTTAAGGCTGAAAACAACGATTTCTAGTCACAATAAGCTTTGTAACATCTTAATTATTATACTCGGGTTGTTTACTTTCAAAACTCTCAGTTTGATTATTTATGTCAAAATGGGTAAAAGTTCATTATAGTTCTATTTTCCACGTTTTCAATGTGAAGTTAAGGCTTAAAACAACTATTTCTAGTCACAATAAACTTTGTGAAGGCTTTAATGATTATACTCGGCTTGTTTAGTTTCAAAACTCTTGGTTTGATTATTTATGTCAAAATGGGTAAAACTTCATTATAGTTCGATTTCCCACGTTTTCAATGTGAAGTTAATGCTTAAAACAACTATTTCTAATCCCAATAAGCTTTGTGAAGGCTTTAATGATTATACTCGGCTTGTTTACTTTCAAAACTCTTAGTTTGATTATTTATGTCAAAATGGGTAAAACTTCATTATAGTTCGATTTCCCACGTTTTCAATGTGAAGTTAAGGTTAAAAACAACTATTTCTAGTCAAAATAAGCTTTGTGAAGGCTTTAATGATTATACTCGGCTTGTTTACTTTCAAAACTCTTAGTTTGATTATTTATGTCAAAATCGTTAAAACTTCATTATCGTCCTATGTCCCACGTTCCCTACGTGAAGTTAAGGCTGAAAACGACGATTTCTAGTCATAATAAGCTTTGTGTCATCTTAATGATTTTACTCGGGTTGTTTACTTTCAAAACTCTTAGTTTGATTATTTATGTCAAAATGGGTAAAACGTCATTATAGTTCTATTTCCAACGTTTCTAATGTGAAGTTAAGGCTTAAAACAACGATTTCAATTAAAAATAAGCGTTTGTAGATAAAATATGTTTATGCTCGTCTTGTTAAATTTTAAAACTATTAGAACTATGATTTTATACAAAATCGTTAAGACTTCATTTTCGTCCTATGTCCCACGTTCTCTACGTGAAGTTAAGGCTGGAAACAATGATTTCTAGTCACAATAAGCTTTGTGACATCTTAATGATTTTACTCGGGTTGTTTACTTTCAAAACTCGTAGTTTGATTATTTATGTCAAAATGGGTAAAACTTCTTTATAGTTCGATTTCCCACGTTTTCAATGTGAAGTTAAGGCTTAAAACAACTATTTCTAGTCCCAATAAGCTTTGTGAAGGCTTTAATGATTATATTCGGCTTGTTTACTTTCAAAACTCTTAGTTTGATTATTTATGTGAAAATGGGTAAAACTTCATTATTGTTCGATTTCCCACGTTTTCAATGTGAAGTTAAGGCTTAAAACAACTATTTCTAGTCCTAATAAGCTTTGTGAAGGCTTTAATGATTATATTCGGCTTGTTTACTTTAAAAACTCTTAGTTTGATTATTTATGTGAAAATGGGTAAAACTTCATTATTGTTCGATTTCCCACGTTTTCAATGTGAAGTTAAGGCTTAAATCAACTATTTCAAGTCCCAATAAGCTTTGTGAAGGCTTTAATGATTATACTCAGCTTGTTTACTTTCAAAACTCTTAGTTTGATTATTTATGTCTAAATGGGTAAAACTTCGTTATAGTTCGATTTCCAACGTTTCCAATGTGAAGTTAAGGCTTAAAACAACGATTTGTATTAAAAATAAGCGTTTGTAGATAAAATATGCATATACTCTTCTTGTTAAATTTTAAGACTATTAGAATTATGATTTTATACAAAATCGTTAAAACTTCGTTACCGTCCAATGTCCCACGTTCCCTACGAGAAGTGAAGGCTAAAAACAACGATTTCTAGTCTCAATAAGCTTTGTGACATCTTAATGATTATACTCGGCTTGTTTACTGTCAAAACTCTTAGTTTGATTATTTATGTCAAAATGGGTAAAACTTCATTATAGTTCGATTTCCCACGTTTTCAATGTGAAGTTAAGGCTTAAAACAACTATTTCTAGTCCCAATAAGCTTTGTGAAGGCTTTAATGATTATATTCGGCTTGTTTACTTTCAAAACTCTTAGTTTGATTATTTATGTACAAATGGGTAAAACTTCATTATAGTTCGATTTCCCACGTTTTCAATGTGAAGTTAAGGTTTAAAACAACTATTTCTAGTCACAATAAGCTTTGTGAACGCTTTAATGATTATACTCGGCTTGTTTACTTTCAAAACTCTTAGTTTGATTATTTATGTCAAAATTGGTAAAACTTCATTATAGTTCGATTTCCGACGTTTTCAATGTGAAGTAAAGGTTTAAAACAACTATTTCTAGTCACAATAAGCTTTGTGAAGGCTTTAATGATTATACTCGGCTTGTTTACTATCAAAACTCTTAATTTTATTATTTATATCAAAATGGGTAAAACTTCATTATAGTTCGATTTCTCACGTTTCCAACGTGAAGTTAAGGGTTAAAACAATGATTTATATTAAAAATAAGCGTTTGTAGATAAAATACGTTTATGCTCGTCTTGTTAAATTTTAAAACTATTAGAACTACGATTTTATACAAAATCGTTAAAACTTCATTTTCGTCCTATGTCCCACGTTCCCTACATTAAGTTAAGGCTGAAAACAATGATTTCTAGTCACAATAAGCTTTGTGACATCTTAATGATTTTACTCGGGTTGTTTACTTTCAAAACTCTTAGTTTGATTATTTATGTCAAAATGGGTAAAACGTCATTATAGTTCGATTTCCAACGTTTCCAATGTGAAGTTAAGGCTTAAAAGAACGATTTCTATTAAAAATAAGAGTTTGTAGATAAAATATGTATATACTCGTCTTGTTAAATTTTAAGACTATTAGAATTATGATTTTTTACAAAATCGTTAAAACTTCGATATCGTCCTATGTCCCACGTTCCTTACGTGAAGTTAAGGCTGAAAACAACGATTTCTTGTCACAATAAGCTTTGTGACATCTTAATTATTATACTCGGGTTGTTTACTTTCAAAACTCTTAGTTTGATTATTTATGTCAAAATGGGTAAAAGTTCATTATAGTTCGATTTTCCACGTTTTCAATGTGATGTTAAGGCTTAAAACAACTATTTCTAGTCACAATAAACTTTGTGAAGGCTTTGATGATTATACTCGGCTTGTTTAGTTTCAAAACTCTTAGTTTGATTATTTATGTCAAAATGGGTAAAAGTTCATTATAGTTCAATTTCCCACGTTTTCAATGTGATGTAAAGCTTTAAAACAACTATTTCTAGTCACAATAAGCTTTGTGAAGCCTTTAATGATTATACTCGGCTTGTTTACTATCAAAACTCTTAATTTGATTATTTATATCAAAACGGGTAAAACTTCATTATAGTTCGATTTCCCACGTTTCCAACGTGAAGTTAAGGGTTAAAACAATGATTTATATTAAAAATAAGCATTTGTAGATAAAATACGTTTATGCTCGTCTTGTTAAATTTTAAAACTATTAGAACTATGATTTTATACAAAATCGTTAAAACTTCATTTTCGTCCTATGTCCCACGTTCCCTACATTAAGTTAAGGCTGAAAACAATGATTTCTAGTCACAATAAGCTTTGTGACATCTTAATGATTTTACTCGGGTTGTTTACTTTCAAAACTCTTAGTTTGATTATTTATGTCAAAATGGGTCAAACGTCGTTATAGTTCGATTTCCAACGTTTCCAATGTGAAGTTAAGGCTTAAAACAATGACTTCTATTAAAAATAAGAGTTTGTAGATAAAATATGTATATACTCGTCTTGTTAAATTTTAAGACTATTAGAATTATGATTTTTTACAAAATCGTTAAAACTTCGATATCGTCCTATGTCCCACGTTCCTTACGTGAAGTTAAGGCTAAAAACAGCTATTTCTAGTCACAATAAGCTTTGTGACATCTTAATTATTATAATCGGGTTGTTTACTTTCAAAACTCTCAGTTTGATTATTTATGTCAAAATGGGTAAAAGTTCATTATAGTTCGATTTTCCACGTTTTCAATGTGAAGTTAAGGCTTAAAACAACTATTTCTAGTCACAATAAACTTTGTGAAGGCTTTAATGATTATACTCGGCTTGTTTAGTTTCAATACTCTTAGTTTTATTATTTATGTCAAAATGGGTAAAAGTTCATTATAGTTCAATTTCCCACGTTTTCAATGTGATGTAAAGCCTTAAAACAACTATTTCTAGTCACAATAAGCTTTGTGAAGCCTTTAATGATTATACTCGGCTTGTTTACTATCAAAACTCTTAATTTGATTATTTATATCAAAACGGGTTTAAAACAACGATTTCTATTAAAAATAAGCGTTTGTAGATAAAATATGTTGATGCTCGCCTTGTTAAATTTTAAAACTATTAGAACTATGATTTTATACAAAATCGTTAAAATTTCATTATCGTCCTATGTCCCACGTTCCCTACGTGAAGTTAAGGCTGAAAACAACGATTTCTAGTCACAATAAGCTTTGTGACATCTTAATTATTATACTCGAGTTGTTTACTTTCAAAACTCTTTGTTTGATTATTTATGTCAAAATGGGTAAAACTTCATTATAGTTCGATTTCCCACGTTTTCATTGTGAGGTTAACGCTTAAAACAACTATTTCTAGTCCCAATAAGCTATGTGAAGGCTTTAATGATTATACTCGGCTTGTTTACTTTCAAAACTTTTAGTTTGATTATTTATGTGAAAATGGGTAAAACTTCATTATAGTTCGATTTCCCACGTTTTGAATGTGAAGTTAAGGCTTAAATCAACTATTTCTAGTCCCAATTAGCTTTATGAAGGCTTTAATGATTATACTCGGCTTGTTTACTTTCAAAACTCTTAGTTTGATTATTTATGTCAAAATGGGTAAAACTTCGTTATAGTTCGATTTCCAACGTTTCCAATGTGAAGTTAAGGCTTAAAACAACGATTTGTATTAAAAATAAGCGTTTGTAGATAAAATATGTATATGCTCGTCTTGTTAAATTTTAAAACTATTAGAACTATAATTTTATACAAAATCGTTAAAACTTCATTTTCGTCCTATGTCCCACGTTCCCTGCATTAAGTTAAGGCTGAAAACAAGGATTTCTAGTCACAATAAGCTTTGTAACATCTTAATGATTTTACTCGGGTTGTTTACTTTCAAAACTCTTAGTTTGATTTTTTATGTCAAAATGGGTAAAACTTCTTTATAGTTCGATTTCCCACGTTTTCAATGTGAAGTTAAGGCTTAAAAGAACTATTTCTAGTCCCAATAAGCTTTGTGAAGGCTTTAATGATTATACTCGGCTTGTTTACTATCAAAACTCATAGTTTGATTATTTATGTCAAAATTGGTAAAACTTCATTATAGTTCGATTTCCCACGTTTTCAATGTGAAGTTAAGGCTTAAAACAACTATTTCTAATCCCAATAAGTTTTGTGAAGGCTTTAATGATTATACTCGGCTTGTTTACTTTCAAAACTCTTAATTTGATTATTTATGTCAAAATGGGTAAAACTTCATTATAGTTCGATTTCCAACGTTTCCAATGTGAAGATAAGGCTTAAAACAACGATTTCTATTAAAAATAAGCGTTTGTAGATAAAATATGTATATGCTCGTCTTGTTAAATTTTAAAACTATTAGAACTATGATTTTATACAAAATCGTTAAAACTTCGATATCGTCCTATGTCCCACATTCCTTACGTGAAGTTAAGGCTAAAAACAATGATTTCTAGTCACAATAAGCTTTGTGACATCTTAATTATTATACTCGTGTTGTCTACTTTCAAAACTCTTAGTTTGATTATTTATGTCAAAATGGGTAAAACTTCATTATAGTTCGATTTCCAATGTTTCCAATGTGAAGTTAAGGCTTAAAAAAACAATTTCAATTAAAAATAAGCGTTTGTAGATAAAATATGTATATACTGGTCTTGTTAAATTTTAAGACTATTTGAATTATGATTTTATACAAAATCGTTAAAACTTCGTTATCTCCAATGTCCCACGTTCCCTACGTGAAGTTAAGGCTGAAAACAACGATTTCTAGTCACAATAAGCTTTGTAACATCTTAAATATTATACTCTGGTTCTTTACTTTCAAAACTCTTAATTTGATTATTTATGTCAAAATGGGTAAAAGTTCATTATAGTTCGATTTTTCACGTTTTCAATGTGAAGTTAATGCTTAAAACAACTATTTCTAGTCACAATAAATTTTGTGAAGGCTTTAATGATTATACTCGGCTTGTTTAGTTTCAAAACTCTTTGTTTGATTATTTATGTCAAAATGGGTAAAACTTCATTATAGTTCGATTTCCCACGTTTTTATTGTGAGGTTAACGCTTAAAACAACTATTTCTAGTCCCAATAAGCTATGTGAAGGCTTTAATGATTATACTCGGCTTGTTTACTTTCAAAACTCCTAGTTTGATTATTTATGTCAAAATGGGTAAAACTTCATTATAGTTCGATTTCCCACATTTTCAACGTGAAGTTAAGGCTTAAAACAACTATTTCTAGTCCCAATAAGCTTTGTGAAGCTTGAATGATTATACTCGGCTTGTTTACTTTCAAAACTCTTAGTTTGATTATTTATGTCAAAATTGGTAAAACTTCATTATAGTTCGATTTCCCACGTTTTGAATATGAAGTTAAGGCTTAAAACAACTATTTCTAGTCCCAATAAGTTTTGTGAAGGCTTTAATGATTATACTCGGCTTGTTTACTTTCAAAACACTTAGTCTGATTGTTTATGTCAAAATGGGTAAAACTTCATTATAGTTCGATTTCCCACGTTTCCAATGTGAAGTTAAGGATTAAAACAACGATTTCTATTAAAAATAAGCGTTTGCAGATAAAATATGTTTATGCTCGTCTTGTTAAATTTTAAAACTATTAGAACTATGATTTTATACAAAATCGTTAAAACTTCATTATCGTCCTATGTCCCACGTTCCCTACGTGAAGTTAAGGCTGAAAACAACGATTTCTAGTCACAATAAGCTTTGTGACATCTTAATGATTTTACTCAGTTTGTTTACTTTCAAAACTCTTAGTTTGATTATTTATGTCAAAATGGGTAAAACTTCATTATAGTTCGATTTCCAACGTTTCCAATGTGAAGATAAGGCTTAAAACAACGATTTCTATTAAAAATTAGCGTTTGTAGATAAAATATGTATATGCTCGTCTTGTTAAATTTTGAAACTATTAGAACTATGATTTTATACAAAATCGTTAAAACTTCGATATCGTCCTATGTCCCACGTTCCTTACGTGAAGTTAAGGCTAAAAACAATGATTTCTAGTCACAATAAGCTTTGTGACATCTCAATTATTATACTCATGTTGTTTACTTTCAAAACTCTTAGTTTGATTATTTATGTCAAAATGGGTAAAACTTCATTATAGTTCGATTTCCAACGTTTCCAATGTGAAGTTAAGGCTTAAAAAAACGATTTCAATTAAAAATAAGAGTTTGTAGTTAAAATATATATATACTCGTCTTGTTAAATTTTAAGACTATTTGAATTATGATTTTTTACAAAATCGTTAAAACTTCGTTTTCGTCCAATGTCCCAAGTTCCCTACGTGAAGTTAAGGCTGAAAACAACGATTTCTAGTCACAATAAGCTTTGTAACATCTTAAATATTATACTCGGGTTGTTTACTTTCAAAACTCTCAGTTTGATTATTTATGTCAAAAATGGTTAAAAGTTCATTATAGTTCGATTTTCCACGTTTTCAATGTGAAGTTAAGGCTTAAAACAACTATTTCTAGTCACAATAAACTTTGTGAAGGCTTTAATGATTATACTCGGCTTGTTTAGTTTCAAAACTCTTGGTTTGATTATTTATGTCAAAATGGGTAAAACTTCATTATAGTTCGATTTCCCACGTTTTCAATGTGAAGTTAATGCTTAAAACAACTATTTCTAATCCCAATAAGCTTTGTGAAGGCTTTAATGATTATACTCAGCTTGTTTCCTTTCAAAACTTTTAGTTTGATTATTTGTGTCAAAATGGGTAAAACTTCATTATAGTTCGATTTCCCACGTTTTCAATGTGAAGTTAAGGCTTAAAACAACTATTTCTAGTCCCAATAAGCTTTGTGAAGGCTTTAATGATTATATTCGGCTTGTTTACTTTCAAAACTCTTAGTTTGATTATTTATGTCAAAATTGGTAAAACTTCATTATAGTTCGATTTCCCACGTTTTCAATGTGAAGTTAAGGTTTAAAACATATATTTCTAGTCACAATAAGCTTTGTGAAGGCTTTAATGATGATACTCGGCTTGTTTACTTTCAAAACTCTTAGTTTGATTATTTATGTCAAAATGGGTAAAACTTCATTATAGTTCGATTTCCTACGTTTCCAATATGAAGTTAATGCTTAAAACAACGATTTCTATTAAAAATAAGCGTTTGTAGATAAAATATGTTTATGCTCGTCTTGTTAAATTTTAAAACTATTAGAACTATAATTTTATACAAAATCGTTAAAACTTCATTATCGTCCTATGTGCCACGTTCCCTACGTGAAGTTAAGGCTGAAAACAACGATTTCTAGTCATAATAAGCTTTGTGTCATCTTAATGATTTTACTCGGGTTGTTTACTTTCAAAACTCTTAGTTTGATTATTTATGTCAAAATGGGTAAAACTTCATTATAGTTCGATTTCCAACGTTTCCAATGTGAAGTTAAGGCTTAAAACAACGATTTCAATTAAAAATAAGCGTTTGTAGATAAAATATGTTTATGCTCGTCTTGTTAAATTTTAAAACTATTAGAACTATGATTTTATACAAAATCGTTAAAACTTCATTATCGTCCAATGTCCCACGTTCTCTACGTGAAGTTAAGGCTGGAAACAACGATTTCTAGTCACAATAAGCTTTGTGACATCTTAATGATTTTACTCGGTTTGTTTACTTTCAAAACTCGTAGTTTGATTATTTATGTCAAAATGGGTAAAACTTCTTTATAGTTCGATTTCCCACGTTTTCAATGTGAAGTTAAGGCTTAAAACAACTATTTCTAGTCCCAATAAGCTTTGTGAAGGCTTTAATGATTATATTCGGCTTGTTTACTTTCAAAACTCTTAGTTTGATTATTTATGTGAAAATGGGTAAAACTTCATTATAGTTCGATTTCCCACGTTTTCAATGTGAAGTTAAGGCTTAAATCAACTATTTCTAGTCCCAATAAGCTTTGTGAAGGCTTTAATGATTATACTCGGCTTGTTTACTTTCAAAACTCTTAGTTTGATTATTTATGTCAAAATGGGTAAAACTTCGTTATAGTTCGATTTCCAACGTTTCCAATGTGAAGTTAAGGCTTAAAACAACGATTTGTATTAAAAATAAGCGTTTGTCGATAAAATATGCATATACTCGTCTTGTTAAATTTTAAGACTATTAGAATTATGATTTTATACAAAATCGTTAAAACTTCGTTATCGTCAATGTCCCACGTTCCCTGCGAGAAGTGAAGGCTAAAAACAACGATTTCTAGTCATAATAAGCTTTGTGACATCTTAATGATTATACACGGCTTGTTTACTGTCAAAACTCTTAGTTTGATTATTTATGTCAAAATGGATAAAACTTCATTATAGTTCGATTTCCCACGTTTTCAATGTGAAGTTAAGGCTTAAAACAACTATTTCTAGTCCAAATAAGCTTTGTGAAGGCTTTAATGATTATATTCGGCATGTTTACTTTCAAAACTCTTAGTTTGATTATTTATGTCAAAATGGGTAAAACTTCATTATAGTTCGATTTCCCACGTTTTCAATGTGAAGTTAAGGTTTAAAACAATTATTTCTAGTCACAATAAGCTTTGTGAACGCTTTAATGATTATACTCGGCTTGTTTACTTTCAAAACTCTTAGTTTGATTATTAATGTCAAAATTGGTAAAACTTCATTATAGTTCGATTTCCCACGTTTTCAATGTGAAGTAAAGGTTTAAAACAACTATTTCTAGTCACAATAAGTTTTGTGAAGGCTTTAATGATTATACTCGGCTTGGTTACTATCAAAACTCTTAATTTGATTATTTATATCAAAATGGGTAAAACTTCATTATAGTTCGATTTCCCACGTTTCCAACGTGAAGTTAAGGGTTAAAACAACGATTTATATGAAAAATAAGCGTTTGTAGATAAAATACGTTTATGCTCGTCTTGTTCAATTTTAAAACTATTAGAACTATGATTTTATAGAAAATCGGTAAAACTTCTTTTTCGTCCTATATCCCACGTTCCCTACATTAAGTTAAGGCTGAAAACAACGATTTCTAGTCACAATAAGCTTTGTGACATCTTAATGATTTTACTCGGGTTGTTTACTTTCAAAACTCTTAGTTTGATTATTTATGACAAAATGGGTAAAACTTCGTTATTGTTCGATTTCCAACGTTTCCAATGTGAAGTTAAGGCTTAAAACAATGATTTGTATTAAAAATAAGCGTTTGTAGATAAAATATGCATATACTCGTCTTGTTAAATTTTAATACTATTAGAATTATGATTTTATACAAAATCGTTAAAACTTCGTTACCGTCCAATGTCCCACGTTCCCTTTACGAGAAGTGAAGGCTAAAAACAACGATTTCTAGTCACAATAAGCTTTGTGACATCTTAATGATTATACTCGGCTTGTTTACTTTCAAAACTCTTAGTTTGATTATTTATGTCAAAATGGATAAAACTTCATTATAGTTCGATTTCCCACGTTTTCAATGTGAAGTTAAGGTTTAAAACAACTATTTCTAGTCACAATAAGCATTGTGAAGGCTTTAATGATTATACTCGGCTTGTTTACTTTCAAAACTCTTAGTTTGATTATTTATGTAAAAATTGGTAAAACTTCATTGTAGTTCGATTTCCCACGTTTTCAATGTGAAGTAAAGGTTTAAAACAACTATTTCTAGTCACAATAAGCTTTGTGAAGGCTTTAATGATTATACTCGGCTTGTTTACTATCAAAACTCTTAATTTGATTATTTATATCAAAATAGGTAAAACTTCATTATAGTTCGATTTCCCACGTTTCCAACGTAAAGTTAAGGGTTAAAACAACGATTTATATTAAAAATAAGCGTTTGTAGATAAAATACGTTTATGCTCGTCTTGTTAAATTTTAAAACTATTAGAACTATGATTTTATAGAAAATCGTTAAAACTTCATTTTCGTCCTATATCCCACGTTCCCTACATTAAGTTAAGGCTGAAAACAACGATTTCTAGTCACAATAAGCTTTGTGACATCTTAATGATTTTACTCGGGTTGTTTACTTTCAAAACTCTTAGTTTGATTATTTATGTCAAAATGGGTAAAACTTCGTTATAGTTCGATTTCCAACGTTTCCAATGTGAAGTTAAGGCTTAAAACAACAATTTGTATTAAAAATAAGCGTTTGTAGATAAAATATGCGTATACTCGTCTTGTTAAATTTTAAGACTATTAGAATTATGATTTTATACAAAATCGTTAAAACTTCGTTACCGTCCAATGTCCCACGTTCCCTACGAGAAGTGAAGGCTAAAAATAACGATTTCTAGTCACAATAAGCTTTGTGACATCTTAATGATTATACTCGGCTTGTTTACTGTCAAAACTCTTAGTTTAATTATTTATGTCAAAATGGATAAAACTTCATTATAGTTCGATTTCCCACGTTTTCAATGTGAAGTTAAGGTTTAAAACAACTATTTCTAGTCACAATAAGCTTTGTGAACGCTTTAATGATTATACTCGGCTTGTTTAGTTTCAAAACTCTTAGTTTGATTATTTACGTCAAAATGGGTAAAACTTCATTATAGTTCGATTTCCCACGTTTTCAATGTGAAGTTAATGTTTAAAACAACTATTTCTAGTTACAATAAGCTTTGTGAAGGCTTTAATGATTATACTCGGCTTGTTTACTTTCAAAACTCTTAGTTTGATTATTTATGTCAAAATGGGTAAAACTTCATTATAGTTCGATTTCCCACGTTTTCAATGTGAAGTTAATGTTTAAAACAACTATTTCTAGTTACAATAAGCTTTGTGAAGGCTTTAATGATTATACTCGGCTTGTTTACTTTCAAAACTCTTAGTTTGATTATTTATGTCAAAATGGGTAAAACTTCATTATAGTTCGATTTCCCACGTTTCCAATATGAAGTTAATGCTTAAAACAACGATTTCTATTAAAAATAAGCGTTTGTAGATAAAATATGTTTATGCTCGTCTTGTTAAATTTTAAAACTATTAGAACTATAATTTTATACAAAATCGTTAAAACTTCATTATCGTCCTATGTGCCACGTTCCCTATGTGAAGTTAAGGCTGAAAACAACGATTTCTAGTCATAATAAGCTTTGTGTCATCTTAATGATTTTACTCGGGTTGTTTACTTTCAAAACTCTTAGTTTGATTATTTATGTCAAAATGGGTAAAACATCATTATAGTTCGATTTCCAACGTTTCCAATGTGAAGTTAAGGCTTAAAACAACGATTTCAATTAAAAATAAGCATTTGTAGATAAAATATGTTTATGCTCGTCTTGTTAAATTTTAAAACTATTAGAACTATGATTTTATACAAAATCATTAAAACTTCATTATCGTCCTATGTCCCACGTTCTCTACGTGAAGTTAAGGCTGGAAACAACGATTTCTAGTCACAATAAACTTTGTGACATCTTAATGATTTTACTCGGGTTGTTTACTTTCAAAACTCGTAGTTTGATTATTTATGTCAAAATGGGTAAAACTTCTTTATAGTTCGATTTCCCACGTTTTCAATGTGAAGTTAAGGCTTAAAACAACTATTTCTAGTCCCAATAAGCTTTGTGAAGGCTTTAATGATTATATTCGGCTTGTTTACTTTCAAAACTCTTAGTTTGATTATTTATGTGAAAATGGGTAAAACTTCATTATAGTTCGATTTCCCACGTTTTCAATGTGAAGTTAAGGCTTAAATCAACTATTTCTAGTCCCAATAAGCTTTGTGAAGGCTTTAATGATTATACTCGGCTTGTTTACTTTCAAAACTCTTAGTTTGATTATTTATGTCAAAATGAGTAAAACTTCATTATAGTTCGATTTCCTACGTTTTCAATGTGAATTAAAGGTTTAAAACAACTATTTCTAGTCACAATAAGCTTTGTGAACGCTTTAATGATTATACTCGGCTTGTTTACTTTCAAAACTCTTAGTTTGATTATTTATGTCAAAATTGGTAAAACTTCATTATAGTTCGATTTCCCACGTTTTCAATGTGAATTAAAGGTTTAAAACAACTATTTCTAGTCACAATAAGCTTTGTGAAGGCTTTAATGATTATACTCGGCTTGTTTACTATCAAAACTCTTAATTTGATTATTTATATTAAAATGGGTAAAAGTTCATTATAGTTCGATTTCTCACGTTTCCAACGTGAAGTTAAGGGTTTAAACAACGATTTATATTAAAAATAAGCGTTTGTAGATAAAATATTTTTATGCTCGTCTTGTTAAATTTTAAAACTATTAGAACTATGATTTTATTGAAAATCGTTAAAACTTCATTTTCGTCCTATATCCCACGTTCCCTACATTAAGTTAAGGCTGAAAACAACGATTTCTAGTCACAATAAGCTTTGTGACATCTTAATGAGTTTACTCGGGTTGTTTACTTTGAAAACTCTTAGTTTGATTATTTAAGTCAAAATGGGTAAAACTTCATTATAGTTCGATTTCCAACGTTTCCAATGTGAAGTTAAGGCTTAAAACAACGATTTCTATTAAAAATAAGCGTTTGTAGATAAAATATGTACATACTCGTCTTGTTAAATTTTAAGACTATTAGAATTATGATTTTTTACAAAATCGTTAAAACTTCATTATCGTCCTATGTCCCACGTTCCCTACGTGAAGTTAAGGCTGAAAACAACAATTTCTAGTCACAATAAGCTTTATGACATCTTAATGATTTTACTCGGGTTGTTTACTTTCAAAACTCTTAGTTGGATTATTTATGTCAAAATGGGTGAAACTTCATTATAGTTCAATTTCCCACGTTTTCAATGTGAAGTTAAGGCTTAAAACAACTATTTCTAGTCCAAATAAGCTTTGTGAAGGCTTTAATGATTATATTCGGCTTGTTTACTTTCAAAACTCTTAGTTTGATTATTTATGTGAAAATGGGTAAAAATTCATTATAGTTCGATTTCCCACGTTTTCAATGTGAAGTTAAGGCTTAAATCAACTATTTCTAGTCCCAATAAGCTTTGTGAAGGCTTTAATGATTATACTCGGCTTGTTTACTTTCAAAACTCTTAGTTTGATTATTTATGTCAAAATGGGTAAAACTTCGTTATAGTTCGATTTCCAACGTTTCCAATGTGAAGTTAAGGCTTAAAACAACTATTTCTAGTCACAATAAGCTTTGTGAAGGCTTTAATGATTATACTCCGCTTGTTTACTAGCAAAACTCTTAATTTGATTATTTATATCAAAAAGGGTAAAACTTCATTATAGTTCGATTTCCCACGTTTCCAACGTGAAGTTAAGGGTTAAAACAACGATTTATATTAAAAATAAGCGTTTGTAGATAAAAAACGTTTCTGCTCGTCTTGTTAAATTTTAAAACTATTAGAACTATAATTTTATACAAAATCGTTAAAACTTCATTATCGTCCCATGTCCCACGTTCGCTACGTGAAGTTAAGGCTGAAAACAATGATTTCTAGTCACAATAAGCTTTGTGACATCTTAATGATTATACTCGGGTTGTTTACTTTCAAAACTCTTAGTTTTATTATTTATGTTAAAATGGGTAAAACTTCATTATAGTTCGATTTCCAACGTTTCCAATGTGAAGTTAAGGCTTAAAACAACGATTTCTATTAAAAATAAGCGTTTGTCGATAAAATATGTATATACTCGTCTTGTTAAATTTTAAGACTATTAGAATTATGATTTTGTACAAAATCGTTAAAACTTCTATATCGTCCTATGTCCCACGTTCCTTACGTGAAGTTAAGGCTAAAAACAACGATTTCTAGTCACAATAAGCTTTGTGACATCTTAATGATTATACTCGGCTTGTTTACTTTCAAAACACTTAGTTTCATTATTTATGTCAAAATGGGTAAAACTTCATTATAGTTCGATTTCCCACGTTTTCAATGTGAAGTTAAGGCTTAAAATAACTATTTCTAGTCCCAATAAGCTTTGTGAAGGCTTTAATGATTATATTCGGCTTGTTTACTTTCAAAACTCTTAGTTTAATTATTTTTGTCAAAATGGGTAAAACTTCATTATAGTTCGATTTCCCACGTTTTCAATGTGAAGTTAAGGTTTATAACAATTATTTCTAGTCACAATAAGCTTTGTGAACGCTTTAATGATTATACTCGGCTTGTTTACTTTCAAAACTCTTAGTTTGATTATTTATGTCAAAATTGGTAAAACTTCATTATAGTTCGATTTCCCACGTTTTCAATGTGAAGTAAAGGTTTAAAACAACTATTTCTAGTAACAATAAGATTTGTGAAGGCTTTAATGATTATACTCGGCTTGTTTACTATCAAAAGTCTTAATTTGATTATTTATATCAAAATGGGTAAAACTTCATTATAGTTCGATTTCCCACGTTTCCAACGTGAAGTTAAGGGTTAAAACAACGATTTATATTAAAAAAAAGCGTTTGTAGATAAAATACGTTTATGCTCGTCTTGTTAAATTTTAAAACTATTAGAACTATGATTTTATAGAAAATCGTTAAAACTTCATTATCATCCTATGTCCCACGTTCCCTACGTGAAGTTAAGGCTGAAAACAACGATTTCTAGTCACAATAAGGTTTGTGACATCTTAATGATTTTACTCGGGTTGTTTACTTTCAAAACTCTTAGTTTGATTATTTATGTCAAATTGGGTAAGACTTCATTATAGTTCGATTTCCCACGATTTCAATGTAAAGTTAAGGCTTAAAACAACTATTTCTAGTCACAATAAGCTTTGTGAAAGCTTTAATGATTATACTCGGCTTCTTTACTTTCAAAACTCTTAGTTTGATTATTTATGTCAAAATGGGTAAAACTTCATTATAATTCGATTTCTCGCGTTTTCAATGTGAAGTTAAGGTTTAAAACAACTATTTCTAGTCACAATAAGCATTGTGAAGGCTTTAATGATTATACTCGGCTTGTTTACTTTCAAAACTCTTAGTTTGATTATTTATGTAAAAATTGGTAAAACTTCATTGTAGTTCGATTTCCCACGTTTTCAATGTGAAGTAAAGGTTTAAAACAACTATTTCTAGTCACAATAAGCTTTGTGAAGGCTTTAATGATTATACTCGGCTTGTTTACTATCAAAACTCTTAATTTGATTATTTATATCAAAATAGGTAAAACTTCATTATAGTTCGATTTCCCACGTTTCCAACGTAAAGTTAAGGGTTAAAACAACGATTTATATTAAAAATAAGCGTTTGTAGATAAAATACGTTTATGCTCGTCTTGTTAAATTTTAAAACTATTAGAACTATGATTTTATAGAAAATCGTTAAAACTTCATTTTCGTCCTATATCCCACGTTCCCTACATTAAGTTAAGGCTGAAAACAACGATTTCTAGTCACAATAAGCTTTGTGACATCTTAATGATTTTACTCGGGTTGTTTACTTTCAAAACTCTTAGTTTGATTATTTATGTCAAAATGGGTAAAACTTCGTTATAGTTCGATTTCCAACGTTTCCAATGTGAAGTTAAGGCTTAAAACAACAATTTGTATTAAAAATAAGCGTTTGTAGATAAAATATGCGTATACTCGTCTTGTTAAATTTTAAGACTATTAGAATTATGATTTTATACAAAATCGTTAAAACTTCGTTACCGTCCAATGTCCCACGTTCCCTACGAGAAGTGAAGGCTAAAAATAACGATTTCTAGTCACAATAAGCTTTGTGACATCTTAATGATTATACTCGGCTTGTTTACTGTCAAAACTCTTAGTTTAATTATTTATGTCAAAATGGATAAAACTTCATTATAGTTCGATTTCCCACGTTTTCAATGTGAAGTTAAGGTTTAAAACAACTATTTCTAGTCACAATAAGCTTTGTGAAGGCTTTAATGATTATATTCGGCTTGTTTACTTTCAAAACTCTTAGTTTGATTATTTATGTCAAAATGGGTAAAACTTCATTATAGTTCGATTTCCCACGTTTTTAATGTGAAGTTAAGGTTTAAAACAACTATTTCTAGTCACAATAAGCTTTGTGAACGCTTTAATGATTATACTCGGCTTGTTTACTTTCAAAACTCTTAGTTTGATTATTTATGTCAAAATTGGTAAAACTTCATTATAGTTCGATTTCCCACGTTTTCAATGTGAATTAAAGGTTTAAAACAACTATTTCTAGTCCCAATAAGCTTTGTGAAGGATTTAATGATTATATTCGGCTTGTTTACTTTCAAAACTCTTAGTTTGATTATTTATGTGAAAATGGGTAAAACTTCATTATAGTTCGATTTCCCACGTTTTCAATGTGACGTTAAGGCTTAAATCAACTATTTCTAGTCCCAATAAGCTTTGTGAAGGCTTTAATGATTATACTCGGCTTGTTTACTTTCAAAACTCTTAGTTTGATTATTTATGTCAAAATGGGTAAAACCTCATTATAGTTCGATTTCCAACGTTTTCAATGTGAATTAAAGGTTTAAAACAACTATTTCTAGTCACAATAAGCTTTGTGAAGGCTTTAATGGTTATACTCGGCTTGTTTACTATCAAAACTCTTAATTTGATTATTTATATTAAAATGGGTAAAAGTTCATTATAGTTCGATTTCTCACGTTTCCAACGTGAAGTTAAGGGTTAAAACAACGATTTATATTAAAAATAAGCGTTTGTAGATAAAATATGTTTATGCTCGTCTTGTTAAATTTTAAAACTATTAGAACTATGATTTATAGAAAATCGTTAAAACTTCATTTTCGTCCTATATCCCACGTTCCCAACATTAAGTTAAGGCTGAAAACAACGATTTCTAGTCACAATAAGCTTTGTGACATCTTAATGATTTTACTCGGGTTGTTTACTTTCAAAACTCTTAGTTTGATTATTTAAGTCAAAATGGGTAAAACTTCATTATAGTTCGATTTCCAACGTTTCCAATGTGAAGTTAAGGCTTAAAACAACGATTTCTATTAAAAATAAGCGTTTGTAGATAAAATATGTACATACTCGTCTTGTTAAATTTCAAGACTATTAGAATTATGATTTTTTACAAAATCGTTAAAACTTCATTATCGTCCTATGTCCCACGTTCCCTACGTGAAGTTAAGGCTGAAAACAACAATTTCTAGTCACAATAAGCTTTATGACATCTTAATGATTTTACTCGGGTTGTTTACTTTCAAAACTCTTAGTTGGATTATTTATGTCAAAATGGGTAAAACTTCATTATAGTTCAATTTCCCACGTTTTCAATGTGAAGTTAAGGCTTAAAACAACTATTTCTAGTCCAAATAAGCTTTGTGAAGGCTTTAATGATTATACTCGGCTTGTTTAGTTTCAAAACACTTTGATTATTTATGTCAAAATGGGTAAAACTTCATTATAGTTCAATTTCTCACGTTTTCAATGTGAAGGTAAGGCTTAAAACAACTATTTCTAATCCCAATAAGCTTTGTGAAGGCTTTAATGATTATACTCGGCTTGTTTACTTTCAAAACTCTTAGTTTGATTATTTACGTCAAAATGGGTAAAACTTCATTATAGTTCGATTTCCCACGTTTTCAATGTGAAGTTAAGGTTTAAAACAACTATTTCTAGTCACAATAAGCTTTGTGAAGGCTTTAATGATTATACTCGGCTTGTTTACTAGCAAAACTCTTAATTTGATTATTTATATCAAAATGGGTAAAACTTCATTATAGTTCGATTTCCCACGTTTCCAACGTGAAGTTAAGGGTTGAAACAACGATTTATATTAAAAATAAGCGTTTGTAGATAAAATACGTTTCTGCTCGTCTTGTTAAATTTTAAAACTATTAGAACTATGATTTTATACAATATCGTTAAAACTTCATTATCGTCCCATGTCTCACGTTCGCTACGTGAAGTTAAGGCTGAAAACAATGATTTCTAGTCACAATAAGCTTTGTGACATCTTAATGATTTTACTCGGGTTGTTTACTTTCAAAACACTTAGTTTGATTATTTATGTCAAAATGGGTAAAACTTCATTATAGTTCGATTTCCCACGTTTTCAATGTGAAGTTAAGGCTTAAAACAACTATTTCTAGTCCCAATAAGCTTTGTGAAGGCTTTAATGATTATATTCGGCTTGTTTACTTTCAAAACTCTTAGTTTGATAATTTATGTCAAAATGGGTAAAACTTCATTATAGTTCGATTTCCCACGTTTTCAATGTGAAGTTAAGGTTTAAAACAATTATTTCTAGTCACAATAAGCTTTGTGAACGCTTTAATGATTATACTCGTCTTGTTTACTTTCAAAACTCTTAGTTTGACTATTTATGTCAAAATTGGTAAAACTTCATTATAGTTCGATTTCCCACGTTTTCAATGTGAAGTAAAGGTTTAAAACAACTATTTCTAGTCACAATAAGTTTTGTGAAGGCTTTAATGATTATACACGGCTTGTTTACTATCAAAACTCTTAATTTAATTATTTATATCAAAATGGGTAAAACTTCATTATAGTTCGATTTCCCACGTTTCCAACGTGAAGTTAAGGGTTAAAACAACGATTTATATTAAAAATAAGCGTTTGTAGATAAAATACGTTTATGCTCGTCTTGTTAAATTTTAAAACTATTAGAACTATGATTTTATAGAAAATCGGTAAAACTTCATTTCCGTCCTATATCCCACGTTCCCTACATTAAGTTAAGGCTGAAAACAACGATTTCTAGTCACAATAAGCTTTGTGACATCTTAATGATTTTACTCGGGTTGTTTACTTTCAAAACTCTTAGTTTGATTATTTATGTCAAAATGGGTTAAACTTCGTTATAGTTCGATTTCCAACGTTTCCAATGTGAAGTTAAGGCTTAAAACAACGATTTGTATTAAAAATAAGCGTTTGTAGATAAAATATGCATATACTCATCTTGTTAAATTTTAAGACTATTAGAATTATGATTTTATACAAAATCGTTAAAACTTCGTTACCGTCCAATGTCCCACGTTCCCTACGAGAAGTAAAGGCTAAAAACAACGATTTCTAGTCACAATAAGCTTTGTGACATCTTAATGATTATACTCGGCTTGTTTACTGTCAAAACTCTTAGTTTGTTTATTTATGTCAAAATGGATAAAACTTCGTTATAGTTCGATTTCCCACGTTTTCAATGTGAAGTTAACGCTTAAAACAACTATTTCTAGTCCCAATAAGCTTTGTGAAGGCTTTAATGATTATATTCGGCTTGTTTACTTTCAAAACTCTTAGTTTGATTATTTATGTCAAAATGGGTAAAACTTCATTATAGTTCGATTTCCCACGTTTTCAATGTGAAGTTAAGGTTTAAAACAACTATTTCTAGTCACAATAAGCTTTGTGAACGCTTTAATGATTATACTCGGCTTGTTTACTTTCAAAACTCTTAGTTTGATTCTTTATGTCAAAATTGGTAAAACTTCATTATAATTCGATTTCCCACGTTTTCAATGTGAATTAAAGGTTTAAAACAACTATTTCTAGTCACAATAAGCTTTGTGAAGGCTTTAATGATTATACTCGGCTTGTTTACTATCAAAACTCTTAATTTGATTATTTATATCAAAATGGGTAAAACTTCATTATAGTTCGATTTCCACGTTTCCAACGTGAAGTTAAGGGTTAAAACAACGATTTATATTAAAAATAAGCGTTTGTAGATAAAATACGTTTCTGCTCGTCTTGTTAAATTTTAAAACTATTATAACTATGATTTTATACAAAATCGTTAAAACTTCATTATCGTCCTATGTCCCACGTTCGCTACGTGAAGTTAAGGCTGAAAACAATGATTTCTAGTCACAATAAGCTTTGTGACATCTTAATGATTTTACTCGGGTTGTTTACTTTCAAAACTCTTAGTTTTATTATTTATGTTAAAATGGGTAAAACTTCATTATAGTTCGATTTTCAACGTTTCCAATGTGAAGTTAAGGCTTAAAACAACGATTTCTATTAAAAATAAGCGTTTGTCGATAAAATATGTATATACTCGTCTTGTTAAATTTTAAGACTATTAGAATTATGATTTTATACAAAATCGTTAAAACTTCTGTATCGTCCTATGTCCCACGTTCCTTACGTGAAGTTAAGGCTAAAAACAACGATTTCTAGTCACAATAAGCTTTGTGACATCTTAATGATTATACTCGGCTTGTTTACTTTCAAAACGTTTAGTTTGATTATTTATGTCAAAATGGGTAAAACTTCATTATAGTTCGATTTCCCACGTTTTCAATGTGAAGTTAAGGCTTAAAACAACTATTTCTAGTCCAAATAAGCTTTGTGAAGGCTTTAATGATTATACTCGGCTTGTTTAGTTTCAAAACTCTTTGTTTGATTATTTATGTCAAAATGGGTAAAACTTCATTATAGTTCAATTTCCCACGTTTTCAATGTGAAGGTAAGGCTTAAAACAACTATTTCTAATCCCAATAAGCTTTGTGAAGGCTTTAATGATTATACTCAGCTTGTTTACTTTCAAAACTCTTCGTTTGATTATTTATGTCAAAATGGGTAAAACTTCATTATAGTTCGATTTCCCAAGTTTTCAATGTGAAGTTAAGGTTTAAAACAACTATTTCTAGTCACAATAAGCTTTGTGAAGGCTTTAATGATTATACTCGGCTTGTTTACTATCAAAACTCTTAATTTGATTATTTATATCAAAATGGGTAAAACTTCATTATAGTTCGATTTCCCACGTTTCCAACGTGAAGTTAAGGGTTAAAACAACGATTTATATTAAAAATAAGCGTTTGTAGAAAAAATACGTTTCTGCTCGTCTTGTTAAATTTTAAAACTATTAGAACTATGATTTTATACAAAATCGTTAAAACTTCATTATCGTCCCATGTCCCACGTTCGCTACGTGAAGTTACGGCTGAAAACAATGATTTCTAGTCACAATAAGCTTTGTGACATCTTAATGATTTTACTCGGGTTGTTTACTTTCAAAACTCTTAATTTTATTATTTATGTTAAAATGGGTAAAACTTCATTATAGTTCGACTTCCAACGTTTCCAATGTGAAGTTAAGGCTTAAAACAACGATTTCTATTAAAAATAAGCGTTTGTCGATAAAATATGTATATACTCGTCTTGTTAAATTTTAAGACTATTAGAATTATGATTTTATACAAAATCGTTAAAACTTCTGTATCGTCCTATGTCCCACATTCCTTACGTGAAGTTAAGGCTAAAAACAACGATTTCTAGTCACAATAAGCTTTGTGACATCTTAATGATTATACTCGGCTTGTTTACTTTCAAAACACTTAGTTTGATTATTTATGTCAAAATGGGTAAAATTTCATTATAGTTAGATTTCCCACGTTTTCAATGTGAAGTTAAGGCTTAAAACAACTATTTCTAGTCCAAATAAGCTTTGTGAAGGCTTTAATGATTATACTCGGCTTGTTTAGTTTCAAAACTCTTTGTTTGATTATTTATGTCAAAATGGGTAAAACTTCATTATAGTTCAATTTCCCACGTTTTCAATGTGAAGGTAAGGCTTAAAACAACTATTTCTAATCCCAATAAGCTTTGTGAAGGCTTTAATGATTATACTCAGCTTTTTTACTTTCAAAACTCTTCGTTTGATTATTTATGTCAAAATGGGTAAAACTTCATTATAGTTCGATTTCCCAAGTTTTCAATGTGAAGTTAAGGTTTAAAAAAACTATTTCTAGTCACAATAAACTTTGTGAAGGCTTTAATGATTATACTCGGCTTGTTTACTATCAAAACTCTTAATTTGATTATTTATATCAAAATGGGTAAAACTTCATTATTGTTCGATTTCCCACGTTTCCAACGTGAAGTTAAGGGTTAAAACAACGATTTATATTAAAAATAAGCGTTTGTAGAAAAAATACGTTTCTGCTCGTCTTGTTAAATTTTAAAACTATTAGAACTATGATTTTATACAAAATCGTTAAAACTTCATTATCGTCCCATGTCCCACGTTCGCTACGTGAAGTTACGGCTGAAAACAATGATTTCTAGTCACAATAAGCTTTGTGACATCTTAATGATTTTACTCGGGTTGTTTACTTTCAAAACTCTTAATTTTATTATTTATGTTAAAATGGGTAAAACTTCATTATAGTTCGACTTCCAACGTTTCCAATGTGAAGTTAAGGCTTAAAACAACGATTTCTATTAAAAATAAGCGTTTGTCGATAAAATATGTATATACTCGTCTTGTTAAATTTTAAGACTATTGGAATTATGATTTTATACAAAATCGTTAAAACTTCTGTATCGTCCTATGTCCCACATTCCTTACGTGAAGTTAAGGCTAAAAACAACGATTTCTAGTCACAATAAGCTTTGTGACATCTTAATGATTATACTCGGCTTGTTTACTTTCAAAACACTTAGTTTGATTATTTATGTCAAAATGGGTAAAATTTCATTATAGTTCGATTTCCCACGTTTTCAATGTGAAGTTAAGGCTTAAAACAACTATTTCTAGTCCAAATAAGCTTTGTGAAGGCTTTAATGATTATACTCGGCTTGTTTAGTATCAAAACTCTTTGTTTGATTATTTATGTCAAAATGGGTAAAACTTCATTATAGTTCAATTTCCCACGTTTTCAATGTGAAGGTAAGGCTTAAAACAACTATTTCTAATCCCAATAAGCTTTGTGAAGGCTTTAATGATTATACTCAGCTTGTTTACTTTCAAAACTCTTCGTTTGATTATTTATGTCAAAATGGGTAAAACTTCATTATAGTTCGATTTCCCAAGTTTTCAATGTGAAGTTAAGGTTTAAAACAACTATTTCTAGTCACAATAAACTTTGTGAAGGCTTTAATGATTATACTCGGCTTGTTTACTATCAAAACTCTTAATTTGATTATTTATATCAAAATGGGTAAAACTTCATTATTGTTCGATTTCCCACGTTTCCAACGTGAAGTTAAGGGTTAAAACAACGATTTATATTAAAAATAAGCGTTTGTAGAAAAAATACGTTTCTGCTCGTCTTTTTAAATTTTAAAACTATTAGAACTATGATTTTATACAAAATCGTTAAAACTTCATTATCGTCCCATGTCCCACGTTCGCTACGTGAAGTTACGGCTGAAAACAATGATTTCTAGTCACAATAAGCTTTGTGACATCTTAATGATTTTACTCGGGTTGTTTACTTTCAAAACTCTTAGTTTTATTATTTATATTAAAATGGGTAAAACTTCATTATAGTTCGATTTCCAACGTTTCCAACGTGAAGTTAAGGGTTAAAACAACGATTTATATTAAAAATAAGCGTTTGTAGATAAAATACGTTTCTGCTCGTCTTGTTAAATTTTAAAACTATTAGAACTATGATTTTATACAAAATCGTTAAAACTTCTATATCGTCCTATGTCCCACGTTCCTTACGTGAAGTTAAGGCTAAAAACAACGATTTCTAGTCACAATAAGCTTTGTGACATCTTAATGACTATACTCGGCTTGTTTACTTTCAAAACTCTTAGTTTGATTATTTATGTCAAAATGGGTAAAACTTCATTATAGTTCGATTTCCCACGTTTTCAATGTGAAGTTAAGGCTTAAAACAACTATTTCTAGTCACAATAAGTTTTGTGAAGGCTTTAATGATTATACTCGGCTTGTTTACTTTCAAAACTCTTAGTTTGATTATTTATGTCATAATGGGTAAAACTTCATTATAGTTCGATTTCCCACGTTTCCTGTAACGGCCCAAATAATATTTGCCGTTAATTATGACGTCATTGCAGATGTGGATGCCAGCGAAGACAGCTGAGGGACCCACAGTGAGGACTGGAATGCACTCGAACTAGGTATACAGTCCGTTTTGTATGTTTGTTGTGGTAAATTGTGATGGAAAGGTATAAATTAACTAATTCCATTGCAATATTGTATGCTAATGTAGTTGATTGACGAGTGAGGAATGATTTCGGGGTGCGTGCGGGCGCGGGACACGAGGCACGAGGTGCCGGGTAGTCGAGGGAACTAAGGTGAGCTTACCCATAAATTTTGGTAATTTATTGAATAGGGTAGATAATTATTATGAGCCAAATCAATTGGAAATTTATAAGTCATATAGTTGAGTTGAATAAAACAATAACAGCTTGGATTGTTCTCGAGATTCGTGCACACACTTGATCAAAAGCCAAATATATAGGTTTGTTTGTGTTTACCGATCAAATGGGAAGAGAAGGAGAGTGAGGTTTTGAGAGAGAGATCGAAAAAGAGATCGGTGGGAAGAAGAGGAGAAGAAGAACAACATCAAAGTGTGGAAAGGTGATATGTGGCTTCCTACAACAAGAATCTAAGGTATGGACACAATAAACTTGAGTTTTGTGGAAATTTTTGATGAGGGTTAGGATGTGTGAAATTCGGATTTGTTGGGGAATTAACACTTGGTTTTGTTGGAGTAAATGTGAATGGGAATGGCATGGAATAGGTGTGTTTTTGAGCTAATTTGAGGGGAATTTGATGATGATATGGAAATGGGTTTGAAAAGGATGATTTTTAGGATTCTTGGATTTCGAGTTTAAATTCGATAAAATTGTGTTTGAATGGTATTTTTGAGGTGAATTGTGAGTTTTTGAGGTGTTGGAGTTGAATGAATGGTGTATGAGGTGGTTTGGAGTGTGAAAATTTGAACTTGTAAAAGTCGACAGAGCGCGATTAGCGCTAATAGGAGGACCTAGCGCGCTAATTACCCTCTGGAAAATGATGAACAGTGACTTAGATGAATTAGCGCGCTAATTCATCTCATTAGCGCGCTAATAGTTCACTGGAATGTGAAAAATTGGAAAATGAAGAAATGAGTCTAACCAACATTTTAAACCTATTAATTGATAATTAACCTTCATAAATGGATTCCGGAGTCTTGAAATAGTAATTGGAGCCGGGGATTTAGTCGGGAATCGGGCACCGGGTAGTATTATCGGGGATTGAAGGAATCGAGCGGGAATTTAATTCGTAGAACGAGGAGTGCGAATTGAGGTGTGTAGTATCCCAATTGAACTTCACTTTAAGTATTTACCATTTGATTTATTTGAATTACGTTCCATTTATTCTCTACTTCGTTTCATTATTGCTTTACGGTGGTTGAGTACTCTCACTGGTGACTTTACGGTAGTTGAGGGTACTCCTACACTGTGTCTTTACGGTGTTGAGATCACTCCCCACCTGGTGCTTATTCGTTACGGCCATAGGGTCCACTAAGTCATAGCACTTGTCTAGGCATACACCGGTGAATAGGCTACCCGGGTATGGTAGGCTTGTGTGGTGCGCCGCCGTGGGTCTACGCCGGCCACCTAGAGGGTCCAGGGACAACTTTGTTAGTGTGTTTGAGGGTTGTGCCCAAGGAGAGGCTCGAAGTATGACTTGGTCTGATTTTTATGTGCACGTACTTTGTTCCGTCACTATATTTATGCATGCGATGATCTTTCTTTTACGGTTGTCTCGTATTTCTTTTATTCCGCATGTTTAAATTATAGTATTTTCAATTCCAAGACTTTTATTTCCGTAATTACTTGGTGAACTTCCTTGGGATTACTCACTCTGGACTCGTCATCTGTCTTTTTTGTGATGGTGAGTGCACCCTAGTCTGGCCGGGGAAAGGGCAAGCTTGAAGAGTACATCGATTGACGGTTTTGGCCCCACTCGTACGTATGTTTATATTTATTCGTTTTCTGCCGGGTTTTGGGCTTGAGAGATAGGTTGTATATTTTGATATTTTGAGAAACATATGAGATGTATATGATGTATATTTGGTATGGTTTCCACTTAGGCATTTTGCTAATAAAACACAAGATGAATTTTTATATTGTTCATTTAAGCTTCCGCTGTTAATTTGAGGTTATATGATATTAACTGAATCAAACTTAATGATGAATTGATCGATAATGGATAAATTGGGCGTGGGACACAACTGGTGGTGACGTGGACAGTTGTGGGCCCGCGTGGCCTCCCGTGGCGGACCAATGTGGAAATTGGGGCCGCCACATTTTGGTATCAGAGCTTAGGTTTAAGGAATTTAAATTGAGGAGCCTAGGGAATGGAATATGGATTATAGCTAGCTTTGATATGGCTATATTTGGAGATTGAACAATAGTATAAACTCAATGAATAAACTTTAGATGTGGAAACCACAAGTGAATGATTAAAGGCTTAGTTGGGAAGTGATGTGAGGCGGGTAAATTTAGGAAATTATATATACGTGTATGTTTTGATTGTGTATTACATATTATACGCGTATGTACTGAGTCTGATCCAATGCACGTTGGTTGTGCGGTTTATGATGGACGGATAGACTCTTACTACTCCGCCGACTACTCGACCAGAGAGATTGGAGAGACTAGTGATCATACCACTAGTAACATGGCTGATTTGCGAGCTATGATGCAGAGTGTTTTTGACAAAGCATTAGCTCACGAGACGTATTTACGACACTGGGGTGAGTTTGGAGATGGGTTTGGACAGAGCTCTCGGTCTGATCAAAGACCAAAGAGACAGAGAGAGCAGTCTAATCGACAGAGACATGATTATCAGGGTCGACGAGATAGACGTTTCGAGCATCAGAGAGGAGATGAGAGGCAGGTGGTGTATGTTGCTGTACCTGCACCAGTTGAGCAGCCACGACAGCGTGTGCGAGATGGAGGGGGTCGTGGTAGAGGACAGAGAGGTCGAGGTCGTGACAGGGCTCAGGTACATATAGTATCACAGTCGGATTGGCAGGATACACGACGATGTTACAGATGTCATCGGGTCGGACATATACGAGTAATTGTCCGATGTCGCCTTCATCATCACGACCGCAGATTGAGGCAAATAGGGAGAGAGTTCATGCTTTCTTTTACCGCACCTACGTCGTACGACCCGGATCGTGATGCGACTCGTCGGCTTGTCGAGGGTATGTTATCTATATGCGATGTTTCCATGCATGTATTATTTGATTCCGTAGTACTTTGTCGTTTATATCGGGACGTAGGGTTGGACGATTAGGGTTATCTCGTTAAGACTTTAGATCCACATCTTGTCCTCGATGCAGGCCTTGGGGGATAAGATTTACCCTAACCGGATATGCCGGAATTGTGTAGTAGAGATTGAGGGACACCATTTACCTGTCGACTTTCGTGTCCTAGAGTATTTAGAGTTTGATGCTTTACTGGGTATGGATTGGCTAGCGACATATCGCGCCCACATTGATTGCTTTGGGAAGACGGTAGTATTTGATATTGAGGGCATTCCGGTATTTACTTTTGTTGGGACGGCGTCGTTACTGCCGATTACCGAGGTCGATTAGCTACGACACGGAGATGGAGATGTTTAGGACGGTGGTTGAGCCGGACACGAGACCGAGATATTAGAGTGGAGGATGTCCCAAGAGTGTGTGAGTTTCCCGAGGTATTCCCCGACGATTTGCCAGGTTTACCACCTCCTAGGTCGGTTGAGTTCATTATTGAGTTGATTTCGGGAACGCAACCGATATATAGCCGACCGTACGGGATGTCGGCGTCGGAGCGGGAGAGTTGAGATCCCAATTAGAAGAGTTATTGCGAAGGGTTTTATTCATCCCAAGATGTCTCCTTGGGGCGCACCGATCCTATTTGTTAAGAAGAAGGATGGCTCTTTGAGGTTGTGCATAGATTACGGAAGTTGAATCAAGTGACGATTCGAAATCGTTATCCACTTCCTAGGATTGATGATCTATTTGATCAGGTTGGCGGTGTGCTAAGTTTTTCTCGAAGATTGATTTACGATCTGGTTATCATAGTTGAGGATTCGGGAGAGTGATATAGAGAAGACGGCGTTTAGCACGCGTTATGGATTGTTTGAGTTCACAAATCATGCCATTTGGGGTGACTAATGCGCCGCTATCTTTATGGATTTGATGCACCGAGTATTACGGCCATTTTTGGATCGTTATGTGATTGTGTTTATCGATGATATCTTAATATACGGTAAGACTCGTGAGGAGCACGAGAGACACCTTAGAGATGTTTTGATGACGTTGAGGGAGCATAGATTGTACGCTAAGTTCAAAAGCAAGTGTGCTTTTTGGTGAGAGAGGTGAAATTTCTCGGACATGTCATCGATGGTCAAGGAATATCTCGTGGATGGAGACAAGATCCGAGCGATCATTGATTGGAGGACACACGAGACGGTTTCGGACATTCGTAGTTTCTTGGGGCTTGCGGGCTATTACAGGGCGGTTTGTGCGGGATTTTTCGTTGATAGCGGCCGCCGATGACGAGGTTGACCAAGAAGAATGTTAAGTTTGAATGGTCCGAAGACTAGGCGCCGTTTTTAGAGTTGAAGAGGAAGTTGACTTCGCGCCGGTGTTGGCTTTACCCGAGGCGGGGAGAGGCTTCTCGGTCTACACACATGCTTCGGGAACCGGGTTGGGATGCGTGTTGATGCGGGAAGGACACCCGGTTGCTTATTTATCGAGCGATTGAGACCTCACGAGGAGAATTATCCGGTACATGATTTAGAGCTAGCCGCGAGTTGTGTTTGCGCTCAAAGCTTGGCGACATTATCTTTATGGGGAGCGATTTATGTTATATACGATCATCGAGTTTGAGGTATCTTTTCACTCGAAGGATCCGAATATGCGGCAAAGACGGTGGCTCGAGTTGTTGAAAGACTACGATTTCGCTATTGAGTACCATCCCGGGAAGGCGAATGTAGTTCTTGATGCATTGAGCCGGAGTGGCGTAGAGAGTCGAGCGTGCTTTGCGGCGAGATGACACATGAGTATGGATTCTTTGGAGGCTGCGACGGTGTTGTGTCTGTCGATGTTTTTGCGATGTTCATATCTCGTTGCCGGATGCGTGTTCTGTGGTGTCGTTAGAGAGGGTCGCCGAGTGGCAAAGGGTCGACGGACATTTTGCTCGCTTCACTGTCGGCTCGGGATCTGGGTTGCCTGATTGGTCTAGTGGTTCGGACCGGTGCTTGAGACACGGGGGTAGGTTGTGGATACCCGAGGTGCGGGAACTACGCGATAGCATTCTTGAGGATGCACACCGTTCACGGTATACGATTCATCCCGGCAGACTAAAATGTATCATGACTTGCGACGTTTGTTTTGGTGGCCTGGGATGAAGGCCGATGTGGTGCATATGTGAGAGCTTGTCATGTTTGTCGACGAGTTAAGGCCGAGCACAGGAGACCAGCTGGATTGTTACAACCACTACCGATTCCGCAGTGGAAATGGGAGCATGTTACGATGGACTTTGTTAGTGGATTGCCACAATCTGCGAGACGTCATGATGCTGTGTGGGTTGTGATTGATAGATTGACGAAGTCTGCACACTTCATCCCTATATCGATGAAGTACTCGTTTGCTCAGTTGAGTATCATTTTTGAGCGAGAGATTGTTAGGCTACATGGGGTGCCGCTATCTATTGTGTCTGACAGAGATCCCAGGTTGACTTCGAAGTTGTGGGAGAGCATGCGGGAGCGCTTTGGGACGAGGCTGATTCAAGACGGCTTATCATCCTCGAACAGACGGTCGATCGAGAGAGATTAATACGAGATATTGGAGGACATGCTCGAGCATGCATTTTGCGGTTTGGAGGTGCTTGGGAAGAGTATTTGCCGTTGTGCGAGTTCGCATACAACAACAACTACTATCGGGCGAGTATTGGTATGCCACCATTTGAGGCTTTGTATGGAAGACCTTGCGAGATCACCACTTGTTGGGCAAAGACTTTGAAAGATGTGGCGGTGATTGGACTGAAGTTGTTGTTGACCACACCGAGAAGATTCGGCAGATTAGGATGAGATTGCAAGCAGCTCAAGATAGGCAAAAGAAGTATGCTGATAGGTATCTTGAGGGTTTGAGCTATGATGTGGATGATTTGGTATATCTGAAAGTTTCGCCCTGGAAAGGTCATCAGAGATTTGGGATCAAGGGGAAACTAGCACCGAGATATATTGGACCGTTCAGAGTTGTGGCACGTGTTGGGACAGTAGCATACAGATTGGAGTTGCCAGCAGAGCTAGCAGGCGTTCATCCAGTGTTTCACGTGTCTATGTTGAGGTTAGCTAAGACAGGACCGAGGCCGATGGTGGATATTAGACAGATTGAGGTTCGTCCTGACGCTTCATATGAAGAGCAACCTGTGGAGATCATGGATCGTAGAGTTCAGACACTGAGGAACAGGGAGATTTTGAAAGTGTTGGTTCGATGGCAGCATCACGGAACTGAGGGACTCACTTGGGAGCTCGAGTCGACTATGAGACAGAGATACCCACAATTGTTTACTGGTGAGTGTTAATATAACTCAAATTTCGGGACGAAATTTCAATTTAGTTGGGAAGAATTGTAACGGCCCAAATAATATTTGCCGTTAATTATGACGTCATTGCAGATGTGGATGCCAGCGAAGACAGCTGAGGGACCCACAATGAGAGGATGGAATGCACTCGAACTAGGTATACGATCCGTTTTGTATGTTTGTTGTGGTAAATTGTGATGGAAAGGTATAAATTAACTAATTCCATTGCAATATTGTATGCTAATGTAGTTGATTGACGAGTGAGGAATGATTTCGGGGTGCGTGCGGACGCGGGACACGAGGCACGAGTGCTTAGGGTAGTCGAGGGAACTAAGGTGAGCTTACCCATAAATTTTGGTAATTTATTGAATAGGGTAGATAATTATTATGAGCCAAATCAATTGGAAATTTATAAGTCATATAGTTGAGTTGAATAAAACAATAACGAGTTGGATTGTTCTCGAGATTCGTGCACACACTTGATCAAAAGCCAAATATATAGGTTTGTTTGTGTTTACCGATCAAATGGGAAGAGAAGGAGAGTGAGGTTTTGAGAGAGAGATCGAAAAAGAGATCGGTGGGAAGAAGAGGAGAAGAAGAACAACATCAAAGTGTGGAAAGGTGATATGTGGCTTCCTACAACAAGAATCTAAGGTATGGACACAATAAACTTGAGTTTTGTGGAAATTTTTGATGAGGGTTAGGATGTGTGAAATTCGGATTTGTTGGGGAATTAACACTTGGTTTTGTTGGAGTAAATGTGAATGGGAATGGCATGGAATAGGTGTGTTTTTGAGCTAATTTGAGGGGAATTTGATGATGATATGGAAATGGGTTTGAAAAGGATGATTTTTAGGATTCTTGGATTTCGAGTTTAAATTCGATAAAATTGTGTTTGAATGGTATTTTTGAGGTGAATTGTGAGTTTTTGAGGTGTTGGAGTTGAATGAATGGTGTATGAGGTGGTTTGGAGTGTGAAAATTTGAACTGTAAAAGTCTGACGACGCGCGATTAGCGCGCTAATAGGAGGACCTAGCGCGCTAATTACCCTCTGGAAAATGATGAACAAGTGACTTAGATGAATTAGCGCGCTAATTCATCTCATTAGCGCTAATAGTTCACTGGAATGTGAAAAATTGGAAAATGAAGAAATGAGTCTAACCAACATTTTAAACCTATTAATTGATAATTAACCTTCATAAATGGATTCCAGGAGTCTTGAAATAGTAATTGGAGCCGGGGATTTAGTCGGGAATCAGACCGGGAGTATTATCGGGGATTGAAGGAATCGAGCCGGGGAATTTAATTCGTAGAACGAGGAGTGCGAATTGAGGTGTGTAGTATCCCAATTGAACTTCACTTTAAGTATTTACCATTTGATTTATTTGAATTCTGTTCCATTTATTCTCTACTTCGTTTCATTATTGCTTTACGGTGGTTGAGTACTCTCACCTGGTGACTTTACGGTAGTTGAGGGTACTCCTACCTGGTGTCTTTACGGTGTTGAGATCACTCCCCACCTGGTGCTTATTCGTTACGGCCATAGGGTCCACTAAGTCATAGCACTTGTCTAGGCATACACCGGTGAATAGGCTACCCGGTATGGTAGGCTTGTGTGGGTGCGCCGTGGGTCTACGCCGGCCACCTAGAGGGTCCAGGGACAACCTGTTGGTGTGTTTGAGGGTTGTGCCCAAGGAGAGGCTCGAAGTATGACTTGGTCTGATTTTTATGTGCACGTACTTTGTTCCGTCACTATATTTATGCATGCGATGATCTTTCTTTTACAGTTGTCTGTATTTCTTTTATTCCGCATGTTTAAATTATAGTATTTTCAATTCCAGTACTTTTATTTCCGTAATTACTTGGTGAACTTCCTTGGGATTACTCACTCTGGACTCGTCATCTGTCTTTTTGTGATGGTGAGTGCGGACCTAGTCGAGCCGGGGAAAGGGCAAGCTTGAAGAGTACATCGATTGACGGTTTTGGCCCCACTCGTACGTATGTTTATATTTATTCGTTTTCTGGGTTTTGGGCTTGAGAGATAGGTTGTATATTTTGATATTTTGAGAAACATATGAGATGTATATGATGTATATTTGGTATGGTTTCCACTTAGGCATTTTGCTAATAAAACACAAGATGAATTTTTATATTGTTCATTTAAGCTTCCATTTGTTAATTTGAGGTTATATGATATTAACTGAATCAAACTTAATGATGAATTGATCGATAATGGATAAATTGGGCGTGGGACACAACTGGTGGTGACGTGGACAAATGTGGGCCCGTGTGCCTCCCTCGTGGCGGACCAATGTGGAAATTGGGGCCGCCACATTTTGGTATCGAGCTTAGGTTTAAGGAATTTAAATTGAGGAGCCTAGGGAATGGAATATGGATTATAGCTAGCTTTGATATGGCTATATTTGGAGATTGAACAATAGTATAAACTCAATGAATAAACTTTAGATGTGGAAACCACAAGTGAATGATTAAAGGCTTAGTTGGGAAGTGATGTGAGGCGGGTAAATTTAGGAAATTATATATACGTGTATGTTTTGATTGTGTATTACATATTATACGCGTATGTACTGAGTCTGATCCAATGCACGTTGGTTGTGCGGTTTATGATGGACGGATAGACTCTTACTACTCCGCCGACTACTCAGCCAGAGATTGGAGAGACTAGTGATCATACCACTAGTAACATGGCTGATTTGCGAGCTATGATGCAGAGTGTTTTTGACAAAGCATTAGCTCACGAGACGTATTTACGACACTGGGGTGAGTTTGGAGATGGGTTTGGACAGAGCTCTCGGTCTGATCAAAGACCAAAGAGACAGAGAGAGCAGTCTAATCGACAGAGACATGATTATCAGGGTCGACGAGATAGACGTTTCGAGCATCAGAGAGGAGATGAGAGGCAGGTGGTGTATGTTGCTGTACCTGCACCAGTTGAGCAGCCACGACAGCGTGTGCGAGATGGAGGGGGTCGTGGTAGAGGACGAGAGGTCGAGGTCGTGACGGGGCTCGGTACATATAGTATCACGATCGGATTGGCGGGATACACGACGATGTTACGAGATATGTCATCGGGTCGGACATATACGAGTAATTGTCCGATGTCGCTTCATCATCACGACCGCAGATTGAGGCGACTAGGGAGAGAGTTCATGCTTCTTGCTACCGCACCTACTTGTCGTACACCGGATCGTGATGCGACTCGTCGGCTTGTCGAGGGTATGTTATCTATATGCGATGTTTCCATGCATGTATTATTTGATTCCGTAGTACTTTGTCGTTTATATCGGGACGTAGGGTTGGACATTAGGGTTATCTCGTTAAGACTTTAGATCCACATCTTGTCCTCGATGCATTTACTTTGGGGATAAGATTTACCCTAACCGGATATGCCGGAATTGTGTAGTAGAGATTGAGGGACACCATTTACCTGTCGACTTTCGTGTCCTAGAGTATTTAGAGTTTGATGCTTTCCTGGGTATGGATTGGCTAGCGACATATCGCGCCCACATTGATTGCTTTGGGAAGACGGTAGTATTTGATATTGAGGGCATTCCGGTATTTACTTTTGTTGGGACGGCGTCAGACTTACCGATTACCAGAGGTCGATTAGCTACGACACAGGAGATGGAGATGTTTAGGACGGTGGTTGAGCCAGACCTGAGACCAGATATTAGAGTGGAGGATGTCCCAGTAGTGTGTGAGTTTCCCGAGGTATTCCCCGACGATTTGCCAGGTTTACCACCTCCTAGGTCAGTTGAGTTCATTATTGAGTTGATTTCGGGAACGCAACCGATATATAGCCGACCGTACAGGATGTCAGCGTCGGAGCAGGGAGAGTTGAGATCCCAATTAGAAGAGTTATTGCAGAAGGGTTTTATTCATCCCAGTATGTCTCCTTGGGGCGCACCAGTCCTATTTGTTAAGAAGAAGGATGGCTCTTTGAGGTTGTGCATAGATTACAGGAAGTTGAATCAAGTGACGATTCGAAATCGTTATCCACTTCCTAGGATTGATGATCTATTTGATCAGGTTGGCGAGTGCTAAGTTTTTCTCGAAGATTGATTTACGATCTGGTTATCATCGATTGAGGATTCGGGAGAGTGATATAGAGAAGACGGCGTTTAGCACGCGTTATGGATTGTTTGAGTTCACAAATCATGCCATTTGGGGTGACTAATGCGCCGCTATCTTTATGGATTTGATGCACCGAGTATTACGGCCATTTTTGGATCGTTATGTGATTGTGTTTATCGATGATATCTTAATATACGATAAGACTCGTGAGGAGCACGAGAGACACCTTAGAGATGTTTTGATGACGTTGAGGGAGCATAGATTGTACGCTAAGTTCAAGCAAGTGTGCTTTTTGGTGAGAGAGAGTGAAATTTCTCGGACATGTCATCGATGGTCAAGGAATATCTGTGGATGGAGACAAGATCCGAGCGATCATTGATTGGAGGACACCTGAGACGGTTTCAGACATTCGTAGTTTCTTGGGGCTTGCGGGCTATTACCGGCGGTTTGTGCGGGATTTTTCGTTGATAGCGGCGCCGATGACGAGGTTGACCAAGAAGAATGTTAAGTTTGAATGGTCCAAGACTATGAGCGCGCGTTTTTAGAGTTGAAGAGGAAGTTGACTTCTGCGCCAGTGTTGGCTTTACCTGAGGCGGGGAGAGGCTTTCGGTCTACACAGATGCTTCCAGGAACTGGGTTGGGATGCGTGTTGATGCAGGAAGGACACCCAGTTGCTTATTTATCGAGGCGATTGAGACCTCACGAGGAGAATTATCCGGTACATGATTTAGAGCTAGCCGCAGTTGTGTTTGCGCTCAAAGCTTGGCGACATTATCTTTATGGGGAGCGATTTATGTTATATACAGATCATCAGAGTTTGAGGTATCTTTTCACTCAGAAGGATCTGAATATGCGGCAAAGACGGTGGCTCGAGTTGTTGAAAGACTACGATTTCGCTATTGAGTACCATCCTGGGAAGGCGAATGTAGTTGCTGATGCATTGAGCCGGAGTGGCGTAGAGAGTCGAGCGTCTTTGCGCGAGATGACACATGAGTATGGATTCTTTGGAGGCTGCGACGGTGTTGTGTCTCGTCGATGTTTTTGCGATGTTCATATCTGTTGCCGATGCGTGTTCTGTGGTGTCGTTAGAGAGGGTCGCCGAGTGGCAAAGGGTCGACGGACATTTTGCTCGCTTCACTGTCCAGCTCAGGGATCTGGTTGGTTGCACGATTGGTCTAGTGGTTCGGACCGGTGCTTGAGACACGGGGGTAGGTTGTGGATACCGAGGTGCGGGAACTACGCGATAGCATTCTTGAGGATGCACACCGTTCACGGTATACGGATTCATCTGGCGGGACTAAAATGTATCATGACTTGCGACGTTTGTTTTGGTGGCCTGGGATGAAGGCCGATGTGGGTGCATATGTGAGAGCTTGTCATGTTTGTCGGCGAGTTAAGGCCGCACACGGAGACCATTTGGATTGTTACAACCACTACCGATTCCGCGGTGGAAATGGGAGCATGTTACGATGGACTTTGTTAGTGGATTGCCACGATCAGAGACGTCATGATCTTTGTGTGGGTTGTGATTGATAGATTGACGAAGTCTGCACACTTCATCCCTATATCGATGAAGTACTCGTTTGCTCAGTTGAGTATCATTTTTGAGCGAGAGATTGTTAGGCTACATGGGGTGCCGCTATCTATTGTGTCTGACAGAGATCCCAGGTTGACTTCGAAGTTGTGGGAGAGCATGCAGGAGCAGTTTGGGACGAGATGCAGCTTCAAGATGCGGCTTATCATCCTCGGATGAGACGGTCGATCGAGAGATTAATACGAGATATTGGAGGACATGCTCAGAGCATGCATTTTGCAGTTTGGAGGTGCTTGGGAAGAGTATTTGCCGTTGTGCGAGTTCGCATACAACAACAGCTATCAGGCGAGTATTGGTATGCCACCATTTGAGGCTTTGTATGGAAGACCTTGCAGATCACCAGCTTGTTGGGCAGCACCTGAAGATGTGGCAGTGATTGGACCTGAAGTTGTTGTTGACCACACCGAGAAGATTCGGCAGATTAGGATGAGATTGCAAGCGACTCAAGATAGGCAAAAGAAGTATGCTTGATAGGTATCTTGAGGGTTTGAGCTATGATGTGGATGATTTGGTATATCGAAAGTTTCGCCCTGGAAAGGTCATCGAGAGATTTGGGATCAAGGGGAAACTAGCACCGAGATATATTGGACCGTTCGAGTTGTGGCACGTGTTGGGACGAGTAGCATACAGATTGGAGTTGCCGAGAGCTAGCGGCGTTCATCCGGTGTTTCACGTGTCTATGTTGAGGTTAGCTAAGACAGGGACCGAGGCCGATGGTGGATATTAGGCAGATTGAGGTTCGTCTGACGCTTCATATGAAGAGCAACTTTGTGGAGATCATGGATCGTAGAGTTCAGACACTGAGGAACAGGGAGATTTTGAAAGTGTTGGTTCGATGGCAGCATCACGGAACTGAGGGACTCACTTGGGAGCTCGAGTCGACTATGAGACAGAGATACCCACAATTGTTTACTGGTGAGTGTTAATATAACTCAAATTTCGGGACGAAATTTCAATTTAGTTGGGAAGAATTGTAACGGCCCAAATAATATTTGCCGTTAATTATGACGTCATTGCAGATGTGGATGCCAGCGAAGACAGCTGAGGGACCCACAGTGAGGACTGGAATGCACTCGAACTAGGTATACAGTCCGTTTTGTATGTTTGTTGTGGTAAATTGTGATGGAAAGGTATAAATTAACTAATTCCATTGCAATATTGTATGCTAATGTAGTTGATTGACGAGTGAGGAATGATTTCGGGGTGCGTGCGGACGCGGGACACGAGGCACGAGGTGCCGGGTAGTCGAGGGAACTAAGGTGAGCTTACCCATAAATTTTGGTAATTTATTGAATAGGGTAGATAATTATTATGAGCCAAATCAATTGGAAATTTATAAGTCATATAGTTGAGTTGAATAAAACAATAACGGTTGGATTGTTCTCGAGATTCGTGCACACACTTGATCAAAAGCCAAATATATAGGTTTGTTTGTGTTTACCGATCAAATGGGAAGAGAAGGAGAGTGAGGTTTTGAGAGAGAGATCGAAAAAGAGATCGGTGGGAAGAAGAGGAGAAGAAGAACAACATCAAAGTGTGGAAAGGTGATATGTGGCTTCCTACAACAAGAATCTAAGGTATGGACACAATAAACTTGAGTTTTGTGGAAATTTTTGATGAGGGTTAGGATGTGTGAAATTCGGATTTGTTGGGGAATTAACACTTGGTTTTGTTGGAGTAAATGTGAATGGGAATGGCATGGAATAGGTGTGTTTTTGAGCTAATTTGAGGGGAATTTGATGATGATATGGAAATGGGTTTGAAAAGGATGATTTTTAGGATTCTTGGATTTCGAGTTTAAATTCGATAAAATTGTGTTTGAATGGTATTTTTGAGGTGAATTGTGAGTTTTTGAGGTGTTGGAGTTGAATGAATGGTGTATGAGGTGGTTTGGAGTGTGAAAATTTGAACTGTAAAAGTCCGGACGACGCGATTAGCGCGCTAATAGGAGGACCTAGCGCGCTAATTACCCTCTCGGAAAATGATGAACAAGACTTAGATGAATTAGCGCGCTAATTCATCTCATTAGCGCTAATAGTTCACTGGAATGTGAAAAATTGGAAAATGAAGAAATGAGTCTAACCAACATTTTAAACCTATTAATTGATAATTAACCTTCATAAATGGATTCCAGGAGTCTTGAAATAGTAATTGGAGCCGGGGATTTAGTCGGGAATCGACCGGGGAGTATTATCGGGGATTGAAGGAATCGAGCGGGAATTTAATTCGTAGAACGAGGAGTGCGAATTGAGGTGTGTAGTATCCCAATTGAACTTCACTTTAAGTATTTACCATTTGATTTATTTGAATTCTGTTCCATTTATTCTCTACTTCGTTTCATTATTGCTTTACGGTGGTTGAGTACTCTCACCTGGTGACTTTACGGTAGTTGAGGGTACTCCTACACAGGTGTCTTTACGGTGTTGAGATCACTCCCCACCTGGTGCTTATTCGTTACGGCCATAGGGTCCACTAAGTCATAGCACTTGTCTAGGCATACACCGGTGAATAGGCTACCCGGGTATGGTAGGCTTGTGTGGGTGCGCCGTGGGTCTACGCCGGCCACCTAGAGGGTCCAGGGACAACCTGTTAGTGTGTTTGAGGGTTGTGCCCAAGGAGAGGCTCGAAGTATGACTTGGTCTGATTTTTATGTGCACGTAATTTGTTCCGTCACTATATTTATGCATGCGATGATCTTTCTTTTACAGTTGTCTGTATTTCTTTTATTCCGCATGTTTAAATTATAGTATTTTCAATTCCAGTACTTTTATTTCCGTAATTACTTGGTGAACTTCCTTGGGATTACTCACTCTGGACTCGTCATCTGTCTTTTTGTGATGGCTGAGTGCAGACCCTAGTACGAGCCGGGGAAAGGGCAAGCTTGAAGAGTACATCGATTGACGGTTTTGGCCCCACTCGTACGTATGTTTATATTTATTCGTTTTCTGCCGGGTTTTGGGCTTGAGAGATAGGTTGTATATTTTGATATTTTGAGAAACATATGAGATGTATATGATGTATATTTGGTATGGTTTCCACTTAGGCATTTTGCTAATAAAACACAAGATGAATTTTTATATTGTTCATTTAAGCTTCCGCTGTTAATTTGAGGTTATATGATATTAACTGAATCAAACTTAATGATGAATTGATCGATAATGGATAAATTGGGCGTGGGACACAACTGGTGGTGACGTGGACAGTTGTGGGCCCGCGTGGCCTCCCGTGGCGGACCAATGTGGAAATTGGGGCCGCCACATTTCCAATGTGAAGTTAAAGGCTTAAAACAACGATTTCTATTAAAAATAAGCGTTTGTAGATAAAATATGTTTATGCTCGTCTTGTTAAATTTTAAAACTATTAGAACTATGATTTTATAGAAAATCGTTAAAACTTCATTATCGTCCTATGCCCCACGTCCCCTACGTGAAGTTAAGGCTGAAAGCAACGATTTCTAATCACAATAAGCTTTGTGACATCTTAATGATTTTACTCGGGTTGTCTACATTCAAAACTCTTAGTTTGATTATTTATGTCAAAATGGGTAAAATTTCATCATAGTTCGATTTCCCACGTTTGCAATGTGAAGTTAAGGCTTAAAACAACTATTTCTAGTCCAAATAAGCTTTGTGAAGGCTTTAATGATTATACTCGGCTTGTTTAGTTTCAAAACTCTTTGTTTGATTATTTATGTCAAAATGGGTAAAACTTCATTATAGTTCAATTTCCCACGTTTTCAATGTGAAAGTAAGGCTTAAAACAACTATTTCTAATCCCAATAAGCTTTGTGAAGGCTTTAATGATTATACTCAGCTTGTTTACTTTCAAAACTCTTCGTTTGATTATTTATGTCAAAATGGGTAAAACTTCATTATAGTTCGATTTCCCAAGTTTTCAATGTGAAGTTAAGGTTTAAAACAACTATTTCTAGTCACAATAAACTTTGTGAAGGCTTTAATGATTATACTCGGCTTGTTTACTATCAAAACTCTTAATTTGATTATTTATATCAAAATGGGTAAAACTTCATTATTGTTCGATTTCCCACGTTTCCAACGTGAAGTTAAGGGTTAAAACAAAGATTTATATTAAAAATAAGCGTTTGTAGAAAAAATACGTTTCTGCTCGTCTTGTTAAATTTTAAAACTATTAGAACTATGATTTTATACAAAATCGTTAAAACTTCGTTATCGTCCCATGTCCCACGTTCGCTACGTGAAGTTACGGCTGAAAACAATGATTTCTAGTCACAATAAGCTTTGTGACATCTTAATGATTTTACTCGGGTTGTTTACTTTCAAAACTCTTAGTTTTATTATTTATGTTAAAATGGGTAAAACTTCATTATAGTTCGATTTCCAACGTTTCCAACGTGAAGTTAAGGGTTAAAACAACGATTTATATTAAAAATAAGCGTTTGTAGATAAAATACGTTTCTGCTCGTCTTGTTAAATTTTAAAACTATTAGAACTATGATTTTATACAAAATCGTTAAAACTTCTATATCGTCCTATGTCCCACGTTCCTTACGTGAAGTTAAGGCTAAAAACAACGATTTCTAGTCACAATAAGCTTTGTGACATCTTAATGACTATACTCGGCTTGTTTACTTTCAAAACTCTTAGTTTGATAATTTATGTCAAAATCGTTAAAACTTCATTATCGTCCTATGTCCCACGTTCCCTACGTGAAGTTAAGGCTGAAAACAACGATTTCTAGTCATAATAAGCTTTGTGTCATCTTAATGATTTTACTCGGGTTGTTTACTTTCAAAACTCTGAGTTTGATTATTTATGTCAAAATGCGTAAAACGTCATTATAGTTCGATTTTTAACGTTTCCAATGTGAAGTTAAGGTTTAAAACAACGATTTCAATTAAAAATAAGCGTTTGTAGATAAAATATGTTTATGCTCGTCTTGTTAAATTTTAAAACTATTAGAACTATGATTTTATAGAAAATCGTTAAAACTTCATTATCGTCCTATGTCCCACGTCCCCTACGTGAAGTTAAGGCTGAAAGCAACGATTTCTAATCACAATAAGCTTTGTGACATCTTAATGATTTTACTCGGGTTGTCTACATTCAAAACTCTTAGTTTGATTATTTATGTCAAAATGGGTAAAATTTCATTATAGTTCGATTTCCCACGTTTTCAATGTGAAGTTAAGGCTTAAAACAACTATTTCTAGTCCAAATAAGCTTTGTGAAGGCTTTAATGATTATACTCGGCTTGTTTAGTTTCAAAACTCTTTGTTTGATTATTTATGTGAAAATGGGTAAAACTTCATTATAGTTCAATTTCCCACGTTTTCAATGTGAAGGTAAGGCTTAAAACAACTATTTCTAATCCCAATAAGCTTTGTGAAGGCTTTAATGATTATACTCAGCTTGTTTACTTTCAAAACTCTTCGTTTGATTATTTATGTCAAAATGGGTAAAACTTCATTATAGTTCGATTTCCCAAGTTTTCAATGTGAAGTTAAGGTTTAAAACAACTATTTCTAGTCACAATAAACTTTGTGAAGGCTTTAATGATTATACTCGGCTTGTTTACTATCAAAACTCTTAATTTGATTATTTATATCAAAATGGGTAAAACTTCATTATTGTTCGATTTCCCACGTTTCCAACGTGAAGTTAAGGGTTAAAACAACGATTTATATTAAAAATAAGCGTTTGTAGATAAAATACGTTTATGCTTGTCTTGTTAAATTTTAAAACTATTAGAACTATGATTTTATAGAAAATCGTTAAAACTTCATTTTCGTCCTATATCCCACGTTCCCTACATTAAGTTAAGGCTGAAAACAACGATTTCTAGTCACAATAAGCTTTGTGGCATCTTAATGATTTTACTCGGGTTGTTTACTTTCAAAACTCGTAGTTTGATTATTTATGTCAAAATGGGTAAAACTTCTTTATAGTTCGATTTCCCACGTTTTCAATGTGAAGTTAATGCTTAAAACAACTATTTCTAGTCCCAATAAGCTTTGTGAAGGCTTTAATGATTATATTCGGCTTGTTTACTTTCAAAACTCTTAGTTTGATTATTTATGTGAAAATGGGTAAAACTTCATTATAGTTCGATTTCCCACGTTTTCAATGTGAAGTTAAGGCTTAAATCAACTATTTCTAGTCCCAATAATCTTTGTGAAGGCTTTAATGATTATACTCGGCTTGTTTACTTTCAAAACTCTTAGTTTGATTATTTATGTCAAAATGGGTAAAACTTCGTTATAGTTCGATTTCTAACAATTCCAATGTGAAGTTAAGGCTTAAAACAACGATTTGTATTAAAAATAAGCGTTTGTAGGTAAAATATGCATATACTCGTCTTGTTAAATTTTAAGACTATTAGAATTATGATTTTATACAAAATCGTTAAAACTTCGTTATCGTCCAATGTCCCACGTTCCTCATGAGAAGTGAAGGCTAAAAACAACGATTTCTAGTCATAATAAGCTTTGTGACATCTTAATGATTATACACGGCTTGTTTACTGTCAAAACTCGTAGTTTGATTATTTATGTCAAAATGGGTAAAACTTCTTTATAGTTCGATTTCCCACGTTTTCAATGTGAAGTTAATGCTTAAAACAACTATTTCTAGTCCCAATAAGCTTTGTGAAGGCTTTAATGATTATATTCGGCTTGTTTACTTTCAAAACTCTTAGTTTGATTATTTATGTGAAAATGGGTAAACCTTCATTATAGTTCGATTTCCCACGTTTTCAATGTGAAGTTAAGGCTTAAATCAACTATTTCTAGTCCCAATAAGCTTTGTGAAGGCTTTAATGATTATACTCGGCTTGTTTACTTTCAAAACTCTTAGTTTGATTATTTATGTCAAAATGGGTAAAACTTCATTGTAGTTCGATTTCCCACGTTTCCAATATGAAGTTAAGGCTTAAAACAACGATTTCTATTAAAAATAAGCGTTTGTAGCTAAAATATGTTTATGCTCGTCTTGTTAAATTTTAAAACTATTAGAACTATAATTTTATACAAAATCGTTAAAACTTCATTATCGTCCTATGTGCCACGTTCCCTACGTGAAGTTAAGGCTAAAAACAACGATTTCTAGTCATAATAAGCTTTGTGTCATCTTAATGATTTTACTCGGGTTGTTTACTTTCAAAACTCTTAGTTTGATTATTTATGTCAAAATGGGTAAAACTTCATTATAGTTCGATTTCCAACGTTTCCAATGTGAAGTTAAGGCTTAAAACAACGATTTCAATTAAAAATAAGCGTTTGTAGATAAAATATGTTTATGCTCGTCTTGTTAAATTTTAAAACTATTAGAACTATGATTTTATACAAAATCGTTAAAACTTTATTATCGTCCTATGTCCCACGTTCTCTACGTGAAGTTAAGGCTGGAAACAACGATTTCTAGTCACAATAAGCTTTGTGACATCTTAATGATTTTACTCGGGTTGTTTACTTTCAAAACTCGTAGTTTGATTATTTATGTCAAAATGGGTAAAACTTCTTTATAGTTCGATTTCCCACGTTTTCAATTTGTAGTTAAGGCTTAAAACAACTATTTCTAGTCCCAATAAGCTTTGTGAAGGCTTTAATGATTATATTCGGCTTGTTTACTTTCAAAACTCTTAGTTTGATTATTTATGTGAAAATGGGTAAAAGTTCATTATAGTTCGATTTCCCACGTTTTCAATGTGAAGTTAAGGCTTAAATCAACTATTTCTAGTCCCAATAAGCTTTGTGAAGGCTTTAATGATTATACTCGGCTTGTTTACTTTCAAAACTCTTAGTTTGATTATTTATGTCAAAATGGGTAAAACTTCGTTATAGTTTGATTTCCAACGTTTCCAATGTAAAGTTAAGGCTTAAAACATAGATTTGTATTAAAAATAAGCGTTTCTAGATAAAATATGCATATACTCGTCTTGTTATATTTTAAGACTATTAGAATTATGATTTTATACAAAATCGTTAAAACTTCGTTACCGTCCAATGTCCCACGATCCCTGCGAGAAGTGAAGGCTAAAAACAACGATTTCTAGTCATAATAAGCTTTGTGACATCTTAATGATTATACACGGCTTGTTTACTGTCAAAACTCTTAGTTTGATTATTTATGTCAAAATGGATAAAACTTCATTATAGTTCGAGTTCCCACGTTTTCAATGTGAAGTTAAGGCTTAAAACAACTATTTCTAGTCCAAATAAGCTTTGTGAAGGCTTTAATGATTATATTCGGCTTGTTTACTTTCAAAACTCTTAGTTTGATTATTTATGTCAAAATGGGTAAAACTTCATTATAGTTCGATTTCCCACGTTTTCAACGTGAAGTTAAGGTTTAAAACAATTATTTCTAGTCACAATAAGCTTTATGAACGCTTTAATGATTATACTCGGCTTGTTTACTTTCAAAACTCTTAGTTTGATTATTTATGTCAAAATTGGTAAAACTTCATTATAGTTCGATTTCCCACGTTTTCAATGTGAAGTAAAGGTTTAAAACAACAATTTCTAGCCACAATAAGTTTTGTGAAGGCTTTAATGATTATACTCGGCTTTTTTACTATCAAAACTCTTAATTTGATTATTTATATCAAAATGGGTAAAACTTCATTGTAGTTCGATTTCCCACGTTTCCAACGTGAAGTTAAGGGTTAAAACAACGATTTATATTAAAAATAAAAGTTTGTAGATAAAATACGTTTATGCTCGTCTTGTTAAATTTTAAAACTATTAGAACTATGATTTTATAGAAAATCGGTAAAACTTCATTTTCGTCTTATATCCCACGTTCCCTACATTAAGTTAAGGCTGAAAACAACGATTTCTAGTCACAATAAGCTTTGTGACATCTTAATGAATTTACTCGGGTTGTTTACTTTCAAAACTCTTAGTTTGATTATTTATGTCAAAATGGGTTAAACTTCGTTATAGTTCGATTTCCAACGTTTCCAATGTGAAGTTAAGGCTTAAAACAACGATTTGTATTAAAAATAAGCGTTTGTAGATAAAATATGCATATACTCGTCTTGTTAAATTTTAAGACTATTAGAATTATGATTTTATACAAAATCGTTAAAACTTCGTTATCGTCAATGTCCCACGTTCCCTACGAAAGTGAAGGCTAAAAACAACGATTTCTAGTCACAATAAGCTTTGTGACATCTTAATGATTATACTCGGCTTGTTTACTGTCAAAACTCTTAGTTTGTTTATTTATGTCAAAATGGATAAAACTTTATTATAGTTCGATTTCCCATGTTTTCAATGTGAAGTTAACGCTTAAAACAACTATTTCTAGTTCCAATAAGCTTTGTGAAGGCTTTAATGATTATATTCGGCTTGTTTACTTTCAAAACTCTTAGTTTGATTATTTATGTCAAAATGGGTAAAACTTCATTATAGTTCGACTTCCCACGTTTTCAATGTGAAGTTAAGGTTTAAAACAACTATTTCTAGTCACAATAAGCTTTGTGAACGCTTTAATGATTATACTCGGCTTGTTTACTTTCAAAACTCTTAGTTTGATTATTTATGTCAAAATTGGTAAAACTTCATTGTAGTTCGATTTCCCACGTTTTCAATGTGAATTAAAGGTTTAAAACAACTATTTCTAGTCACAATAAGCTTTGTGAAGGCTTTAATGATTATACTCGGCTTGTTTACTATCAAAACTCTTAATTTGATTATTTATATAAAAATGGGTAAAAGTTCATTATAGTTCGATTTCTCACGTTTCCAACGTGAAGTTAAGGGTTAAAACAACAATTTATATTAATAATAAGCGTTTGTAGATAAAATATGTTTATGCTCGTCTTGTTAAATTTTAAAACTATTAGAACTATAATTTTATAGAAAATCGTTAAAACTTCATTTTCGTCCTATATCCCACGTTCCCTACATTAAGTTAAGGCTGAAAACAACGATTTCTAGTCACAATAAGCTTTGTGACATCTTAATGATTTTACTCGGGTTGTTTACTTTCAAAACTCTTAGTTTGATTATTTAAGTCAAAATGGGTAAAACTTCATTATAGTTCGATTTCCAACGTTTCCAATGTGAAGTTAAGGCTTAAAACAACGATTTCTATCAAAAATAAGCGTTTGTAGATAAAATATGTACATACTCGTCTTGTTAAATTTTAAGACTATTAGAATTATGATTTTTTACAAAATCGTTAAAACTTCATTATCGTCCTATGTCCCACGTTCCCTACGTGAAGTTTAGGCTGAAAACAACAATTTCTAGTCACAATAAGCTTTATGACATCTTAATGATTTTACTCGGGTTGTATACTTTCAAAACTCTTAGTTGGATTATTTATGTCAAAATGGGTAAAATTTCATTATAGTTCAATTTCCCACGTTTTCAATGTGAAGTTAAGGCTTAAAACAACTATTTCTAGTCCAAATAAGCTTTGTGAAGGCTTTAATGATTATACTCGGCTTGTTTAGTTTCAAAACTCTTTGTTTGATTATTTATGTCAAAATGGGTAAAACTTCATTATAGTTCAATTTTCCACGTTTTCAATGTGAAGGTAAGGCTTAAAACAACTATTTCTAATCCCAATAAGCTTTGTGAAGGCTTTAATGATTATACTCGGCTTGTTTACTTTCAAAACTCTTAGTTTGATTATTTATGTCAAAATGGGTAAAACTTCATTATAGTTCGATTTCCCACGTTTTCAATGTGAAGTTAAGGTTTAAAACAACTATTTCTAGCCACAATAAGCTAAGTGAAGGCTTTAATGATTATACTCGGCTTTTTTACTTTCAAAACTCTTAGTTTGATTATTTATGTCAAAATAGGTTAAACTTCATTATAGTTCGATTTCCCACGTTTTCAATGTGAAGTTAAGGTTTAAAACAACTATTTCTAGCCACAATAAGCTAAGTGAAGGCTTTAATGATTATACTCGGCTTGTTTACTTTCAAAACTCTTAGTTTGATTATTTATGTGAAAATGGGTAAAACTTCATTATAGTTCGATTTCCCACGTTTTCAATGTGAAGTTAAGGTTTAAAACAACTATTTCTAGCCACAATAAGCTTAGTGAAGGCTTTAATGATTATACTCGGCTTGTTTACTTTCAAAACTCTTAGTTTGATTATTTATGTCAAAATGGGTAAAACTTCATTATAGTTCGATTTCCCACGTTTTCAATGTGAAGTTAAGGTTTAAAACAACTATTTCTAGTCACAATAAGCTTTGTGAAGGCTTTAATGATTATACTCGGCTTGTTAACTTTCAAAACTCTTAGTTTGATTATTTATGTCAAAATGGTTAAACTTCATTATAGTTCGATTTCCCACGTTTTCAATGTGAAGTTAAGGTTTAAAACAACTATTTCTAGTCACAATAAGCTTTGTGAAGGCTTTAATGATTATACTCGGCTTGTTTACTATCAAAACTCTTAATTTGATTATTTATATCAAAATGGGTAAAACTTCATTATAGTTCGATTTCCCACGTTTCCAACGTGAAGTTAAGGGTTAAAACAACGATTTATATTAAAAATAAGCGTGTGTAGATAAAATACGTTTCTTTTCGTCTTGTTAAATTTTAAAACTATTAGAACTATGATTTTATACAAAATCGTTAAAACTTCATTATCGTCCCACGTCCCACGTCCCACGTTCGCTACGTGAAGTTAAGGCTGAAAACAATGATTTCTAGTCACAATAAGCTTTGTGACATCTTAATGATTTTACTCGGGTTGTTTACTTTCAAAACTCTTAGTTTTATTATTTATGTTAAAATGGGTAAAACTTCATTATAGTTCGATTTCCAACGTTTCCAATGTGAAGTTAAGGCTTAAAACAACGATTTCTATTAAAAATAAGCGTTTGTAGATAAAATATGTACATACTCGTCTTGTTAAATTTTAAGACTATTAGAATTATGATTTTATACAAAATCGTTAAAACTTCGTTACCGTCCAATGTCCCACGTTCCCTACGAGAAGTGAAGGCTAAAAACAACGATTTCTAGTCACAATAAGCTTTGTGACATCTTAATGATTATACTCGGCTTGTTTACTGTCAAAACTCTTAGTTTGTTTATTTATGTCAAAATGGATAAAACTTTATTATAGTTCGATTTCCCACGTTTTCAATGTGAAGTTAAGGTTTAAAACAACTATTTCTAGTCACAATAAGCTTTGTGAACGCTTTAATGATTATACTCGGGTTGTTTACTTTCAAAACTCTTAGTTGGATTATTTATGTCAAAATGGGTAAAACTTCATTATAGTTCAATTTCCCACGTTTTCAATGTGAAGTTAAGGCTTAAAACAACTATTTCTAGTCCAAATAAGCTTTGTGAAGGCTTTAATGATTATACTCGGCTTGTTTAGTTTCAAAACTCTTTGTTTGATTATTTATGTCAAAATGGGTAAAACTTCATTATAGTTCAATTTTCCGCGTTTTCAATGTGAAGGTAAGGCTTAAAACAACTATTTCTAATCCCAATAAGCTTTGTGAAGGCTTTAATGATTATACTCGGCTTGTTAACTTTCAAAACTCTTAGTTTGATTATTTATGTCAAAATGGTTAAACTTCATTATAGTTCGATTTCCCACGTTTTCAATGTGAAGTTAAGGTTTAAAACAACTATTTCTAGTCACAATAAGCTTTGTGAAGGCTTTAATGATTATACTCGGCTTGTTTACTATCAAAACTCTTAATTTGATTATTTATATCAAAATGGGTAAAACTTCATTATAGTTCGATTTCCCACGTTTCCAACGTGAAGTTAAGGGTTAAAACAACGATTTATATTAAAAATAAGCGTGTGTAGATAAAATACGTTTCATTCGTCTTGTTAAATTTTAAAACTATTAGAACTATGATTTTATACAAAATCGTTAAAACTTCATTATCGTCCCATGTCCCACGTTCGCTACGTGAAGTTAAGGCTGAAAACAATGATTTCTAGTCACAATAAGCTTTGTGACATCTTAATGATTTTACTCGGGTTGTTTACTTTCAAAACTCTTAGTTTTATTATTTATGTTAAAATGGGTAAAACTTCATTATAGTTCGATTTCCAACGTTTCCAATGTGAAGTTAAGGCTTAAAACAACGATTTCTATTAAAAATAAGCGTTTGTAGATAAAATATGTACATACTCGTCTTGTTAAATTTTAAGACTATTAGAATTATGATTTTATACAAAATCGTTAAAACTTCTATATCGTCCTATGTCCCACGATCCTTACGTGAAGTTAAGGCTAAAAACAACGATTTCTAGTCACAATAAGCTTTGTGACATCTTAATGATTATACTCGGCTTGTTTACTTTCAAAACACTAAGTTTGATTATTTATGTCAAAATGGGTAAAACTTCATTATAGTTCGATTTCCCACGTTTTCAATGTGAAGTTAAGGCTTAAAACAACTATTTCTAGTCCCAATAAGCTTTGTGAAGGCTTTAATGATTATATTCGGCTTGTTTACTTTCAAAACTCTTAGTTTGATTATTTATGTCAAAATGGGTAAAACTTCATTATAGTTCGATTTCCCACGTTTTCAATGTGAAGTTAAGGTTTAAAACAACTATTTCTGGTCACAATAAGCTTTGTGAACGCTTTAATGATTATACTCGGCTTGTTTACTTTCAAAACTCTTAGTTTGATTATTTATGTCAAAATTGGTAAAACTTCATTATAGTTCGATTTCCCACGTTTTCAATGTGAATTAAAGGTTTAAAACAACTATATCTAGTCACAATAAGCTTTGTGAAGGCTTTAATGATTATACTCGGCTTGTTTACTATCAAAACTCTTAATTTGATTATTTATATCAAAATGGGTAAAACTTCGTTATAGTTCGATTTCCCACGCTTTCCAACGTGAAGTTAAGGGTTGAAACAACGATTTATATTAAAAATAAGCATTTGTAGATAAAATATGTTTATGCTCGTCTTGTTAAATTTTAAAACTATTAGAACTATGATTTTATAGAAAATCGTTAAAACTTCATTTTCGTCCTATATCCCACGTTCCCTACATTAAGTTAAGGCTGAAAACAACGATTTCTAGTCACAATAAGCTTTGTGACATCTTAATGATTTTACTCGGGTTGTTTACTTTCAAAACTCTTAGTTTGATTATTTAAGTCAAAATGGGTAAAACTTCATTATAGTTCGATTTCCAACGTTTCCAATGTGAAGTTAAGGCTTAAAACAACGATTTCTATTAAAAATAAGCGTTTGTAGATAAAATATGTACATACTCGTCTTGTTAAATTTTAAGACTATTAGAATTATGATTTTTTACAAAATCGTTAAAACTTCATTATCGTCCTATGTCCCACGTTCCCTACGTGAAGTGAAGTTAAAAAACAACAATTTCTAGTCACAATAAGCTTTATGACATCTTAATGATTTTACTCGGGTTGTTTACTTTCAAAACTCTTAGTTGGATTATTTATGTCAAAATGGGTAAAACTTCATTATAGTTCAATTTCTCACGTTTTCAATGTGAAGTTAAGGCTTAAAACAACTATTTCGAGTCCAAATAAGCTTTGTGAAGGCTTTAATGATTATACTCGGCTTGTTTAGTTTCAAAACTCTTTGTTTGATTATTTATGTCAAAATGGGTAGAACTTCATTATAGTTCAATTTCCCACGTTTTCAATGTGAAGGTAAGGCTTAAAACAACTATTTCTAATCCCAATAAGCTTTGTGAAGGCTTTAATGATTATACTCGGCTTGTTTACTTTCAACACTCTTAGTTTGATTATTTATGTCAAAATGGGTAAAACTTCATTATAGTTCGATTTCCCAAGTTTTCAATGTGAAGTTAAGGTTTAAAACAACTATTTCTAGTCACAATAAGCTTTGTGAACGCTTTAATGATTATACTCGGCTTGTTTACTTTCAAAACTCTTAGTTTGATTATTTATGTGAAAATTGGTAAAAATTCATTGTAGTTCGATTTCCCACGTTTTCAATGTGAAGTAAAGGTTTAAAACAACTATTTCTAGTCACAATAAGCTTTGTGAAAGCTTTAATGATTATACTCGGCTTGTTTACTATCAAAACTCATTATTTGATTATTTATATCAAAATGGGTAAAACTTCATTATAGTTCGATTTCCCACGTTTCCAACGTGAAGTTAAGGGTTAAAACAACGATTTATATTAAAAATAAGCGTTTGTAGATAAAATACGTTTATGCTCGTCTTGTTAAATTTTAAAACTATTAGAACTATGATTTTATAGAAAATCGTTAAAACTTCATTTTCGTCCTATATCCCACGTTCCCTACATTAAGTTAAGGCTGAAAACAACGATTTCTAGTCACAATAAGCTTTGTGACATCTTAATGATTTTACTCGGGTTGTTTACTTTCAAAACTCTTAGTTTGATTATTTATGTCAAAATGGGTAAAACTTCGTTATAGTTCGATTTCCAACGTTTCCAATGTGAAGTTAAGGCTTAAAACAACGATTTGTATTAAAAATAAGCGTTTGTAGATAAAATATGCATATACTCGTCTTGTTAAATTTTAAGACTATTAGAATTATGATTTTATACAAAATCGTTAAAACTTCGTTATCGTCAATGTCCCACGTTCCCTACGAGAAGTGAAGGCTAAAAACAACGATTTCTAGTCACAATAAGCTTTGTGACATCTTAATGATTATACTCAGCTTGTTTACTGTCAAAACTCTTAGTTTGATTATTTATGTCAAAATGGATAAAACTTCATTATAGTTCGATTTCCCACGTTTTCAATGTGAACTTAACGCTTAAAACAACTATTTCTAGTACCAATAAGCTTTGTGAAGGCTTTAATGATTATATTCGGCTTGTTTACTTTCAAAACTCTTAGTTTGATTATTTATGTCAAAATGGGTAAAACTTCATTATAGTTCGATTTCCCACGTTTTCAATGTGAAGTTAAGGTTTAAAACAACTATTTCTAGTCACAATAAGCTTTGTGAACGCTTTAATGATTATACTCGGGTTGTTTACTTTCAAAACTCTTAGTTTGATTATTTATGTCAAAATGGGTATAACTTCATTATAGTTCGATTTCCCACGTTTTCAATGTGAAGTTAATGTTTAAAACAACTATTTCTAGTTACAATAAGCTTTGTGAAGGCTTTAATGATTAAACTCGGGTTGTTTACTTTCAAAACTCTTAGTTTGATTATTTATGTCAAAATGGGTAAAACTTCGTTATAGTTCGATTTCCAACGTTTCCAATGTGAAGTTAAGGCTTAAAACAACGATTTGTATTAAAAATACGCGTTTGTAGATAAAATATGCATATACTCGTCTTGTTAAATTTTAAGACTATTAGAATTATGATTTTATACAAAATCGTTAAAACTTCGTTATCATCCAATGTCCCACGTTCCCTACGAAAGTGAAGGCTAAAAACAACGATTTCTAGTCACAATAAGCTTTGTGACATCTTAATGATTATACTCAGCTTGTTTACTGTCAAAACTCTTAGTTTGATTATTTATGTCAAAATGGATAAAACTTCATTATAGTTCGATTTCCCACGTTTTCAATGTGAACTTAACGCTTAAAACAACTATTTCTAGTACCAATAAGCTTTGTGAAGGCTTTAATGATTATATTCGGCTTGTTTACTTTCAAAACTCTTAGTTTGATTATTTATGTCAAAATGGGTAAAACTTCATTATAGTTCGATTTCCCACGTTTTCAATGTGAAGTTAAGGTTTAAAACAACTATTTCTAGTCACAATAAGCTTTGTGAACGCTTTAATGATTATACTCGGGTTGTTTACTTTCAAAACTCTTAGTTTGATTATTTATGTCAAAATGGGTAAAACTTCATTATAGTTCGATTTCCCACGTTTTCAATGTGAAGTTAATGTTTAAAACAACTATTTCTAGTTACAATAAGCTTTGTGAAGGCTTTAATGATTATACTCGGCTTGTTTACTTTCAAAACTCTTAGTTTGATTATTTATGTCAAAATGTGTAAAACTTCATTATAGTTCGATTTTCCACGTTTCCAATATGAAGTTAAGGCTTAAAACAACGATTTCTATTAAAAATAAGCGTTTGTAGATAAAATATGTTTATGCTCGTCTTGTTAAATTTTAAAACTATTAGAACTATAATTTTATACAAAATCATTAAAACTTCATTATCGTCCTATGTCCCACGTTCCCTACGTGAAGTTAAGGCTGAAAACAACGATTTCTAGTCACAATAAGCTTTGTGACATCTTAATGATTTTACTCGGGTTGTTTACTTTCAAAACTCTTAGTTTGATTATTTATGTCAAAATGGGTAAAACTTCGTTATAGTTCGATTTCCAACGTTTCCAATGTGAAGTTAAGGCTTAAAACAACGATTTGTATTAAAAATACGCGTTTGTAGATAAAATATGAATATACTCGTCTTGTTAAATTTTAAGACTATTAGAATTATGATTTTATACAAAATAGTTAAAACTTCGTTACCGTCCAATGTCCCACGTTCCCTACGAAAGTGAAGGCTAAAAACAACGATTTCTAGTCACAATAAGCTTTGTGACTTCTTAATGATTATACTCGGCTTGTTTACTTTCAAAACTCTTAGTTTGATTATTTATGTCAAAATGGATAAAACTTCATTATAGTTCGATTTCCCACGTTTTCAATGTGAAGTTAAGGTTTAAAACAACTATTTCTAGTCACAATAAGCTTTGTGAACGCTTTAATGATTATACTCGGCTTGTTTACTTTCAAAATTCTTAGTTTGATTATTTATGTCAAAATTGGTAAAACTTCATTGTTGTTCGATTTCCCACGTTTTCAATGTGAAGTAAAGGTTTAAAACAACTATTTCTAGTCACAATAAGCTTTGTGAAGGCTTTAATGATTATACTCGGCTTGTTTACTATCAAAACTCTTAATTTGATTATTTATATCAAAATGGGTAAAACTTCATTATAGTTCAATTTCCCACGTTTTCAATGTGAAGTTAAGGCTTAAAACAACTATTTCTAGTCCAAATAAGCTTTGTGAAGGCTTTAATGATTATACTCGGCTTGTTTAGTTTCAAAACTCTTTGTTTGATTATTTATGTCAAAATGGGTAAAACTTCATTATAGTTCAATTTTCCGCGTTTTCAATGTGAAGGTAAGGCTTAAAACAACTATTTCTAATCCCAATAAGCTTTGTGAAGGCTTTAATGATTATACTCGGCTTGTTAACTTTCAAAACTCTTAGTTTGATTATTTATGTCAAAATGGTTAAACTTCATTATAGTTCGATTTCCCACGTTTTCAATGTGAAGTTAAGGTTTAAAACAACTATTTCTAGTCACAATAAGCTTTGTGAAGGCTTTAATGATTATACTCGGCTTGTTTACTATCAAAACTCTTAATTTGATTATTTATATCAAAATGGGTAAAACTTCATTATAGTTCGATTTCCCACGTTTCCAACGTGAAGTTAAGGGTTAAAACAACGATTTATATTAAAAATAAGCGTGTGTAGATAAAATACGTTTACGCTCGTCTTGTTAAATTTTAAAACTATTAGAACTATGATTTTATACAAAATCGTTAAAACTTCATTATCGTCCCATGTCCCACGTTCGCTACGTGAAGTTAAGGCTGAAAACAATGATTTCTAGTCACAATAAGCTTTGTGACATCTTAATGATTTTACTCGGGTTGTTTACTTTCAAAACTCTTAGTTTTATTATTTATGTTAAAATGGGTAAAACTTCATTATAGTTCGATTTCCAACGTTTCCAATGTGAAGTTAAGGCTTAAAACAACGATTTCTATTAAAAATAAGCGTTTGTAGATAAAATATGTACATACTCGTCTTGTTAAATTTTAAGACTATTAGAATTATGATTTTATACAAAATCGTTAAAACTTCTATATCGTCCTATGTCCCACGATCCTTACGTGAAGTTAAGGCTAAAAACAACGATTTCTAGTCACAATAAGCTTTGTGACATCTTAATGATTATACTCGGCTTGTTTACTTTCAAAACACTTAGTTTGATTATTTATGTCAAAATGGGTAAAACTTCATTATAGTTCGATTTCCCACGTTTTCAATGTGAAGTTAAGGCTTAAAACAACTATTTCTAGTCCCAATAAGCTTTGTGAAGGCTTTAATGATTATATTCGGCTTGTTTACTTTCAAAACTCTTAGTTTGATTATTTATGTCAAAATGGGTAAAACTTCATTATAGTTCGATTTCCCACGTTTTCAATGTGAAGTTAAGGTTTAAAACAACTATTTCTAGTCACAATAAGCTTTGTGAACGCTTTAATGATTATACTCGGCTTGTTTACTTTCAAAACTCTTAGTTTGATTATTTATGTCAAAATTGGTAAAACTTCATTATAGTTCGATTTCCCACGTTTTCAATGTGAATTAAAGGTTTAAAACAACTATTTCTAGTCACAATAAGCTTTGTGAAGGCTTTAATGATTATACTCGGCTTGTTTACTATCAAAACTCTTAATTTGATTATTTATATCAAAATGGGTAAAACTTCGTTATAGTTCGATTTCCCACGCGTTTCCAACGTGAAGTTAAGGGTTGAAACAACGATTTATATTAAAAATAAGCATTTGTAGATAAAATATGTTTATGCTCGTCTTGTTAAATTTTAAAACTATTAGAACTATGATTTTATAGAAAATCGTTAAAACTTCATTTTCGTCCTTTATCCCACGTTCCCTACATTAAGTTAAGGCTGAAAACAACGATTTCTAGTCACAATAAGCTTTGTGACATCTTAATGATTTTACTCGGGTTGTTTACTTTCAAAACTCTTAGTTTGATTATTTAAGTCAAAATGGGTAAAACTTCATTATAGTTCGATTTCCAACGTTTCCAATGTGAAGTTAAGGCTTAAAACAACGATTTCTATTAAAAATAAGCGTTTGTAGATAAAATATGTACATACTCGTCTTGTTAAATTTTAAGACTATTAGAATTATGATTTTTTACAAAATCGTTAAAACTTCATTATCGTCCTATGTCCCACGTTCCTACGTGAAGTTAAGGCTGAAAACAACAATTTCTAGTCACAATAAGCTTTATGACATCTTAATGATTTTACTCGGGTTGTTTACTTTCAAAACTCTTAGTTGGATTATTTATGTCAAAATGGGTAAAACTTCATTATAGTTCAATTTCTCACGTTTTCAATGTGAAGTTAAGGCTTAAAACAACTATTTCTAGTCCAAATAAGCTTTGTGAAGGCTTTAATGATTATACTCGGCTTGTTTAGTTTCAAAACTCTTTGTTTGATTATTTATGTCAAAATGGGTAGAACTTCATTATAGTTCAATTTCCCACGTTTTCAATGTGAAGGTAAGGCTTAAAACAACTATTTCTAATCCCAATAAGCTTTGTGAAGGCTTTAATGATTATACTCGGCTTGTTTACTTTCAACACTCTTAGTTTGATTATTTATGTCAAAATGGGTAAAACTTCATTATAGTTCGATTTCCCAAGTTTTCAATGTGAAGTTAAGGTTTAAAAACACTATTTCTAGTCACAATAAGCTTTGTGAACGCTTTAATGATTATACTCGGCTTGTTTACTTTCAAAACTCTTAGTTTGATTATTTATGTGAAAATTGGTAAAAATTCATTGTAGTTCGATTTCCCACGTTTTCAATGTGAAGTAAAGGTTTAAAACAACTATTTCTAGTCACAATAAGCTTTGTGAAAGCTTTAATGATTATACTCGGCTTGTTTACTATCAAAACTCTTAATTTGATTATTTATATCAAAATGGGTAAAACTTCATTATAGTTCGATTTCCCACGTTTCCAACGTGAAGTTAAGGGTTAAAACAACGATTTATATTAAAAATAAGCGTTTGTAGATAAAATACGTTTATGCTCGTCTTGTTAAATTTTAAAACTATTAGAACTATGATTTTATAGAAAATCGTTAAAACTTCATTTTCGTCCTATATCCCACGTTCCCTACATTAAGTTAAGGCTGAAAACAACGATTTCTAGTCACAATAAGCTTTGTGACATCTTAATGATTTTACTCGGGTTGTTTACTTTCAAAACTCTTAGTTTGATTATTTATGTCAAAATGGGTAAAACTTCGTTATAGTTCGATTTCCAACGTTTCCAATGTGAAGTTAAGGCTTAAAACAACGATTTGTATTAAAAATAAGCGTTTGTAGATAAAATATGCATATACTCGTCTTGTTAAATTTTAAGACTATTAGAATTATGATTTTATACAAAATCGTTAAAACTTCGTTATCCGTCAATGTCCCACGTTCCCTACGAGAAGTGAAGGCTAAAAACAACGATTTCTAGTCACAATAAGCTTTGTGACATCTTAATGATTATATACTCAAACTTGTTTATTGTCAAAACTCTTAGTTTGATTATTTATGTCAAAATGGATAAAACTTCATTATAGTTCGATTTCCCACGTTTTCAATGTGAACTTAACGCTTAAAACAACTATTTCTAGTACCAATAAGCTTTGTGAAGGCTTTAATGATTATATTCGGCTTGTTTACTTTCAAAACTCTTAGTTTGATTATTTATGTCAAAATGGGTAAAACTTCATTATAGTTCGATTTCCCACGTTTTCAATGTGAAGTTAAGGTTTAAAACAACTATTTCTAGTCACAATAAGCTTTGTGAACGCTTTAATGATTATACTCGGGTTGTTTACTTTCAAAACTCTTAGTTTGATTATTTATGTCAAAATGGGTATAACTTCATTATAGTTCGATTTCCCACGTTTTCAATGTGAAGTTAATGTTTAAAACAACTATTTCTAGTTACAATAAGCTTTGTGAAGGCTTTAATGATTAAACTCGGGTTGTTTACTTTCAAAACTCTTAGTTTGATTATTTATGTCAAAATGGGTAAAACTTCGTTATAGTTCGATTTCCAACGTTTCCAATGTGAAGTTAAGGCTTAAAACAACGATTTGTATTAAAAATACGCGTTTGTAGATAAAATATGCATATACTCGTCTTGTTAAATTTTAAGACTATTAGAATTATGATTTTATACAAAATCGTTAAAACTTCGTTACCGTCCAATGTCCCACGTTCCCTACGAGAAGTGAAGGCTAAAAACAACGATTTCTAGTCACAATAAGCTTTGTGACATCTTAATGATTATACTCACTTGTTTCTTGTCAAAACTCTTAGTTTGATTATTTATGTCAAAATGGATAAAACTTCATTATAGTTCGATTTCCCACGTTTTCAATGTGAACTTAACGCTTAAAACAACTATTTCTAGTACCAATAAGCTTTGTGAAGGCTTTAATGATTATATTCGGCTTGTTTACTTTCAAAACTCTTAGTTTGATTATTTATGTCAAAATGGGTAAAACTTCATTATAGTTCGATTTCCCACGTTTTCAATGTGAAGTTAAGGTTTAAAACAACTATGTCTAGTCACAATAAGCTTTGTGAACGCTTTAATGATTATACTCGGGTTGTTTACTTTCAAAACTCTTAGTTTGATTATTTATGTCAAAATGGGTAAAACTTCATTATAGTTCGATTTCCCACGTTTTCAATGTGAAGTTAATGTTTAAAACAACTATTTCTAGTTACAATAAGCTTTGTGAAGGCTTTAATGATTATACTCGGCTTGTTTACTTTCAAAACTCTTAGTTTGATTATTTATGTCAAAATGGGTAAAACTTCATTATAGTTCGATTTCCCACGTTTTCAATGTGAAGTTAAGGTTTAAAACAACTATTTCTAGTCACAATAAGCTTTGTGAACGCTTTAATGATTATACTCGGGTTGTTTACTTTCAAAACTCTTAGTTTGATTATTTATGTCAAAATGGGTAAAACTTCATTATAGTTCGATTTCCCACGTTTTCAATGTGAAGTTATTGTTTAAAACAACTATTTCTAGTTACAATAAGCTTTGTGAAGGCTTTAATGATTATACTCGGCTTGTTTACTTTCAAAACTCTTAGTTTGATTATTTATGTCAAAATGTGTAAAACTTCATTATAGTTCGATTTTCCACGTTTCCAATATGAAGTTAAGGCTTAAAACAACGATTTCTATTAAAAATAAGCGTTTGTAGATAAAATATGTTTATGCTCGTCTTGTTAAATTTTAAAACTATTAGAACTATAATTTTATACAAAATCATTAAAACTTCATTATCGTCCTATGTCCCACGTTCCCTACGTGAAGTTAAGGCTGAAAACAACGATTTCTAGTCACAATAAGCTTTGTGACATCTTAATGATTTTACTCGGGTTGTTTACTTTCAAAACTCTTAGTTTGATTATTTATGTCAAAATGGGTAAAACTTCGTTATAGTTCGATTTCCAACGTTTCCAATGTGAAGTTAAGGCTTAAAACAACGATTTGTATTAAAAATACGCGTTTGTAGATAAAATATGAATATACTCGTCTTGTTAAATTTTAAGACTATTAGAATTATGATTTTATACAAAATAGTTAAAACTTCGTTACCGTCCAATGTCCCACGTTCCCTACGAGAAGTGAAGGCTAAAAACAACGATTTCTAGTCACAATAAGCTTTGTGACTTCTTAATGATTATACTCGGCTTGTTTACTTTCAAAACTCTTAGTTTGATTATTTATGTCAAAATGGATAAAACTTCATTATAGTTCGATTTCCCACGTTTTCAATGTGAAGTTAAGGTTTAAAACAACTATTTCTAGTCACAATAAGCTTTGTGAACGCTTTAATGATTATACTCGGCTTGTTTACTTTCAAAATTCTTAGTTTGATTATTTATGTCAAAATTGGTAAAACTTCATTGTTGTTCGATTTCCCACGTTTTCAATGTGAAGTAAAGGTTTAAAACAACTATTTCTAGTCACAATAAGCTTTGTGAAGGCTTTAATGATTATACTCGGCTTGTTTACTATCAAAACTCTTAATTTGATTATTTATATCAAAATGGGTAAAACTTCATTATAGTTCAATTTCCCACGTTTTCAATGTGAAGTTAAGGCTTAAAACAACTATTTCTAGTCCAAATAAGCTTTGTGAAGGCTTTAATGATTATACTCGGCTTGTTTAGTTTCAAAACTCTTTGTTTGATTATTTATGTCAAAATGGGTAAAACTTCATTATAGTTCAATTTTCCGCGTTTTCAATGTGAAGGTAAGGCTTAAAACAACTATTTCTAATCCCAATAAGCTTTGTGAAGGCTTTAATGATTATACTCGGCTTGTTAACTTTCAAAACTCTTAGTTTGATTATTTATGTCAAAATGGTTAAACTTCATTATAGTTCGATTTCCCACGTTTTCAATGTGAAGTTAAGGATTAAAACAACTATTTCTAGTCACAATAAGCTTTGTGAAGGCTTTAATGATTATACTCGGCTTGTTTACTATCAAAACTCTTAATTTGATTATTTATATCAAAATGGGTAAAACTTCATTATAGTTCGATTTCCCACGTTTCCAACGTGAAGTTAAGGGTTAAAACAACGATTTATATTAAAAATAAGCGTGTGTAGATAAAATACGTTTACGCTCGTCTTGTTAAATTTTAAAACTATTAGAACTATGATTTTATACAAAATCGTTAAAACTTCATTATCGTCCCATGTCCCACGTTCGCTACGTGAAGTTAAGGCTGAAAACAATGATTTCTAGTCACAATAAGCTTTGTGACATCTTAATGATTTTACTCGGGTTGTTTACTTTCAAAACTCTTAGTTTTATTATTTATGTTAAAATGGGTAAAACTTCATTATAGTTCGATTTCCAACGTTTCCAATGTGAAGTTAAGGCTTAAAACAACGATTTCTATTAAAAATAAGCGTTTGTAGATAAAATATGTACATACTCGTCTTGTTAAATTTTAAGACTATTAGAATTATGATTTTATACAAAATCGTTAAAACTTCTATATCGTCCTATGTCCCACGATCCTTACGTGAAGTTAAGGCTAAAAACAACGATTTCTAGTCACAATAAGCTTTGTGACATCTTAATGATTATACTCGGCTTGTTTACTTTCAAAACACTTAGTTTGATTATTTATGTCAAAATGGGTAAAACTTCATTATAGTTCGATTTCCCACGTTTTCAATGTGAAGTTAAGGCTTAAAACAACTATTTCTAGTCCCAATAAGCTTTGTGAAGGCTTTAATGATTATATTCGGCTTGTTTACTTTCAAAACTCTTAGTTTGATTATTTATGTCAAAATGGGTAAAACTTCATTATAGTTCGATTTCCCACGTTTTCAATGTGAAGTTAAGGTTTAAAACAACTATTTCTAGTCACAATAAGCTTTGTGAACGCTTTAATGATTATACTCGGCTTGTTTACTTTCAAAACTCTTAGTTTGATTATTTATGTCAAAATTGGTAAAACTTCATTATAGTTCGATTTCCCACGTTTTCAATGTGAATTAAAGGTTTAAAACAACTATTTCTAGTCACAATAAGCTTTGTGAAGGCTTTAATGATTATACTCGGCTTGTTTACTATCAAAACTCTTAATTTGATTATTTATATCAAAATGGGTAAAACTTCGTTATAGTTCGATTTCCCACGTTTCCAACGTGAAGTTAAGGGTTGAAACAACGATTTATATTAAAAATAAGCATTTGTAGATAAAATATGTTTATGCTCGTCTTGTAAAATTTTAAAACTATTAGAACTATGATTTTATAGAAAATCGTTAAAACTTCATTTTCGTCCTATATCCCACGTTCCCTACATTAAGTTAAGGCTGAAAACAACGATTTCTAGTCACAATAAGCTTTGTGACATCTTAATGATTTTACTCGGGTTGTTTACTTTCAAAACTCTTAGTTTGATTATTTAAGTCAAAATGGGTAAAACTTCATTATAGTTCGATTTCCAACGTTTCCAATGTGAAGTTAAGGCTTAAAACAACGATTTCTATTAAAAATAAGCGTTTGTAGATAAAATATGTACATACTCGTCTTGTTAAATTTTAAGACTATTAGAATTATGATTTTTTACAAAATCGTTAAAACTTCATTATCGTCCTATGTCCCACGTTCCCTACGTGAAGTTAAGGCTGAAAACAACAATTTCTAGTCACAATAAGCTTTATGACATCTTAATGATTTTACTCGGGTTGTTTACTTTCAAAACTCTTAGTTGGATTATTTATGTCAAAATGGGTAAAACTTCATTATAGTTCAATTTCTCACGTTTTCAATGTGAAGTTAAGGCTTAAAACAACTATTTCTAGTCCAAATAAGCTTTGTGAAGGCTTTAATGATTATACTCGGCTTGTTTAGTTTCAAAACTCTTTGTTTGATTATTTATGTCAAAATGGGTAGAACTTCATTATAGTTCAATTTCCCACGTTTTCAATGTGAAGGTAAGGCTTAAAACAACTATTTCTAATCCCAATAAGCTTTGTGAAGGCTTTAATGATAATACTCGGCTTGTTTACTTTCAACACTCTTAGTTTGATTATTTATGTCAAAATGGGTAAAACTTCATTATAGTTCGATTTCCCAAGTTTTCAATGTGAAGTTAAGGTTTAAAACAACTATTTCTAGTCACAATAAGCTTTGTGAACGCTTTAATGATTATACTCGGCTTGTTTACTTTCAAAACTCTTAGTTTGATTATTTATGTGAAAATTGGTAAAAATTCATTGTAGTTCGATTTCCCACGTTTTCAATGTGAAGTAAAGGTTTAAAACAACTATTTCTAGTCACAATAAGCTTTGTGAAAGCTTTAATGATTATACTCGGCTTGTTTACTATCAAAACTCTTAATTTGATTATTTATATCAAAATGGGTAAAACTTCATTATAGTTCGATTTCCCACGTTTCCAACGTGAAGTTAAGGGTTAAAACAACGATTTATATTAAAAATAAGCGTTTGTAGATAAAATACGTTTATGCTCGTCTTGTTAAATTTTAAAACTATTAGAACTATGATTTTATAGAAAATCGTTAAAACTTCATTTTCGTCCTATATCCCACGTTCCCTACATTAAGTTAAGGCTTGAAAACAACGATTTCTAGTCACAATAAGCTTTGTGACATCTTAATGATTTTACTCGGGTTGTTTACTTTCAAAACTCTTAGTTTGATTATTTATGTCAAAATGGGTAAAACTTCGTTATAGTTCGATTTCCAACGTTTCCAATGTGAAGTTAAGGCTTAAAACAACGATTTGTATTAAAAATAAGCGTTTGTAGATAAAATATGCATATACTCGTCTTGTTAAATTTTAAGACTATTAGAATTATGATTTTATACAAAATCGTTAAAACTTCGTTACCGTCCAATGTCCCACGTTCCCTACGAGAAGTGAAGGCTAAAAACAACGATTTCTAGTCACAATAAGCTTTGTGACATCTTAATGATTATACTCAGCTTGTTTACTGTCAAAACTCTTAGTTTGATTATTTATGTCAAAATGGATAAAACTTCATTATAGTTCGATTTCCCACGTTTTCAATGTGAACTTAACGCTTAAAACAACTATTTCTAGTACCAATAAGCTTTGTGAAGGCTTTAATGATTATATTCGGCTTGTTTACTTTCAAAACTCTTAGTTTGATTATTTATGTCAAAATGGGTAAAACTTCATTATAGTTCGATTTCCCACGTTTTCAATGTGAAGTTAAGGTTTAAAACAACTATTTCTAGTCACAATAAGCTTTGTGAACGCTTTAATGATTATACTCGGGTTGTTTACTTTCAAAACTCTTAGTTTGATTATTTATGTCAAAATGGGTATAACTTCATTATAGTTCGATTTCCCACGTTTTCAATGTGAAGTTAATGTTTAAAACAACTATTTCTAGTTACAATAAGCTTTGTGAAGGCTTTAATGATTAAACTCGGGTTGTTTACTTTCAAAACTCTTATTTGATTATTTATGTCAAAATGGGTAAAACTTCGTTATAGTTCGATTTCCAACGTTTCCAATGTGAAGTTAAGGCTTAAAACAACGATTTGTATTAAAAATACGCGTTTGTAGATAAAATATGCATATACTCGTCTTGTTAAATTTTAAGACTATTAGAATTATGATTTTATACAAAATCGTTAAAACTTCGTTACCGTCCAATGTCCCACGTTCCCTACGAGAAGTGAAGGCTAAAAACAACGATTTCTAGTCACAATAAGCTTTGTGACATCTTAATGATTATACTCAGCTTGTTTACTGTCAAAACTCTTAGTTTGATTATTTATGTCAAAATGGATAAAACTTCATTATAGTTCGATTTCCCACGTTTTCAATGTGAACTTAACGCTTAAAACAACTATTTCTAGTACCAATAAGCTTTGTGAAGGCTTTAATGATTATATTCGGCTTGTTTACTTTCAAAACTCTTAGTTTGATTATTTATGTCAAAATGGGTAAAACTTCATTATAGTTCGATTTCCCACGTTTTCAATGTGAAGTTAAGGTTTAAAACAACTATGTCTAGTCACAATAAGCTTTGTGAACGCTTTAATGATTATACTCGGGTTGTTTACTTTCAAAACTCTTAGTTTGATTATTTATTTCAAAATGGGTAAAACTTCATTATAGTTCGATTTCCCACGTTTTCAATGTGAAGTTAATGTTTAAAACAACTATTTCTAGTTACAATAAGCTTTGTGAAGGCTTTAATGATTATACTCGGCTTGTTTACTTTCAAAACTCTTAGTTTGATTATTTATGTCAAAATGTGTAAAACTTCATTATAGTTCGATTTTCCACGTTTCCAATATGAAGTTAAGGCTTAAAACAACGATTTCTATTAAAAATAAGCGTTTGTAGATAAAATATGTTTATGCTCGTCTTGTTAAATTTTAAAACTATTAGAACTATAATTTTATACAAAATCATTAAAACTTCATTATCGTCCTATGTCCCACGTTCCCTACGTGAAGTTAAGACTGAAAACAACGATTTCTAGTCACAATAAGCTTTGTGACATCTTAATGATTTTACTCGGGTTGTTTACTTTCAAAACTCTTAGTTTGATTATTTATGTCAAAATGGGTAAAACTTCGTTATAGTTCGATTTCCAACGTTTCCAATGTGAAGTTAAGGCTTAAAACAACGATTTGTATTAAAAATACGCGTTTGTAGATAAAATATGAATATACTCGTCTTGTTAAATTTTAAGACTATTAGAATTATGATTTTATACAAAATAGTTAAAACTTCGTTACATCGTCAATGTCCCACGTTCCCTACGAGAAGTGAAGGCTAAAAACAACGATTTCTAGTCACAATAAGCTTTGTGACTTCTTAATGATTATACTCGGCTTGTTTACTTTCAAAACTCTTAGTTTGATTATTTATGTCAAAATGGATAAAACTTCATTATAGTTCGATTTCCCACGTTTTCAATGTGAAGTTAAGGTTTAAAACAACTATTTCTAGTCACAATAAGCTTTGTGAACGCTTTAATGATTATACTCGGCTTGTTTACTTTCAAAATTCTTAGTTTGATTATTTATGTCAAAATTGGTAAAACTTCATTGTTGTTCGATTTCCCACGTTTTCAATGTGAAGTAAAGGTTTAAAACAACTATTTCTAGTCACAATAAGCTTTGTGAAGGCTTTAATGATTATACTCGGCTTGTTTACTATCAAAACTCTTAATTTGATTATTTATATCAAAATGGGTAAAACTTCATTATAGTTCGATTTCCCACGTTTCCAACGTGAAGTTAAGGGTTAAAACAACGATTTATATTAAAAATAAGCGTTTGTAGATAAAATACGTTTATGCTCGTCTTGTTAAATTTTAAAACTTTTAGAACTATGATTTTATAGAAAATCGTTAAAATTTCATTTTCGTCCTATATCCCATGTTCCATACATTAAGTTAAGACAGAAAACAACGATTTCTAGTCACAATAAGCTTTGTGACATCTTAATGATTTTACTCGGGTTGTTTACTTTCAAAACTCTTAGTTTGATTATTTATGTCAAAATGGGTAAAACTTTGTTATAGTTCGATTTCCAACGTTTCCAATGTGAAGTTAAGGCTTAAAACAACGATTTGTATTAAAAATACGCGTTTGTAGATAAAATATGCATATACTCGTCTTGTTAAATTTTAAGACTATTAGAATTATGATTTTATACAAAATCGTTAAAACTTCGTTACATCCAATGTCCCACGTTCCCTACGAAAGTGAAGGCTAAAAACAACGATTTCTAGTCACAATAAGCTTTGTGACTTCTTAATGATTATACTCGGCTTGTTTACTTTAAAAACTCTTAGTTTGATTATTTATGTCAAAATTGGTAAAACTTCATTGTAGTTCGATTTCCCACGTTTTCAATGTGAAGTAAAGGTTTAAAACAAGTATTTCTAGTCACAATAAGCATTGTGAAGGCTTTAATGATTATACTCGGCTTGTTTACTATCAAAACTCTTAATTTGATTATTTATATCAAAATGGGTAAAACTTCATTATAGTTCGATTTCCCACGTTTCCAACGTGAAGTTAAGGGTTAAAACAACGATTTATATTAAAAATAAGCGTTTGTAGATAAAATAGGTTTATGCTCGTCTTGTTAAATTTTAAAACTATTAGAACTATGATTTTATAGAAAATCGTTAAAACTTCATTTTCGTCCTATATCCCACGTTCCCTGCATAAAGTTAAGGCTGAAAACAACGATTTCTAGTCACAATAAGCTTTGTAACATCTTAATGATTTTACTCGGGTTGTTTACTTTCAAAACTCTTAGTTTGATTATTTATGTCAAAATGGGTAAAACTTCGTTATAGTTCGATTTCCAACGTTTCCAATGTGAAGTTAAGGCTTAAAACAACGATTTGTATTAAAAATAAGCGTTTGTAGATAAAATATGCATATACTCGTCTTGTTAAATTTTAAGACTATTAGAATTATGATTTTATACAAAATCGTTAAAACTTCATTACCGTCCAATGTCCCACGTTCCCTACGAGAAGTGAAGGCTAAAAACAACGATTTCTAGTCACAAAAAGCTTTGTGACATCTTAATGATTATACTCAAACTTGTTTACTTGTCAAAACTCTTAGTTTGATTATTTATGTCAAAATGGATAAAACTTCATTATAGTTTGATTTCCCACATTTTCAATGTGAAGTTAACGCTTAAAACAACTATTTCTAGTCCCAATAAGCTTTGTGAAGACTTTAATGATTATATTCGGCTTGTTTACTTTCAAAACTCTTAGTTTGATTATTTATGTCAAAATGGGTAAAACTTCATTATAGTTCGATTTCCACGTTTTCAATGTGAAGTTAAGGTTTAAAACAACTATTTCTAGTCACAATAAGCTTTGTGAACGCTTTAATGATTATACTCGGCTTGTTTAGTTTCAAAACTCTTAGTTTGATTATTTATGTCAAAATAGGTAAAATTTTCCACGTTTTCAATGTGAAGTTAATGTTTAAAACAACTATTTCTAGTTACAATAAGCTTTGTGAAGGCTTTAATGATTATACTCGGCTTGTTTACTTTCAAAACTCTTAGTTTGATTATTTATGTCAAAATGGGTAAAACTTCATTATAGTTCGATTTCCAACGTTTCCAATGTGAAGTTAAGGCTTAAAACAACGATTTCAATTAAAAATAAGCGTTTGTAGATAAAATATGTTTATGCTCGTCTTGTTAAATTTTAAAACTATTACAACTATGATTTTATACAAAATCGTTAAAACTTCATTATCGTCCTATGTCCCACGTTCTCTACGTGAAGTTCAGGCTGGAAACAACGATTTCTAGTCACAATAAGCTTTGTGACATTTTAATGATTTTACTCGGGTTGTTTACTTTCAAAACTCGTAGTTTGATTATTTATGTCAAAATGGGTAAAACTTCTTTATAGTTCGATTTCCCACGTTTTCAATGTGAAGTTAATGCTTAAAACAACTATTTCTAGTCCCAATAAGCTTTGTGAAGGCTTTAATGATTATATTCGGCTTGTTTACTTTCAAAACTCTTAGTTTGATTATTTTTGTGAAAATGGGTAAACCTTCATTATAGTTCGATTTCCCACGTTTTCAATGTGAAGTTAAGGCTTAAATCAACTATTTCTAGTCCCAATAAGCTTTGTGAAGGCTTTAATGATTATACTCGGCTTGTTCACTTTCAAAACTCTTAGTTTGGTTATTTATGTCAAAATGGGTAAAACTTCGTTATAGTTCGATTTCCAACGTTTCCAATGTGAAGTTAAGGCTTAAAACAACGATTTGTATTAAAAATAAGCGTTTGTAGATAAAATATGTTTATGCTCGTCTTGTTAAATTTTAAACTATTAGAATTATGATTTTATACAAAATCGTTAAAACTTCATTATCGTCCTATGTCCCACGTTCTCTACGTGAAGTTCAGGCTAAAAACAACGATTTCTAGTCATAATAAGCTTTGTGACATCTTAATGATTTTACTCGGCTTGTTTACTTTCAAAACTCTTAGTTTGATTATTTATGTCAAAATGGGTAAAACTTCATTATAGTTCGATTTCCCACGTTTTCAATGTGAAGTTAATGCTTAAAACAACTATTTCTAGTCCAAATAAGCTTTGTGAAGGCTTTAATGATTATATTCGGCTTGTTTACTTTCAAAACTCTTAGTTTGATTATTTATGTCAAAATGGGTAAAACTTCATTATAGTTCGATTTCCCACGTTTTCAATGTGAAGTTAAGGTTTAAAATAAGTATTTCTAGTCACAATAAGCTTTGTGAACGCTTTAATGATTATACTCGGCTTGTTTAGTTTCAAAACTCTTAGTTTGATTATTTATGTCAAAATGGGTAAAACTTCATTATAGTTCGATTTCCCACGTTTTCAATGTGAAGTTAATGTTTAAAACAACTATTTCTTGTTACAATAAGCTTTGTGAAGGCTTTAATGATTATACTCGGCTTGTTTACTTTCAAAACTCTTAGTTTGATTATTTATGTCAAAATGGGTAAAACTTCATAATAGTTCGATTTCCCACGTTTCCAATATGAAGTTAAGGCTTAAAACAACGATTTCTATTAAAAATAAGCGTTTGTAGCTAAAATATGTTTATGCTCGTCTTGTTAAATTTTAAAACTATAAGAACTATAATTTTATACAAAATCGTTAAAACTTCATTATCGTCCTATGTGCCACGTTCCCTACGTGAAGTTAAGGCTAAAAACAACGATTTCTAGTCATAATAAGCTTTGTGTCATCTTAATGATTTTACTCGGGTTGTTTACTTTCAAAACTCTTAGTTTGATTATTTATGTCAAAATGGGTAAAACTTCATTATAGTTCGATTTCCAACGTTTCCAATGTGAAGTTAAGGCTTAAAACAACGATTTCAATTAAAAATAAGCGTTTGTAGATAAAATATGTTTATGCTCGTCTTGTTAAATTTTAAAACTATTAGAACTATAATTTTATACAAAATCATTAAAACTTCATTATCGTCCTATGTCCCACGTTCCCTACGTGAAGTTAAGGCTGAAAACAACGATTTCTAGTCACAATAAGCTTTGTGACATCTTAATGATTTTACTCGGGTTGTTTACTTTCAAAACTCTTAGTTTGATTATTTATGTCAAAATGGGTAAAACTTCGTTATAGTTCGATTTCCAACGTTTCCAATGTGAAGTTAAGGCTTAAAACAACGATTTGTATTAAAAATACGCGTTTGTAGATAAAATATGAATATACTCGTCTTGTTAAATTTTAAGACTATTAGAATTATGATTTTATACAAAATAGTTAAAACTTCGTTATCGTCAATGTCCCACGTTCCCTACGAGAAGTGAAGGCTAAAAACAACGATTTCTAGTCACAATAAGCTTTGTGACTTCTTAATGATTATACTCGGCTTGTTTACTTTCAAAACTCTTAGTTTGATTATTTATGTCAAAATGGATAAAACTTCATTATAGTTCGATTTCCCACGTTTTCAATGTGAAGTTAAGGTTTAAAACAACTATTTCTAGTCACAATAAGCTTTGTGAACGCTTTAATGATTATACTCGGCTTGTTTACTTTCAAAATTCTTAGTTTGATTATTTATGTCAAAATTGGTAAAACTTCATTGTTGTTCGATTTCCCACGTTTTCAATGTGAAGTAAAGGTTTAAAACAACTATTTCTAGTCACAATAAGCTTTGTGAAGGCTTTAATGATTATACTCGGCTTGTTTACTATCAAAACTCTTAATTTGATTATTTATATCAAAATGGGTAAAACTTCATTATAGTTCGATTTCCCACGTTTTCAATGTGAAGTTAATGTTTAAAACAACTATTTCTAGTTACAATAAGCTTTGTGAAGGCTTTAATGATTATACTCGGCTTGTTTACTTTCAAAACTCTTAGTTTGATTATTTATGTCAAAATGTGTAAAACTTCATTATAGTTCGATTTTCCACGTTTCCAATATGAAGTTAAGGCTTAAAACAACGATTTCTATTAAAAATAAGCGTTTGTAGATAAAATATGTTTATGCTCGTCTTGTTAAATTTTAAAACTATTAGAACTATAATTTTATACAAAATCATTAAAACTTCATTATCGTCCTATGTCCCACGTTCCCTACGTGAAGTTAAGACTGAAAACAACGATTTCTAGTCACAATAAGCTTTGTGACATCTTAATGATTTTACTCGGGTTGTTTACTTTCAAAACTCTTAGTTTGATTATTTATGTCAAAATGGGTAAAACTTCGTTATAGTTCGATTTCCAACGTTTCCAATGTGAAGTTAAGGCTTAAAACAACGATTTGTATTAAAAATACGCGTTTGTAGATAAAATATGAATATACTCGTCTTGTTAAATTTTAAGACTATTAGAATTATGATTTTATACAAAATAGTTAAAACTTCGTTACATTCAATGTCCCACGTTCCTACGAGAAGTGAAGGCTAAAAACAACGATTTCTAGTCACAATAAGCTTTGTGACTTCTTAATGATTATACTCGGCTTGTTTACTTTCAAAACTCTTAGTTTGATTATTTATGTCAAAATGGATAAAACTTCATTATAGTTCGATTTCCCACGTTTTCAATGTGAAGTTAAGGTTTAAAACAACTATTTCTAGTCACAATAAGCTTTGTGAACGCTTTAATGATTATACTCGGCTTGTTTACTTTCAAAATTCTTAGTTTGATTATTTATGTCAAAATTGGTAAAACTTCATTGTTGTTCGATTTCCCACGTTTTCAATGTGAAGTAAAGGTTTAAAACAACTATTTCTAGTCACAATAAGCTTTGTGAAGGCTTTAATGATTATACTCGGCTTGTTTACTATCAAAACTCTTAATTTGATTATTTATATCAAAATGGGTAAAACTTCATTATAGTTCGATTTCCCACGTTTCCAACGTGAAGTTAAGGGTTAAAACAACGATTTATATTAAAAATAAGCGTTTGTAGATAAAAATACGTTTATGCTCGTCTTGTTAAATTTTAAAACTTTTAGAACTATGATTTTATAGAAAATCGTTAAAATTTCATTTTCGTCCTATATCCCATGTTCCATACATTAAGTTAAGACAAAAACAACGATTTCTAGTCACAATAAGCTTTGTGACATCTTAATGATTTTACTCGGGTTGTTTACTTTCAAAACTCTTAGTTTGATTATTTATGTCAAAATGGGTAAAACTTTGTTATAGTTCGATTTCCAACGTTTCCAATGTGAAGTTAAGGCTTAAAACAACGATTTGTATTAAAAATACGCGTTTGTAGATAAAATATGCATATACTCGTCTTGTTAAATTTTAAGACTATTAGAATTATGATTTTATACAAAATCGTTAAAACTTCGTTACCGTCCAATGTCCCACGTTCCCTACGAGAAGTGAAGGCTAAAAACAACGATTTCTAGTCACAATAAGCTTTGTGACTTCTTAATGATTATACTCGGCTTGTTTACTTTAAAAACTCTTAGTTTGATTATTTATGTCAAAATTGGTAAAACTTCATTGTAGTTCGATTTCCCACGTTTTCAATGTGAAGTAAAGGTTTAAAACAAGTATTTCTAGTCACAATAAGCATTGTGAAGGCTTTAATGATTATACTCGGCTTGTTTACTATCAAAACTCTTAATTTGATTATTTATATCAAAATGGGTAAAACTTCATTATAGTTCGATTTCCCACGTTTCCAACGTGAAGTTAAGGGTTAAAACAACGATTTATATTAAAAATAAGCGTTTGTAGATAAAATAGGTTTATGCTCGTCTTGTTAAATTTTAAAACTATTAGAACTATGATTTTATAGAAAATCGTTAAAACTTCATTTTCGTCCTATATCCCACGTTCCTGCATAAAGTTAAGGCTTTGAAAACAACGATTTCTAGTCACAATAAGCTTTGTAACATCTTAATGATTTTACTCGGGTTGTTTACTTTCAAAACTCTTAGTTTGATTATTTATGTCAAAATGGGTAAAACTTCGTTATAGTTCGATTTCCAACGTTTCCAATGTGAAGTTAAGGCTTAAAACAACGATTTGTATTAAAAATAAGCGTTTGTAGATAAAATATGCATATACTCGTCTTGTTAAATTTTAAGACTATTAGAATTATGATTTTATACAAAATCGTTAAAACTTCATTACCGTCCAATGTCCCACGTTCCCTACGAGAAGTGAAGGCTAAAAACAACGATTTCTAGTCACAAAAAGCTTTGTGACATCTTAATGATTATACTCAGCTTGTTTACTGTCAAAACTCTTAGTTTGATTATTTATGTCAAAATGGATAAAACTTCATTATAGTTTGATTTCCCACATTTTCAATGTGAAGTTAACGCTTAAAACAACTATTTCTAGTCCCAATAAGCTTTGTGAAGACTTTAATGATTATATTCGGCTTGTTTACTTTCAAAACTCTTAGTTTGATTATTTATGTCAAAATGGGTAAAACTTCATTATAGTTCGATTTCCACGTTTTCTATGTGAAGTTAAGGTTTAAAACAACTATTTCTAGTCACAATAAGCTTTGTGAACGCTTTAATGATTATACTCGGCTTGTTTAGTTTCAAAACTCTTAGTTTGATTATTTATGTCAAAATAGGTAAAATTTTCCACGTTTTCAATGTGAAGTTAATGTTTAAAACAACTATTTCTAGTTACAATAAGCTTTGTGAAGGCTTTAATGATTATACTCGGCTTGTTTTTACTTTCAAAACTCTTAGTTTGATTATTTATGTCAAAATGGGTAAAACTTCATTATAGTTCGATTTCCAACGTTTCCAATGTGAAGTTAAGGCTTAAAACAACGATTTCAATTAAAAATAAGCGTTTGTAGATAAAATATGTTTATGCTCGTCTTGTTAAATTTTAAAACTATTACAACTATGATTTTATACAAAATCGTTAAAACTTCATTATCGTCCTATGTCCCACGTTCTCTACGTGAAGTTCAGGCTGGAAACAACGATTTCTAGTCACAATAAGCTTTGTGACATTTTAATGATTTTACTCGGGTTGTTTACTTTCAAAACTCGTAGTTTGATTATTTATGTCAAAATGGGTAAAACTTCTTTATAGTTCGATTTCCCACGTTTTCAATGTGAAGTTAATGCTTAAAACAACTATTTCTAGTCACAATAAGCTTTGTGAAGGCTTTAATGATTATATTCGGCTTGTTTACTTTCAAAACTCTTAGTTTGATTATTTTTGTGAAAATGGGTAAACCTTCATTATAGTTCGATTTCCCACGTTTTCAATGTGAAGTTAAGGCTTAAATCAACTATTTCTAGTCCCAATAAGCTTTGTGAAGGCTTTAATGATTATACTCGGCTTGTTCACTTTCAAAACTCTTAGTTTGGTTATTTATGTCAAAATGGGTAAAACTTCGTTATAGTTCGATTTCCAACGTTTCCAATGTGAAGTTAAGGCTTAAAACAACGATTTGTATTAAAAATAAGCGTTTGTAGATAAAATATGCATATACTCGTCTTGTTAAATTTTAAGACTATTAGAATTATGATTTTATACAAAATCGTTAAAACTTCGTTACCGTCAATGTCCCACGTTCCCTGCGAGAAGTGAAGGCTAAAAACAACGATTTATAGTCATAATAAGCTTTGTGACATCTTAATGATTATACACGGCTTGTTTATCTTGTCAAAACTCTTAGTTTGATTATTTATGTCAAAATGGATAAAACTTCATTATAGTTCGAGTTCCCACGTTTTCAATGTGAAGTTAAGGCTTAAAACAACTATTTCTAGTCCAAATAAGCTTTGTGAAGGCTTTAATGATTATATTCGGCTTGTTTACTTTCAAAACTCTTAGTTTGATTATTTATGTCAAAATGGGTAAAACTTCATTATAGTTCGATTTCCCACGTTTTCAATGTGAAGTTAAGGTTTAAAATAAGTATTTCTAGTCACAATAAGCTTTGTGAACGCTTTAATGATTATACTCGGCTTGTTTAGTTTCAAAACTCTTAGTTTGATTATTTATGTCAAAATGGGTAAAACTTCATTATAGTTCGATTTCCCACGTTTTCAATGTGAAGTTAATGTTTAAAACAACTATTTCTTGTTACAATAAGCTTTGTGAAGGCTTTAATGATTATACTCGGCTTGTTTACTTTCAAAACTCTTAGTTTGATTATTTATGTCAAAATGGGTAAAACTTCATTATAGTTCGATTTCCCACGTTTCCAATATGAAGTTAAGGCTTAAAACAACGATTTCTATTAAAAATAAGCGTTTGTAGCTAAAATATGTTTATGCTCGTCTTGTTAAATTTTAAAACTATAAGAACTATAATTTTATACAAAATCGTTAAAACTTCATTATCGTCCTATGTGCCACGTTCCCTACGTGAAGTTAAGGCTAAAAACAACGATTTCTAGTCATAATAAGCTTTGTGTCATCTTAATGATTTTACTCGGGTTGTTTACTTTCAAAACTCTTAGTTTGATTATTTATGTCAAAATGGGTAAAACTTCATTATAGTTCGATTTCCAACGTTTCCAATGTGAAGTTAAGGCTTAAAACAACGATTTCAATTAAAAATAAGCGTTTGTAGATAAAATATGTTTATGCTCGTCTTGTTAAATTTTAAAACTATTAGAACTATAATTTTATACAAAATCATTAAAACTTCATTATCGTCCTATGTCCCACGTTCCCTACGTGAAGTTAAGGCTGAAAACAACGATTTCTAGTCACAATAAGCTTTGTGACATCTTAATGATTTTACTCGGGTTGTTTACTTTCAAAACTCTTAGTTTGATTATTTATGTCAAAATGGGTAAAACTTCGTTATAGTTCGATTTCCAACGTTTCCAATGTGAAGTTAAGGCTTAAAACAACGATTTGTATTAAAAATACGCGTTTGTAGATAAAATATGAATATACTCGTCTTGTTAAATTTTAAGACTATTAGAATTATGATTTTATACAAAATAGTTAAAACTTCGTTATCGTCCAATGTCCCACGTTCCCTACGAGAAGTGAAGGCTAAAAACAACGATTTCTAGTCACAATAAGCTTTGTGACTTCTTAATGATTATACTCGGCTTGTTTACTTTCAAAACTCTTAGTTTGATTATTTATGTCAAAATGGATAAAACTTCATTATAGTTCGATTTCCCACGTTTTCAATGTGAAGTTAAGGTTTAAAACAACTATTTCTAGTCACAATAAGCTTTGTGAACGCTTTAATGATTATACTCGGCTTGTTTACTTTCAAAATTCTTAGTTTGATTATTTATGTCAAAATTGGTAAAACTTCATTGTTGTTCGATTTCCCACGTTTTCAATGTGAAGTAAAGGTTTAAAACAACTATTTCTAGTCACAATAAGCTTTGTGAAGGCTTTAATGATTATACTCGGCTTGTTTACTATCAAAACTCTTAATTTGATTATTTATATCAAAATGGGTAAAACTTCATTATAGTTCGATTTCCCACGTTTCCGACGTGAAGTTAAGGGTTAAAACAACGATTTATATTAAAAATAAGCGTTTGTAGATAAAATACGTTTTTGCTCGTCTTGTTAAATTTTAAAACTTTTAGAACTATGATTTTATAGAAAATCGTTAAAATTTCATTTTCGTCCTATATCCCACGTTCCCTACATTAAGTTAAGACAGAAAACAACGATTTCTAGTCACAATAAGCTTTGTGACATCTTAATGATTTTACTCGGGTTGTTAACTTTCAAAACTCTTAGTTTGATTATTTATGTCAAAATGGGTAAAACTTTGTTATAGTTCGATTTCCAACGTTTCCAATGTGAAGTTAAGGCTTAAAACAACGATTTGTATTAAAAATACGCGTTTGTAGATAAAATATGCATATACTCGTCTTGTTAAATTTTAAGACTATTAGAATTATGATTTTATACAAAATCGTTAAAACTTCGTTACCGTCCAATGTCCCACTTTCCCTACGAGAAGTGAAGGCTAAAAACAACGATTTCTAGTCACAATAAGCTTTGTGACTTCTTAATGATTATACTCGGCTTGTTTACTTTCAAAACTCTTAGTTTGATTATTTATGTCAAAATTGGTAAAACTTCATTGTAGTTCGATTTCCCACGTTTTCAATGTGAAGTAAAGGTTTAAAACAAGTATTTCTAGTCACAATAAGCTTTGTGAAGGCTTTAATGATTATACTCGGCTTGTTTACTATCAAAACTCTTAATTTGATTATTTATATCAAAATGGGTAAAACTTCATTATAGTTCGATTTCCCACGTTTCCAACGTGAAGTTAAGGGTTAAAACAACGATTTATATTAAAAATAAGCGTTTGTAGATAAAATAGGTTTATGCTCGTCTTGTTAAATTTTAAAACTATTAGAACTATGATTTTATAGAAAATCGTTAAAACTTCATTTTCGTCCTATATCCCACGTTCCTTGCATAAAGTTAAGGCTGAAAACAACGATTTCTAGTCACAATAAGCTTTGTAACATCTTAATGATTTTACTCGGGTTGTTTACTTTCAAAACTCTTAGTTTGATTATTTATGTCAAAATGGGTAAAACTTCGTTATAGTTCGATTTCCAACGTTTCCAATGTGAAGTTAAGGCTTAGAACAACGATTTGTATTAAAAATAAGCGTTTGTAGATAAAATATGCATATACTCGTCTTGTTAAATTTTAAGACTATTAGAATTATGATTTTATACAAAATCGTTAAAACTTCGTTACCCGTCAATGTCCCACGTTCCCTACGAGAAGTGAAGGCTAAAAACAACGATTTCTAGTCACAATAAGCTTTGTGACATCTTAATGATTATACTCGGCTTGTTTACTGTCAAAACTCTTAGTTTGATTATTTATGTCAAAATGGATAAAACTTCATTATAGTTTGATTTCCCACATTTTCAATGTGAACTTAACGCTTAAAACAACTATTTCTAGTCCCAATAAGCTTTGTGAAGACTTTAATGATTATATTCGGCTTGTTTACTTTCAAAACTCTTAGTTTGATTATTTATGTCAAAATGGGTAAAACTTCATTATAGTTCGATTTCCACGTTTTCAATGTGAAGTTAAGGTTTAAAACAACTATTTCTAGTCACAATAAGCTTTGTGAACGCTTTAATGATTATACTCGGCTTGTTTAGTTTCAAAACTCTTAGTTCGATTATTTATGTCAAAATAGGTAAAATTTCCCACGTTTTCAATGTGAAGTTAATGTTTAAAACAACTATTTCTAGTTACAATAAGCTTTGTGAAGGCTTTAATGATTATACTCGGCTTGTTTACTTTCAAAACTCTTAGTTTGATTATTTATGTCAAAATGGGTAAAACTTCATTATAGTTCGATTTCCAACGTTTCCAATGTGAAGTTAAGGCTTAAAACAACGATTTCAATTAAAAATAAGCGTTTGTAGATAAAATATGTTTATGCTCGTCTTGTTAAATTTTAAAACTATTACAACTATGATTTTATACAAAATCGTTAAAACTTCATTATCGTCCTATGTCCCACGTTCTCTACGTGAAGTTCAGCTGAAACAACGATTTCTAGTCACAATAAGCTTTGTGACATTTTAATGATTTTACTCGGGTTGTTTACTTTCAAAACTCGTAGTTTGATTATTTATGTCAAAATGGGTAAAACTTCTTTATAGTTCGATTTCCCACGTTTTCAATGTGAAGTTAATGCTTAAAACAACTATTTCTAGTCCCAATAAGCTTTGTGAAGGCTTTAATGATTATATTCGGCTTGTTTACTTTCAAAACTCTTAGTTTGATTATTTTTGTGAAAATGGGTAAACCTTCATTATAGTTCGATTTCCCACGTTTTCAATGTGAAGTTAAGGCTTAAATCAACTATTTCTAGTCCCAATAAGCTTTGTGAAGGCTTTAATGATTATACTCGGCTTGTTCACTTTCAAAACTCTTAGTTTGATTATTTATGTCAAAATGGGTAAAACTTCGTTATAGTTCGATTTCCAACGTTTCCAATGTGAAGTTAAGGCTTAAAACAACGATTTGTATTAAAAATAAGCGTTTGTAGATAAAATATGCATATACTCGTCTTGTTAAATTTTAAGACTATTAGAATTATGATTTTATACAAAATCGTTAAAACTTCGTTACCGTCCAATGTCCCACGTTCCCTGCGAGAAGTGAAGGCTAAAAACAACGATTTATAGTCATAATAAGCTTTGTGACATCTTAATGATTATACACGGCTTGTTTACTGTCAAAACTCTTAGTTTGATTATTTATGTCAAAATGGATAAAACTTCATTATAGTTCGAGTTCCCACGTTTTCAATGTGAAGTTAAGGCTTAAAACAACTATTTCTAGTCCAAATAAGCTTTGTGAAGGCTTTAATGATTATATTCGGCTTGTTTACTTTCAAAACTCTTAGTTTGATTATTTATGTCAAAATGGGTAAAACTTCATTATAGTTCGATTTCCCACGTTTTCAATGTGAAGTTAAGGTTTAAAATAAGTATTTCTAGTCACAATAAGCTTTGTGAACGCTTTAATGATTATACTCGGCTTGTTTAGTTTCAAAACTCTTAGTTTGATTATTTATGTCAAAATGGGTAAAACTTCATTATAGTTCGATTTCCCACGTTTTCAATGTGAAGTTAATGTTTAAAACAACTATTTCTTGTTACAATAAGCTTTGTGAAGGCTTTAATGATTATACTCGGCTTGTTTACTTTCAAAACTCTTAGTTTGATTATTTATGTCAAAATGGGTAAAACTTCATTATAGTTCGATTTCCCACGTTTCCAATATGAAGTTAAGGCTTAAAACAACGATTTCTATTAAAAATAAGCGTTTGTAGCTAAAATATGTTTATGCTCGTCTTGTTAAATTTTAAAACTATAAGAACTATAATTTTATACAAAATCGTTAAAACTTCATTATCGTCCTATGTGCCACGTTCCCTACGTGAAGTTAAGGCTAAAAACAACGATTTCTAGTCATAATAAGCCTTGTGTCATCTTAATGATTTTACTCGGGTTGTTTACTTTCAAAACTCTTAGTTTGATTATTTATGTCAAAATGGGTAAAACTTCATTATAGTTCGATTTCCAACGTTTCCAATGTGAAGTTAAGGCTTAAAACAACGATTTCAATTAAAAATAAGCGTTTGTAGATAAAATATGTTTATGCTCGTCTTGTTAAATTTTAAAACTATTAGAACTATGATTTTATACAAAATCGTTAAAACTTTATTATCGTCCTATGTCCCACGTTCTCTACGTGAAGTTAAGGCTGGAAACAACGATTTCTAGTCACAATAAGCTTTGTGACATCTTAATGATTTTACTCGGGTTGTTTACTTTCAAAACTCGTAGTTTGATTATTTATGTCAAAATGGGTAAAACTTCTTTATAGTTCGATTTCCCACGTTTTCAATTTGTAGTTAAGGCTTAAAACAACTATTTCTAGTCCCAATAAGCTTTGTGAAGGCTTTAATGATTATATTCGGCTTGTTTACTTTCAAAACTCTTAGTTTGATTATTTATGTGAAAATGGGTAAAACTTCATTATAGTTCGATTTCCCACGTTTTCAATGTGAAGTTAAGGCTTAAATCAACTATTTCTAGTCCCAATAAGCTTTGTGAAGGCTTTAATGATTATACTCGGCTTGTTTACTTTCAAAACTCTTAGTTTGATTATTTATGTCAGAATGGGTAAAACTTCGTTATAGTTTGATTTCCAACGTTTCCAATGTGAAGTTAAGGCTTAAAACAACGATTTGTATTAAAAATAAGCGTTTGTAGATAAAATATGCATATACTCGTCTTGTTATATTTTAAGACTATTAGAATTATGATTTTATACAAAATCGTTAAAACTTCGTTACCGTCCAATGTCCCACGATCCCTACGAGAAGTGAAGGCTAAAAACAACGATTTCTAGTCATAATAAGCTTTGTGACATCTTAATGATTATACACGGCTTGTTTACTGTCAAAACTCTTAGTTTGATTATTTATGTCAAAATGGATAAAACTTCATTATAGTTCGAGTTCCCACGTTTTCAATGTGAAGTTAAGGCTTAAAACAACTATTTCTAGTCCAAATAAGCTTTGTGAAGGCTTTAATGATTATATTCGGCTTGTTTACTTTCAAAACTCTTAGTTTGATTATTTATGTCAAAATGGGTAAAACTTCATTATAGTTCGATTTCCCACGTTTTCAACGTGAAGTTAAGGTTTAAAACAATTATTTCTAGTCACAATAAGCTTTATGAATGCTTTAATGATTATACTCGGCTTGTTTACTTTCAAAACTCTTAGTTTGATTATTTATGTCAAAATTGGTAAAACTTCATTATAGTTCGATTTCCCACGTTTTCAATGTGAAGTAAAGGTTTAAAACAACAATTTATAGCCACAATAAGTTTTGTGAAGGCTTTAATGATTATACTCGGCTTTTTTACTATCAAAACTCTTAATTTGATTATTTATATCAAAATGGGTAAAACTTCATTATAGTTCGATTTCCCACGTTTCCAACGTGAAGTTAAGGGTTAAAACAACGATTTATATTAAAAATAAAAGTTTGTAGATAAAATACGTTTATGCTCGTCTTGTTAAATTCTAAAACTATTAGAACTATGATTTTATAGAAAATCGGTAAAACTTCATTTTCGTCTTATATCCCACGTTCCCTACATTAAGTTAAGGCTGAAAACAACGATTTCTAGTCACAATAAGCTTTGTGACATCTTAATGAATTTACTCGGGTTGTTTACTTTCAAAACTCTTAGTTTGATTATTTATGTCAAAATGGGTTAAACTTCGTTATAGTTCGATTTCTAACGTTTCCAATGTGAAGTTACGGCTTAAAACAACGATTTGTATTAAAAATAAGCGTTTGTAGATAAAATATGCATATACTCGTCTTGTTAAATTTTAAGACTATTAGAATTATGATTTTATACAAAATCGTTAAAACTTCGTTACCGTCCAATGTCCCACGTTCCCTACGAGAAGAGAAGGCTAAAAACAACGATTTCTAGTCACAATAAGCTTTGTGACATTTTAATGATTATACTCGGCTTGTTTACTGTCAAAACTCTTAGTTTGTTTATTTATGTCAAAATGGATAAAACTTTATTATAGTTCGATTTCCCACGTTTTCAATGTGAAGTTAACGCTTAAAACAACTATTTCTAGTTCCAATAAGCTTTGTGAAGGCTTTAATGATTATATTCGGCTTGTTTACTTTCAAAACTCTTAGTTTGATTATTTATGTCAAAATGGGTAAAACTTCATTATAGTTCGACTTCCCACGTTTTCAATGTGAAGTTAAGGTTTAAAACAACTATTTCTAGTCACAATAAGCTTTGTGAACGCTTTAATGATTATACTCGGCTTGTTTACTTTCAAAACTCTTAGTTTGATTATTTATGTCAAAATTGGTAAAACTTCATTGTAGTTCGATTTCCCACGTTTTCAATGTGAATTAAAGGTTTAAAACAACTATTTCTAGTCACAATAAGCTTTGTGAAGGCTTTAATGATTATACTCGGCTTGTTTACTATCAAAACTCTTAATTTGATTATTTATATTAAAATGGGTAAAAGTTCATTATAGTTCGATTTCTCACGTTTCCAACGTGAAGTTAAGGGTTAAAACAACAATTTATATTAATAATAAGCGTTTGTAGATAAAATATGTTTATGCTCGTCTTGTTAAATTTTAAAACTATTAGAACTATAATTTTATAGAAAATCGTTAAAACTTCATTTTCGTCCTATATCCCACGTTCCCTACATTAAGTTAAGGCTGAAAACAACGATTTCTAGTCACAATAAGCTTTGTGACATCTTAATGATTTTACTCGGGTTGTTTACTTTCAAAACTCTTAGTTTGATTATTTAAGTCAAAATGGGTAAAACTTCATTATAGTTCGATTTCCAACGTTTCCAATGTGAAGTTAAGGCTTAAAACAACGATTTCTATCAAAAATAAGCGTTTGTAGATAAAATATGTACATACTCATCTTGTTAAATTTTAAGACTATTAGAATTATGATTTTTTCCAAAATCGTTAAAACTTCATTATCGTCCTATGTCCCACGTTCCCTACGTGAAGTTTAGGCTGAAAACAACAATTTCTAGTCACAATAAGCTTTATGACATCTTAATGATTTTACTCGGGTTGTATACTTTCAAAACTCTTAGTTGGATTATTTATGTCAAAATGGGTAAAATTTCATTATAGTTCAATTTCCCACGTTTTCAATGTGAAGTTAAGGCTTAAAACAACTATTTCTAGTCCAAATAAGCTTTGTGAAGGCTTTAATGATTATACTCGGCTTGTTTAGTTTCAAAACTCTTTGTTTGATTATTTATGTCAAAATGGGTAAAACTTCATTATAGTTCAATTTTCCACGTTTTCAATGTGAAGGCAAGGCTTAAAACAACTATTTCTAATCCCAATAAGCTTGGTGAAGGCTTTAATGATTATACTCGGTTTGTTTACTTTCAAAACTCTTAGTTTGATTATTTATGTCAAAATGGGTAAAACTTCATTATAGTTCGATTTCCCACGTTTTCAATGTGAAGTTAAGGTTTAAAACAACTATTTCTAGTAACAATAAGCTTTGTGAAGGCTTTAATGATTATACTCGGCTTGTTTACTATCAAAACTCTTAATTTGATTATTTATATCAAAATGGGTAAAACTTCATTATAGTTTGATTTCCCACGTTTCCAACGTGAAGTTAAGGGTTAAAACAACGATTTATATTAAAAATAAGCGTTTGTAGATAAAATACGTTTACGCTCGTCATGTTAAATTTTAAAACTATTAGAACTATGATTTTATACAAAATCGTTAAAACTTCATTATCGTCCCATGTCCCACGTTCGCTAAGTGAAGTTAAGGCTGAAAACAATGATTTCTAGTCACAACAAGCTTTGTGACATCTTAATGATTTTACTCGGGTTGTTTACTTTCAAAACTCTTAGTTTTATTATTTATGTTAAAATGGGTAAAACTTCATTATAGTTCGATTTCCAACGTTTCCAATGTGAAGTTAAGGCTTAAAACAACGATTTCTATTAAAAATAAGCGTTTGTCGAAAAAATATGTATATACTCGTCTTGTTAAATTTTAAGACTATTAGAATTATGATTTTATACAAAATCGTTAAAACTTCGTTACCGTCCAATGTCCCACGTTCCCTACGAGAAGTGAAGGCTAAAAACAACGATTTCTAGTCACAATAAGCTTTGTGACATCTTAATGATTATACTCGGCTTGTTTACTGTCAAAACTCTTAGTTTGTTTATTTATGTCAAAATGGATAAAACTTCATTATAGTTCGATTTCCCACGTTTTCAATGTGAAGTTAACGCTTAAAACAACTATTTCTAGTCCCAATAAGCTTTGTGAAGGCTTTAATGATTATATTCGGCTTGTTTACTTTCAAAACTCTTAGAATGATTATTTGTGTAAAAATGGGTAAAACTTCATTATAGTTCGATTTCCCACGTTTTCAATGTGAAGTTAAGGTTTAAAACAACTATTTCTAGTCACAATAAGCTTTGTGAACGCTTTAATGATTATACCCAGCTTGTTTACTTTCAAAACTCTTAGTTTGATTATTTATGTCAAAATTGGTAAAACTTCATTATAGTTCGATTTCCCACGTTTTCAATGTGAATTAAAGGTTTAAAACAACTATTTCTAGTCACAATAAGCTTTGCGAAGGCTTTAATGATTATACTCGGCTTGTTTACTATCAAAACTCTTAATTTGATTATTTATATTAAAACGGGTAAAAGTTCATTATAGTTCGATTTCTCACGTTTCCAACGTGAAGTTAAGGGTTAAAAAAACGATTTATATTAAAAATAAGCGTTTGTAGATAAAATATGTTTATGCTCGTCTTGTTAAATTTTAACACTATTAGATCTATGATTTTATAGAAAATCGTTAAAACTTCATTTTCGTCCTATATCCCACGTTCCCTACATTAAGTTAAGGCTGAAAACAACGATTTCTAGTCACAATAAGCTTTGTGACATCTTAATGATTTTACTCGGGTTGTTTACTTTCAAAACTCTTAGTTTAATTATTTAAGTCAAAATGGGTAAAACTTCATTATAGTTCGATTTCCAACGTTTCCAATGTAAAGTTAAGGCTTAAAACGACGATTTCTATTAAAAATAAGCGTTTGTAGATAAAATATGTACATACTCGTCTTGTTAAATTTTAAGACTATTAGAATTATGATTTTTTACAAAATCGTTAAAACTTCATTATCGCCCTATGTCCCACATTCCCTACGTGAAGTTAAGGCTGAAAACAACAATTTCTAGTCACAATAAGCTTTATGACATCTTTATGATTTTACTCGGGTTGTTTACTTTCAAAACTCTTAGTTGGATTATTTATGTCAAAATGGGTAAAACTTCATTATAGTTCAATTTCCCACGTTTTCAATGTGAAGTTAAGGCTTAAAACAACTATTTCTAGTCCAAATAAGCTTTGTGAAGGCTTTAATGATTATACTCGGCTTGTTTAGTTTCAAAACTCTTTGTTTGATTATTTATGTCAAAATGGGTAAAACTTCATTATAGTTCAATTTTCCGCGTTTTCAATGTGAAGGTAAGGCTTAAAACAACTATTTCTAATCCCAATAAGCTTTGTGAAGGCTTTAATGATTATACTCGGCTTGTTAACTTTCAAAACTCTTAGTTTGATTATTTATGTCAAAATGGTTAAACTTCATTATAGTTCGATTTCCCACGTTTTCAATGTGAAGTTAAGGTTTAAAACAACTATTTCTAGTCACACTAAGCTTTGTGAAGGCTTTAATGATTATACTCGGCTTGTTTACTATCAAAACTCTTAATTTGATTATTTATATCAAAATGGGTAAAACTTCATTATAGTTCGATTTCCCACGTTTCCAACGTGAAGTTAAGGGTTAAAACAACGATTTATATTAAAAATAAGCGTGTGTAGATAAAATACGTTTACTGCTCGTCTTGTTAAATTTTAAAACTATTAGAACTATGATTTTATACAAAATCGTTAAAACTTCATTATCGTCCCATGTCCCACGTTAAGCTACGTGAAGTTAAGGCTGAAAACAATGATTTCTAGTCACAATAAGCTTTGTGACATCTTAATGATTTTACTCGGGTTGTTTACTTTCAAAACTCTTAGTTTTATTATTTATGTTAAAATGGGTAAAACTTCATTATAGTTCGATTTCCAACGTTTCCAATGTGAAGTTAAGGCTTAAAACAACGATTTCTATTAAAAATAAGCGTTTGTAGATAAAATATGTACATACTCGTCTTGTTAAATTTTAAGACTATTAGAATTATGATTTTATACAAAATCGTTAAAACTTCTATATCGTCCTATGTCCCACGATCCTTATGTGAAGTTAAGGTTTAAAACAACTATTTCTAGTCACAATAAGCTTTGTGAACGCTTTAATGATTATACTCGGCTTGTTTACTTTCAAAACTCTTAGTTTGATTATTTATGTCAAAATTGGTAAAACTTCATTATAGTTCGATTTCCCACGTTTTCAATGTGAATTAATGGTTTAAAACAACTATTTCTAGTCACAATAAGCTTTGTGAAGGCTTTAATGATTATACTCGGCTTGTTTACTATCAAAACTCTTAATTTGATTATTTATATCAAAATGGGTAAAACTTCGTTATAGTTCGATTTCCCACGTTTCCAACGTGAAGTTAAGGGTTGAAACAACGATTTATATAAAAAATAAGCATTTGTAGATAAAATATGTTTATGCTCGTCTTGTTAAATTTTAAAACTATTAGAACTATAATTTTATAGAAAATCGTTAAAACTTCATTTTCGTCCTATATCCCACGTTCCCTACATTAAGTTAAGGCTGAAAACAACGATTTCTAGTCACAATAAGCTTTGTGACATCTTAATGATTTTACTCGGGTTGTTTACTTTCAAAACTCTTAGTTTGATTATTTAAGTCAAAATGGGTAAAACTTCATTATAGTTCGATTTCCAACGTTTCCAATGTGAAGTTAAGGCTTAAAACAACGATTTCTATTAAAAATAAGCGTTTGTAGATAAAATATGTACATACTCGTCTTGTTAAATTTTAAGACTATTAGAATTATGATTTTTTACAAAATCGTTAAAACTTCATTATCGTCCTATGTCCCACGTTCCCTACGTGAAGTTAAGGTTGAAAACAACGATTTCTAGTCACAATAAGCTTTGTGACATCTTAATGATTTTACTCGGGTTGTTTACTTTCAAAACTCTTAGTTTGATTATTTATGTCAAAATGGGTAAAACTTCGTTATAGTTCGATTTCCAACGTTTCCAATGTGAAGTTAAGGCTTAAAACAACGATTTGTATTAAAAATACGCGTTTGTAGATAAAATATGCATATACTCGTCTTGTTAAATTTTAAGACTATTAGAATTATGATTTTATACAAAATCGTTAAAACTTCGTTACCGTCCAATGTCCCACGTTCCCTACGAGAAGTGAAGGCTAAAAACAACGATTTCTAGTCACAATAAGCTTTGTGACTTCTTAATGATTATACTCGGCTTGTTTACTTTCAAAACTCTTAGTTTGATTATTTATGTCAAAATGGATAAAACTTCATTATAGTTCGATTTCCCACGTTTTCAATGTGAAGTTAAGGTTTAAAACAACTATTTCTAGTCACAATAAGCTTTGTGAACGCTTTAATGATTATACTCGGGTTGTTTACTTTCAAAACTCTTAGTTTGATTATTTATGTCAAAATGGGTAAAACTTCATTATAGTTCGATTTCCCACGTTTTCAATGTGAAGTTAATGTTTAAAACAACTATTTCTAGTTACAATAAGCTTTGTGAAGGCTTTAATGATTATACTCGGGTTGTTTACTTTCAAAACTCTTAGTTTGATTATTTATGTCAAAATGGGTAAAACTTCGTTATAGTTCGATTTCCAACGTTTCCAATGTGAAGTTAAGGCTTAAAACAACGATTTGTATTAAAAATACGCGTTTGTAGATAAAATATGCATATACTCGTATTGTTAAATTTTAAGACTATTAGAATTATGATTTTATACAAAATCGTTAGAACTTCGTTACCGTCCAATGTCCCACGTTCCCTACAAGAAGTGAAGGCTAAAAACAACGATTTCTAGTCACAATAAGCTTTGTGACATCTTAATGATTATACTCAGCTTGTTTACTGTCAAAACTCTTAGTTTGATTATTTATGTCAAAATGGATAAAACTTCATTATAGTTCGATTTCCCACGTTTTCAATGTGAACTTAACGCTTAAAACAACTATTTCTAGTACCAATAAGCTTTGTGAAGGCTTTAATGATTATATTCGGCTTGTTTACTTTCAAAACTCTTAGTTTGATTATTTATGTCAAAATGGGTAAAACTTCATTATAGTTCGATTTCCCACGTTTTCAATGTGAAGTTAAGGTTTAAAACAACTATTTCTAGTCACAATAAGCTTTGTGAACGCTTTAATGATTATACTCGGGTTGTTTACTTTCAAAACTCTTAGTTTGATTATTTATGTCAAAATGGGTAAAACTTCATTATAGTTCGATTTCCCACGTTTTCAATGTGAAGTTAATGTTTAAAACAACTATTTCTAGTTACAATAAGCTTTGTGAAGGCTTTAATGATTATACTCGGCTTGTTTACTTTCAAAACTCTTAGTTTGATTATTTATGTCAAAATGGGTAAAACTTCATTATAGTTCGATTTTCCACGTTTCCAATATGAAGTTAAGGCTTAAAACAACGATTTCTATTAAAAATAAGCGTTTGTAGATAAAATATGTTTATGCTCGTCTTGTTAAATTTTAAAACTATTAGAACTATAATTTTATACAAAATCATTAAAACTTCATTATCGTCCTATGTCCCACGTTCCCTACGTGAAGTTAAGGCTGAAAACAACGATTTCTAGTCACAATAAGCTTTGTGACATCTTAATGATTTTACTCGGGTTGTTTACTTTCAAAACTCTTAGTTTGATTATTTATGTCAAAATGGGTAAAACTTCGTTATAGTTCGATTTCCAACGTTTCCAATGTGAAGTTAAGGCTTAAAACAACGATTTGTATTAAAAATACGCGTTTGTAGATAAAATATGCATATACTCGTCTTGTTAAATTTTAAGACTATTAGAATTATGATTTTATACAAAATCGTTAAAACTTCGTTACCGTCCAATGTCCCACGTTCCCTACGAGAAGTGAAGGCTAAAAACAACGATTTCTAGTCACAATAAGCTTTGTGACTTCTTAATGATTATACTCGGCTTGTTTACTTTCAAAACTCTTAGTTTGATTATTTATGTCAAAATGGATAAAACTTCATTATAGTTCGATTTCCCACGTTTTCAATGTAAAGTTAAGGTTTAAAACAACTATTTCTAGTCACAATAAGCTTTGTGAACGCTTTAATGATTATACTCGGCTTGTTTACTTTCAAAATTCTTAGTTTGATTATTTATGTCATAATTGGTAAAACTTCATTGTTGTTCGATTTCCCACGTTTTCAATGTGAAGTAAAGGTTTAAAACAACTATTTCTAGTCACAATAAGCTTTGTGAAGGCTTTAATGATTATACTCGGCTTGTTTACTATCAAAACTCTTAATTTGATTATTTATATCAAAATGGGTAAAACTTCATTATAGTTCGATTTCCCACGTTTCCAACGTGAAGTTAAGGGTTAAAACAACGATTTATATTAAAAATAAGCGTTTGTAGATAAAATACGTTTATGCTCGTCTTGTTAAATTTTAAAACTATTAGAACTATGATTTTATAGAAAATCGTTAAAATTTCATTTTCGTCCTATATCCCACGTTCCCTACATTAAGTTAAGGCTGAAAACAACGATTTCTAGTCACAATAAGCTTTGTGACATCTTAATGATTTTACTCGGGTTGTTTACTTTCAAAACTCTTAGTTTGATTATTTATGTCAAAATGGGTAAAACTTCGTTATAGTTCGATTTCCAACGTTTCCAATGTGAAGTTAAGGCTTAAAACAACGATTTGTATTAAAAATACGCGTTTGTAGATAAAATATGCATATACTCGTCTTGTTAAATTTTAAGACTATTAGAATTATGATTTTATACAAAATCGTTAAAACTTCGTTATCGTCAATGTCCCACGTTCAATACGTGAAGTGAAGGCTAAAAACAACGATTTCAAGTCACAATATGCTTTGTGACTTCTTAATGATTATACTCGGCTTTATTACTTTCAAAACTCTTAGTTTGATTATTTATGTCAAAATGGATAAAACTTCATTATAGTTCGATTTCCCACGTTTTCAATGTGAAGTCAAGGTTTAAAACAACTATTTCTAGTCACAATAAGCTTTGTGAACGCTTTAATGATTATACTCGGCTTGTTTACTTTCAAAACTCTTAGTTTGATTATTTATGTCAAAATTGGTAAAACTTCATTGTTGTTCGATTTCCCACATTTTCAATGTGAAGTAAAAGTTTAAAACAACTATTTCTAGTCACAATAAGCTTTGTGAAGGCTTTAATGATTATACTCGGCTTGTTTACTATCAAAACTCTTAATTTGATTATTTATATCAAAATGGGTAAAACTTCATTATAGTTCGATTTCCCACGTTTCCAACGTGAAGTTAAGGGTTAAAACAACGATTTATATTAAAAATAAGCGTTTTTAGATAAAATACGTTTATGCTCGTCTTGTTAAATTTTAAAACTATTAGAACTATGATTTTATAGAAAATCGTTAAAATTTCATTTTCGTCCTATATCCCACGTTCCCTACATTAAGTTAAGGCTGAAAACAACGATTTCTAGTCACAATAAGCTTTGTGACATCTTAATGATTTTACTCGGGTTGTTTACTTTCAAAACTCTTAGTTTGATTATTTATGTCAAAATGGGTAAAACTTCGTTATAGTTCGATTTCCAACGTTTCCAATGTGAAGTTAAGGCTTAAAACAACGATTTGTATTAAAAATAAGCGATTGTAGATAAAATATGCATATACTCGTCTTGTTAAATTTTAAGACTATTAGAATTATGATTTTATACAAAATCGTTAAAACTTCATTATCGTCCTATGTCCCATGTTCCTTACGTGAAGTTAAGGCTGAAAACAACGATTTCTAGTCACAATAAGCTTTGTGACATCTTAATGATTTTACTCGGGTTGTTTACTTTCAAAACTCTTAGTTTGATTATTTATGTCAAAATGGGTAAAACTTCGTTATAGTTCGATTTCCAACGTTTCCAATGTGAAGTTAAGGCTTAAAACAACGATTTGTATTAAAAATAAGCGTTTGTAGATAAAATATGCATATACTCGTCTTGTTAAATTTTAAGACTATTAGAATTATGATTTTATACAAAATCGTTAAAACTTCGTTACCGTCCAATGTCCCACGTTCCCTATGAGAAGTGAAGGCTAAAAACAACGATTTCTAGTCACAATAAGCTTTGTGACATCTTAATGATTATACTCAGCTTGTTTACTGTCAAAACTCTTAGTTTGATTATTTATGTCAAAATGGATAAAACTTCATTATAGTTCGATTTCCCACGTTTTCAATGTGAACTTAACGCTTAAAACAACTATTTCTAGTACCAATAAGCTTTGTGAAGGCTTTAATGATTATATTCGGCTTGTTTACTTTCCAAACTCTTAGTTTGATTATTTATGTCAAAATGGGTAAAACTTCATTATAGTTCGATTTCCCACGTTTTCAATGTGAAGTTAAGGTTTAAAACAACTATTTCTAGTCACAATAAGCTTTGTGAACGCTTTAATGATTATACTCGGGTTGTTTACTTTCAAAACTCTTAGTTTGATTATTTATGTCAAAATGGGTAAAACTTCATTATAGTTCGATTTCCCACGTTTTCAATGTGAAGTTAATGTTTAAAACAACTATTTCTAGTTACAATAAGCTTTGTGAAGGCTTTAATGATTATACTCGGGTTGTTTACTTTCAAAACTCTTAGTTTGATTATTTATGTCAAAATGGGTAAAACTTCGTTATAGTTCGATTTCCAACGTTTCCAATGTGAAGTTAAGGCTTAAAACAACGATTTGTATTAAAAATACGCGTTTGTAGATAAAATATGCATATACTCGTATTGTTAAATTTTAAGACTATTAGAATTATGATTTTATACAAAATCGTTAGAACTTCGTTACCGTCAATGTCCCACGTTCCCTACGAAAGTGAAGGCTAAAAACAACGATTTCTAGTCACAATAAGCTTTGTGACATCTTAATGATTATACTCAGCTTGTTTACTGTCAAAACTCTTAGTTTGATTATTTATGTCAAAATGGATAAAACTTCATTATAGTTCGATTTCCCACGTTTTCAATGTGAACTTAACGCTTAAAACAACTATTTCTAGTACCAATAAGCTTTGTGAAGGCTTTAATGATTATATTCGGCTTGTTTACTTTCAAAACTCTTAGTTTGATTATTTATGTCAAAATGGGTAAAACTTCATTATAGTTCGATTTCCCACGTTTTCAATGTGAAGTTAAGGTTTAAAACAACTATTTCTAGTCACAATAAGCTTTGTGAACGCTTTAATGATTATACTCGGGTTGTTTACTTTCAAAACTCTTAGTTTGATTATTTATGTCAAAATGGGTAAAACTTCATTATAGTTCGATTTCCCACGTTTTCAATGTGAAGTTAATGTTTAAAACAACTATTTCTAGTTACAATAAGCTTTGTGAAGGCTTTAATGATTATACTCGGCTTGTTTACTTTCAAAACTCTTAGTTTGATTATTTATGTCAAAATGGGTAAAACTTTATTATAGTTCGATTTTCCACGTTTCCAATATGAAGTTAAGGCTTAAAACAACGATTTCTATTAAAAATAAGCGTTTGTAGATAAAATATGTTTATGCTCGTCTTGTTAAATTTTAAAACTATTAGAACTATAATTTTATACAAAATCATTAAAACTTCATTATCGTCCTATGTCCCACGTTCCCTACGTGAAGTTAAGGCTTAAAACAACGATTTCTAGTTGCAATAAGCTTTGTGACATCTTAATGATTTTACTCGGGTTGTTTACTTTCAAAACTCTTAGTTTGATTATTTATGTCAAAATGGGTAAAACTTCGTTATAGTTCGATTTCCAACGTTTCCAATGTGAAGTTAAGGCTTAAAACAACGATTTGTATTAAAAATACGCGTTTGTAGATAAAATATGCATATACTCGTCTTGTTAAATTTTAAGACTATTAGAATTATGATTTTATACAAAATCGTTAAAACTTCGTTACCGTCCAATGTCCCACGTTCCCTACGAGAAGTGAAGGCTAAAAACAACGATTTCTAGTCACAATAAGCTTTGTGACTTCTTAATGATTATACTCGGCTTGTTTACTTTCAAAACTCTTAGTTTGATTATTTATGTCAAAATGGATAAAACTTCATTATAGTTCGATTTCCCACGTTTTCAATGTGAAGTTAAGGTTTAAAACAACTATTTCTAGTCACAATAAGCTTTGTGAACGCTTTAATGATTATACTCGGCTTGTTTACTTTCAAAATTCTTAGTTTGATTATTTATGTCAAAATTGGTAAAATTTCATTGTTGTTCGATTTCCCACGTTTTCAATGTGAAGTAAAGGTTTAAAACAACTATTTCTAGTCACAATAAGCTTTGTGAAGGCTTTAATGATTATACTCGGCTTGTTTACTATCAAAACTCTTAATTTGATTATTTATATCAAAATGGGTAAAACTTCATTATAGTTCGATTTCCCACGTTTCCAACGTGAAGTTAAGGGTTAAAACAACGATTTATATTAAAAATAAAAGTTTGTAGATAAAATACGTTTATGCTCGTCATGTTAAATTTTAAAACTATTAGAACTATGATTTTATAGAAAATCGTTAAAATTTCATTTTCGTCCTATATCCCACGTTCCCTACATTAAGTTAAGGCTAAACAACGATTTCTAGTCACAATAAGCTTTGTGACATCTTAATGATTTTACTCGGGTTGTTTACTTTCAAAACTCTTAGTTTGATTATTTATGTCAAAATGGGTAAAACTTCGTTATAGTTCGATTTCCAACGTTTCCAATGTGAAGTTAAGGCTTAAAACAACGATTTGTATTAAAAATACGCGTTTGTAGATAAAATATGCATATACTCGTCTTGTTAAATTTTAAGACTATTAGAATTATGATTTTATACAAAATCGTTAAAACTTCGTTATCCGTCAATGTCCCACGTTCAATACGTGAAGTGAAGGCTAAAAACAACGATTTCTAGTCACAATATGCTTTGTGACTTCTTAATGATTATACTCGGCTTTATTACTTTCAAAACTCTTAGTTTGATTATTTATGTCAAAATGGATAAAACTTCATTATAGTTCGATTTCCCACGTTTTCAATGTGAAGTCAAGGTTTAAAACAACTATTTCTAGTCACAATAAGCTTTGTGAACGCTTTAATGATTATACTCGGCTTGTTTACTTTCAAAACTCTTAGTTTGATTATTTATGTCAAAATTGGTAAAACTTCATTGTTGTTCGATTTCCCACATTTTCAATGTGAAGTAAAAGTTTAAAACAACTATTTCTAGTCACAATAAGCTTTGTGAAGGCTTTAATGATTATACTCGGCTTGTTTACTATCAAAACTCTTAATTTGATTATTTATATCAAAATGGGTAAAACTTCATTATAGTTCGATTTCCCACGTTTCCAACGTGAAGTTAAGGGTTAAAACAACGATTTATATTAAAAATAAGCGTTTGTAGATAAAATACGTTTATGCTCGTCTTGTTAAATTTTAAAACTATTAGAACTATGATTTTATAGAAAATCGTTAAAATTTCATTTTCGTCCTATATCCCACGTTCCCTACATTAAGTTAAGGCTGAAAACAACGATTTCTAGTCATAATAAGCTTTGTGACATCTTAATGATTTTACTCGGGTTGTTTACTTTCAAAACTCTTAGTTTGATTATTTATGTCAAAATGGGTAAAACTTCGTTATAGTTCGATTTCCAACGTTTCCAATGTGAAGTTAAGGCTTAAAACAACGATTTGTATTAAAAATAAGCGATTGTAGATAAAATATGCATATACTCGTCTTGTTAAATTTTAAGACTATTAGAATTATGATTTTATACAAAATCGTTAAAACTTCATTATCGTCCTATGTCCCATGTTCCTTACGTGAAGTTAAGGCTGAAAACAACGATTTCTAGTCACAATAAGGTTTGTGACATCTTAATGATTAAACTCGGCTTGTTTACTTTCAAAACTCTTAGTTTGATTATTTATGTCAAAATGGGTAAAACTTCATTATAGTTCGATTTTCCACGTTTCCAATATGAAGTTAAGGCTTAAAACAACGATTTCTATTAAAAATAAGCGTTTGTAGATAAAATATGTTTATGCTCGTCTTGTTAAATTTTAAAACTATTAGAACTATAATTTTATACAAAATCATTAAAACTTCATTATCGTCCTATGTCCCACGTTCCCTACGTGAAGTTAAGGCTGAAAACAACGATTTCTAGTCACAATAAGCTTTGTGACATCTTAATGATTTTACTCGGGTTGTTTACTTTCAAAACTCTTAGTTTGATTATTTATGTCAAAATGGGTAAGACTTCGTTATAGTTCGATTTCCAACGTTTCCAATGTGAAGTTAAGGCTTAAAACAACGATTTGTATTAAAAATACGCGTTTGTAGATAAAATATGCATATACTCGTCTTGTTAAATTTTAAGACTATTAGAATTATGATTTTATACAAAATCGTTAAAACTTCGTTACCGTCCAATGTCCCACGTTCCCTACGAGAAGTGAAGGCTAAAAACAACGATTTCTAGTCACAATAAGCTTTGTGACTTCTTAATGATTATACTCGGCTTGTTTACTTTCAAAACTCTTAGTTTGATTATTTATGTCAAAATGGATAAAACTTCATTATAGTTCGATTTCCCACGTTTTCAATGTGAAGTTAAGGTTTAAAACAACTATTTCTAGTCACACTAAGCTTTGTGAACGCTTTAATGATTATACTCGGCTTGTTTACTTTCAAAATTCTTAGTTTGATTATTTATGTCAAAATTGGTAAAACTTCATTGTTGTTCGATTTCCCACGTTTTCAATGTGAAGTAAAGGTTTAAAACAACTATTTCTAGTCACAATAAGCTTTGTGAAGGCTTTAATGATTATACTCGGCTTGTTTACTATCAAAACTCTTAATTTGATTATTTATATCAAAATGGGTAAAACTTCATTATAGTTCGATTTCCCACGTTTCCAACGTGAAGTTAAGGGTTAAAACAACGATTTATATTAAAAATAAGCGTTTGTAGATAAAATACGTTTATGCTCGTCTTGTTAAATTTTAAAACTATTAGAACTATGATTTTATAGAAAATCGTTAAAATTTCATTTTCGTCCTATATCCCACGTGTTCCCTACATTAAGTTAAGGCTGAAAACAACGATTTCTAGTCACAATAAGCTTTGTGACATCTTAATGATTTTACTCGGGTTGTTTACTTTCAAAACTCTTAGTTTGATTATTTATGTCAAAATGGGTAAAACTTCGTTATAGTTCGATTTCCAACGTTTCCAATGTGAAGTTAAGGCTTAAAACAACGATTTGTATTAAAAATACGCGTTTGTAGATAAAATATGCATATACTCGTCTTGTTAAATTTTAAGACTATTAGAATTATGATTTTATACAAAATCGTTAAAACTTCGTTACCGTCAATGTCCCACGTTCAATACGTGAAGTGAAGGCTAAAAACAACGATTTCTAGTCACAATATGCTTTGTGACTTCTTAATGATTATACTCGGCTTTATTACTTTCAAAACTCTTAGTTTGATTATTTATGTCAAAATGGATAAAACTTCATTATAGTTCGATTTCCCACGTTTTCAATGTGAAGTCAAGGTTTAAAACAACTATTTCTAGTCACAATAAGATTTGTGAACGCTTTAATGATTATACTCGGCTTGTTTACTTTCAAAACTCTTAGTTTGATTATTTATGTCAAAATTGGTAAAACTTCATTGTTGTTCGATTTCCCACATTTTCAATGTGAAGTAAAGGTTTAAAACAACTATTTCTAGTCACAATAAGCTTTGTGAAGGCTTTAATGATTATACTCGGCTTGTTTACTATCAAAACTCTTAATTTGATTATTTATATCAAAATGGGTAAAACTTCATTATAGTTCGATTTCCCACGTTTCCAACGTGAAGTTAAGGGTTAAAACAACGATTTATATTAAAAATAAGCGTTTGTAGATAAAATACGTTTATGCTCGTCTTGTTAAATTTTAAAACTATTAGAACTATGATTTTATAGAAAATCGTTAAAATTTCATTTTCGTCCTATATCCCACGTTCCCTACATTAAGTTAAGGCTGAAAACAACGATTTCTAGTCACAATAAGCTTTGTGACATCTTAATGATTTTACTCGGGTTGTTTACTTTCAAAACTCTTAGTTTGATTATTTATGTCAAAATGGGTAAAACTTCGTTATAGTTCGATTTCCAACGTTTCCAATGTGAAGTTAAGGCTTAAAACAACGATTTGTATTAAAAATAAGCGATTGTAGATAAAATATGCATATACTCGTCTTGTTAAATTTTAAGACTATTAGAATTATGATTTTATACAAAATCGTTAAAACTTCATTATCGTCCTATGTCCCATGTTCCTTACGTGAAGTTAAGGCTTTGAAAACAACGATTTCTAGTCACAATAAGGTTTGTGACATCTTAATGATTATACTCGGCTTGTTTACTTTCAAAACTCTTAGTTTGATTATTTATGTCAAAATGGGTAAAACTTCATTATAGTTCGATTTTCCACGTTTCCAATATGAAGTTAAGGCTTAAAACAACGATTTCTATTAAAAATAAGCGTTTGTAGATAAAATATGTTTATGCTCGTCTTGTTAAATTTTAAAACTATTAGAACTATAATTTTATACAAAATCATTAAAACTTCATTATCGTCCTATGTCCCACGTTCCCTACGTGAAGTTAAGGCTGAAAACAACGATTTCTAGTCACAATAAGCTTTGTGACATCTTAATGATTTTACTCGGGTTGTTTACTTTCAAAACTCTTAGTTTGATTATTTATGTCAAAATGGGTAAAACTTCGTTATAGTTCGATTTCCAACGTTTCCAATGTGAAGTTAAGGCTTAAAACAACGATTTGTATTAAAAATACGCGTTTGTAGATAAAATATGCATATACTCGTCTTGTTAAATTTTAAGACTATTAGAATTATGATTTTATACAAAATCGTTAAAACTTCGTTACCGTCCAATGTCCCACGTTCCCTACGAGAAGTGAAGGCTAAAAACAACGATTTCTAGTCACAATAAGCTTTGTGACTTCTTAATGATTATACTCGGCTTGTTTACTTTCAAAACTCTTAGTTTGATTATTTATGTCAAAATGGATAAAACTTCATTATAGTTCGATTTCCCACGTTTTCAATGTGAAGTTAAGGTTTAAAACAACTATTTCTAGTCACAATAAGCTTTGTGAACGCTTTAATGATTATACTCGGCTTGTTTACTTTCAAAATTCTTAGTTTGATTATTTATGTCAAAATTGGTAAAACTTCATTGTTGTTCGATTTCCCACGTTTTCAATGTGAAGTAAAGGTTTAAAACAACTATTTCTAGTCACAATAAGCTTTGTGAAGGCTTTAATGATTATACTCGGCTTGTTTACTATCAAAACTCTTAATTTGATTATTTATATCAAAATGGGTAAAACTTCATTATAGTTCGATTTCCCACGCTTCCAACGTGAAGTTAAGGGTTAAAACAACGATTTATATTAAAAATAAGCGTTTGTAGATAAAATAGGTTTATGCTCGTCTTGTTAAATTTTAAAACTATTAGAACTATGATTTTATAGAAAATCGTTAAAACTTCATTTTCGTCCTATATCCCACGTTCCCTACATAAAGTTAAGGCTGAAAACAACGATTTCTAGTCACAATAAGCTTTGTAACATCTTAATGATTTTACTCGGGTTGTTTACTTTCAAAACTCTTAGTTTGATTATTTATGTCAAAATGGGTAAAACTTCGTTATAGTTCGATTTCCAACGTTTCCAATGTGAAGTTAAGGCTTAAAACAACGATTTGTATTAAAAATAAGCGTTTGTAGATAAAATATGCATATACTCGTCTTGTTAAATTTTAAGACTATTAGAATTATGATTTTATACAAAATCGTTAAAACTTCATTACCGTCCAATGTCCCACGTTCCCTACGAGAAGTGAAGGCTAAAAACAACGATTTCTAGTCACAAAAAGCTTTGTGACATCTTAATGATTATACTCAAACTTGTTTTTACTTGTCAAAACTCTTAGTTTGATTATTTATGTCAAAATGGATAAAACTTCATTATAGTTTGATTTCCCACATTTTCAATGTGAAGTTAACGCTTAAAACAACTATTTCTAGTCCCAATAAGCTTTGTGAAGACTTTAATGATTATATTCGGCTTGTTTACTTTCAAAACTCTTAGTTTGATTATTTATGTCAAAATGGGTAAAACTTCATTATAGTTCGATTTCCACGTTTTCTATGTGAAGTTAAGGTTTAAAACAACTATTTCTAGTCACAATAAGCTTTGTGAACGCTTTAATGATTATACTCGGCTTGTTTAGTTTCAAAACTCTTAGTTTGATTATTTATGTCAAAATAGGTAAAATTTTCCACGTTTTCAATGTGAAGTTAATGTTTAAAACAACTATTTCTAGTTACAATAAGCTTTGTGAAGGCTTTAATGATTATACTCGGCTTGTTTACTTTCAAAACTCTTAGTTTGATTATTTATGTCAAAATGGGTAAAACTTCATTATAGTTCGATTTCCAACGTTTCCAATGTGAAGTTAAGGCTTAAAACAACGATTTCAATTAAAAATAAGCGTTTGTAGATAAAATATGTTTATGCTCGTCTTGTTAAATTTTAAAACTATTACAACTATGATTTTATACAAAATCGTTAAAACTTCATTATCGTCCTATGTCCCACGTTCTCTACGTGAAGTTCAAGGCTGAAACAACGATTTCTAGTCACAATAAGCTTTGTGACATTTTAATGATTTTACTCGGGTTGTTTACTTTCAAAACTCGTAGTTTGATTATTTATGTCAAAATGGGTAAAACTTCTTTATAGTTCGATTTCCCACGTTTTCAATGTGAAGTTAATGCTTAAAACAACTATTTCTAGTCACAATAAGCTTTGTGAAGGCTTTAATGATTATATTCGGCTTGTTTACTTTCAAAACTCTTAGTTTGATTATTTTTGTGAAAATGGGTAAACCTTCATTATAGTTCGATTTCCCACGTTTTCAATGTGAAGTTAAGGCTTAAATCAACTATTTCTAGTCCCAATAAGCTTTGTGAAGGCTTTAATGATTATACTCGGCTTGTTCACTTTCAAAACTCTTAGTTTGGTTATTTATGTCAAAATGGGTAAAACTTCGTTATAGTTCGATTTCCAACGTTTCCAATGTGAAGTTAAGGCTTAAAACAACGATTTGTATTAAAAATAAGCGTTTGTAGATAAAATATGCATATACTCGTCTTGTTAAATTTTAAGACTATTAGAATTATGATTTTATACAAAATCGTTAAAACTTCATTATCGTCCAATGTCCCACGTTCCTACGAGAAGTGAAGGCTAAAAACAACGATTTATAGTCATAATAAGCTTTGTGACATCTTAATGATTATACACGGCTTGTTTACTGTCAAAACTCTTAGTTTGATTATTTATGTCAAAATGGATAAAACTTCATTATAGTTCGAGTTCCCACGTTTTCAATGTGAAGTTAAGGCTTAAAACAACTATTTCTAGTCCAAATAAGCTTTGTGAAGGCTTTAATGATTATATTCGGCTTGTTTACTTTCAAAACTCTTAGTTTGATTATTTATGTCAAAATGGGTAAAACTTCATTATAGTTCGATTTCCCACGTTTTCAATGTGAAGTTAAGGTTTAAAATAAGTATTTCTAGTCACAATAAGCTTTGTGAACGCTTTAATGATTATACTCGGCTTGTTTAGTTTCAAAACTCTTAGTTTGATTATTTATGTCAAAATGGGTAAAACTTCATTATAGTTCGATTTCCCACGTTTTCAATGTGAAGTTAATGTTTAAAACAACTATTTCTTGTTACAATAAGCTTTGTGAAGGCTTTAATGATTATACTCGGCTTGTTTACTTTCAAAACTCTTAGTTTGATTATTTATGTCAAAATGGGTAAAACTTCATTATAGTTCGATTTCCCACGTTTCCAATATGAAGTTAAGGCTTAAAACAACGATTTCTATTAAAAATAAGCGTTTGTAGCTAAAATATGTTTATGCTCGTCTTGTTAAATTTTAAAACTATAAGAACTATAATTTTATACAAAATCGTTAAAACTTCATTATCGTCCTATGTGCCACGTTCCCTACGTGAAGTTAAGGCTAAAAACAACGATTTCTAGTCATAATAAGCTTTGTGTCATCTTAATGATTTTACTCGGGTTGTTTACTTTCAAAACTCTTAGTTTGATTATTTATGTCAAAATGGGTAAAACTTCATTATAGTTCGATTTCCAACGTTTCCAATGTGAAGTTAAGGCTTAAAACAACGATTTCAATTAAAAATAAGCGTTTGTAGATAAAATATGTTTATGCTCGTCTTGTTAAATTTTAAAACTATTAGAACTATAATTTTATACAAAATCATTAAAACTTCATTATCGTCCTATGTCCCACGTTCCCTACGTGAAGTTAAGGCTGAAAACAACGATTTCTAGTCACAATAAGCTTTGTGACATCTTAATGATTTTACTCGGGTTGTTTACTTTCAAAACTCTTAGTTTGATTATTTATGTCAAAATGGGTAAAACTTCGTTATAGTTCGATTTCCAACGTTTCCAATGTGAAGTTAAGGCTTAAAACAACGATTTGTATTAAAAATACGCGTTTGTAGATAAAATATGAATATACTCGTCTTGTTAAATTTTAAGACTATTAGAATTATGATTTTATACAAAATAGTTAAAACTTCATTACCGTCAATGTCCCACGTTCCCTACGAGAAGTGAAGGCTAAAAACAACGATTTCTAGTCACAATAAGCTTTGTGACTTCTTAATGATTATACTCGGCTTGTTTACTTTCAAAACTCTTAGTTTGATTATTTATGTCAAAATGGATAAAACTTCATTATAGTTCGATTTCCCACGTTTTCAATGTGAAGTTAAGGTTTAAAACAACTATTTCTAGTCACAATAAGCTTTGTGAACGCTTTAATGATTATACTCGGCTTGTTTACTTTCAAAATTCTTAGTTTGATTATTTATGTCAAAATTGGTAAAACTTCATTGTTGTTCGATTTCCACGTTTTCAATGTGAAGTAAAGGTTTAAAACAACTATTTCTAGTCACAATAAGCTTTGTGAAGGCTTTAATGATTATACTCGGCTTGTTTACTATCAAAACTCTTAATTTGATTATTTATATCAAAATGGGTAAAACTTCATTATAGTTCGATTTCCCACGTTTTCCGACGTGAAGTTAAGGTTAAAACAACGATTTATATTAAAAATAAGCGTTTGTAGATAAAATACGTTTTTGCTCGTCTTGTTAAATTTTAAAACTTTTAGAACTATGATTTTATAGAAAATCGTTAAAATTTCATTTTCGTCCTATATCCCACGTTCCCTACATTAAGTTAAGCAGAAAACAACGATTTCTAGTCACAATAAGCTTTGTGACATCTTAATGATTTTACTCGGGTTGTTAACTTTCAAAACTCTTAGTTTGATTATTTATGTCAAAATGGGTAAAACTTTGTTATAGTTCGATTTCCAACGTTTCCAATGTGAAGTTAAGGCTTAAAACAACGATTTGTATTAAAAATACGCGTTTGTAGATAAAATATGCATATACTCGTCTTGTTAAATTTTAAGACTATTAGAATTATGATTTTATACAAAATCGTTAAAACTTCGTTACCGTCCAATGTCCCACTTTCCTACGTGAAGTGAAGGCTAAAAAACAACGATTTCTAGTCACAATAAGCTTTGTGACTTCTTAATGATTATACTCGGCTTGTTTACTTTCAAAACTCTTAGTTTGATTATTTATGTCAAAATTGGTAAAACTTCATTGTAGTTCGATTTCCCACGTTTTCAATGTGAAGTAAAGGTTTAAAACAAGTATTTCTAGTCACAATAAGCTTTGTGAAGGCTTTAATGATTATACTCGGCTTGTTTACTATCAAAACTCTTAATTTGATTATTTATATCAAAATGGGTAAAACTTCATTATAGTTCGATTTCCCACGTTTCCAACGTGAAGTTAAGGGTTAAAACAACGATTTATATTAAAAATAAGCGTTTGTAGATAAAATAGGTTTATGCTCGTCTTGTTAAATTTTAAAACTATTAGAACTATGATTTTATAGAAAATCGTTAAAACTTCATTTTCGTCCTATATCCCACGCTTCCTTGCATAAAGTTAAGGCTGAAAACAACGATTTCTAGTCACAATAAGCTTTGTAACATCTTAATGATTTTACTCGGGTTGTTTACTTTCAAAACTCTTAGTTTGATTATTTATGTCAAAATGGGTAAAACTTCGTTATAGTTCGATTTCCAACGTTTCCAATGTGAAGTTAAGGCTTAGAACAACGATTTGTATTAAAAATAAGCGTTTGTAGATAAAATATGCATATACTCGTCTTGTTAAATTTTAAGACTATTAGAATTATGATTTTATACAAAATCGTTAAAACTTCGTTACCGTCCATGTCCCACGTTCCTACGAGAAGTGAAGGCTAAAAACAACGATTTCTAGTCACAATAAGCTTTGTGACATCTTAATGATTATACTCGGCTTGTTTACTGTCAAAACTCTTAGTTTGATTATTTATGTCAAAATGGATAAAACTTCATTATAGTTTGATTTCCCACATTTTCAATGTGAACTTAACGCTTAAAACAACTATTTCTAGTCCCAATAAGCTTTGTGAAGACTTTAATGATTATATTCGGCTTGTTTACTTTCAAAACTCTTAGTTTGATTATTTATGTCAAAATGGGTAAAACTTCATTATAGTTCGATTTCCACGTTTTCAATGTGAAGTTAAGGTTTAAAACAACTATTTCTAGTCACAATAAGCTTTGTGAACGCTTTAATGATTATACTCGGCTTGTTTAGTTTCAAAACTCTTAGTTCGATTATTTATGTCAAAATAGGTAAAATTTCATTATAGTTCGATTTCCACGTTTTCAATGTGAAGTTAATGTTTAAAACAACTATTTCTAGTTACAATAAGCTTTGTGAAGGCTTTAATGATTATACTCGGCTTGTTTACTTTCAAAACTCTTAGTTTGATTATTTATGTCAAAATGGGTAAAACTTCATTATAGTTCGATTTCCAACGTTTCCAATGTGAAGTTAAGGCTTAAAACAACGATTTCAATTAAAAATAAGCGTTTGTAGATAAAATATGTTTATGCTCGTCTTGTTAAATTTTAAAACTATTACAACTATGATTTTATACAAAATCGTTAAAACTTCATTATCGTCCTATGTCCCACGTTCTCTACGTGAAGTTAAGGCTAAAAACAACGATTTCTAGTCATAATAAGCTTTGTGTCATCTTAATGATTTTACTCGGGTTGTTTACTTTCAAAACTCTTAGTTTGATTATTTATGTCAAAATGGGTAAAACTTCATTATAGTTCGATTTCCAACGTTTCCAATGTGAAGTTAAGGCTTAAAACAACGATTTCAATTAAAATAAGCGTTTGTAGATAAAATATGTTTATGCTCGTCTTGTTAAATTTTAAAACTATTAGAACTATAATTTTATACAAAATCATTAAAACTTCATTATCGTTCTATGTCCCACGTTTTCCCTACGTGAAGTTAAGGCTGAAAACAACTATTTCTAGTCACAATAAGCTTTGTGACATCTTTAATGATTTTACTCGGTTGTTTACTTTCAAAACTCTTAGTTTGATTATTTATGTCAAAATGGGTAAAACTTCGTTATAGTTCGATTTCCAACGTTTCCAATGTGAAGTTAAGGCTTAAAACAACGATTTGTATTAAAAATACGCGTTTGTAGATAAAATATGAATATACTCGTCTTGTTAAATTTTAAGACTATTAGAATTATGATTTTATACAAAATAGTTAAAACTTCGTTCATTCAATGTCCCACGTTCCTACGAGAAGTGAAGGCTAAAAACAACGATTTCTAGTCACAATAAGCTTTGTGACATTTTAATGATTATACTCGGCTTGTTTACTTTCAAAACTCTTAGTTTGATTATTTATGTCAAAATGGATAAAACTTCATTATAGTTCGATTTCCCACGTTTTCAATGTGAAGTTAAGGCTTAAAACAACTATTTCTAGTCCCAATAAGCTTTGTGAAGCTTTAATGATTATATTCGGCTTGTTTACTTTCAAAATCTTAGTTTGATTATTTATGTCAAAATGGGTAAACTTCATTATAGTTCGATTTCCCACGTTTTCAATGTGAAGTTAAGGTTTAAAACAACTATTTCTAGTCACAATAAGCTTTGTGAAGGCTTTAATGATTATACTCGGCTTGTTTACTTTCAAAACTCTTAGTTTGATTATTTATGTCAAAATGGGTAAAACTTCATTATAGTTCGATTTCCACGTTTCCAATGTGAAGTTAAGGCTTAAAACAACGATTTGTATTAAAAATAAGCGTTTGTAGATAAAATATGCATATACTGCTCGTCTTGTTAAATTTTAAAACTATTAGAACTATGATTTTATACAAAATCGTTAAAACTTTCATTTTCGTCCTATATGTCCCACGTTCCCTACATTAAAGTTAAGGCTAAAAACAACGATTTCTAGTCATAATAAGCTTTGTGACATCTTAATGATTTTACTCGGCTTGTTTAACTTTCAAAACTCTTAGTTTGATTATTTATGTCAAAATGGGTAAAACTTCATTATAGTTCGATTTCCAACGTTTCCAATGTGAAGTTAAGGCTTAAAACAACGATTTCTATTAAAAATAAGCGTTTGTAGATAAAATATGATTATATTCGCTTGTTAAATTTTAAAACTATTAGAATTATGATTTTATACAAAATCGTTAAAACTTCATTATAGTTCGATTGTCCCACGTTTCCAACGTGAAGTTAAGGTTTAAAAACAACGTATTTCTAGTCACAATAAGCTTTGTGACTTCTTAATGATTATACTCGGCTTGTTTACTTTCAAAACTCTTAGTTTGATTATTTATGTCAAAATGGGTAAAACTTCATTATAGTTCGATTTCCCACGTTTTCAATGTGAAGTTAATGTTTAAAACAACTATTTCTTGTCACAATAAGCTTTGTGAAGGCTTTAATGATTATACTCGGCTTGTTTACTATCAAAACTCTTAGTTTGATTATTTATGTCAAAATGGGTAAAACTTCATTATAGTTCGATTTCCCACGTTTCCAATATGAAGTTAAGGCTTAAAACAACGATTTATATTAAAAATAAGCGTTTGTAGCTAAAATAGGTTTATGCTCGTCTTGTTAAATTTTAAAACTATTAGAACTATAATTTTATAGAAAATCGTTAAAACTTCATTATCGTCCTATGTCCCACGTTCCTTGAAGTTAAGGCTAAAAACAACGATTTCTAGTCATAATAAGCTTTGTGTCATCTTAATGATTTTACTCGGGTTGTTTACTTTCAAAACTCTTAGTTTGATTATTTATGTCAAAATGGGTAAAACTTCATTATAGTTCGATTTCCAACGTTTCCAATGTGAAGTTAAGGCTTAAAACAACGATTTGTATTAAAAATAAGCGTTTGTAGATAAAATATGCATATACTCGTCTTGTTAAATTTTAAGACTATTAGAATTATGATTTTATACAAAATCGTTAAAACTTTATTATCGTCCTATGTCCCACGTTCTCTACGAGAAGTTAAGGCTAAAAACAACGATTTCTAGTCACAATAAGCTTTGTGACATCTTAATGATTATACTCGGGTTGTTTACTTTCAAAACTCTTAGTTTGATTATTTATGTCAAAATGGATAAAACTTCATTATAGTTCGATTTCCCACGTTTTCAATGTGAAGTTAAGGCTTAAAACAACTATTTCTAGTCCCAATAAGCTTTGTGAAGGCTTTAATGATTATATTCGGCTTGTTTACTTTCAAAACTCTTAGTTTGATTATTTATGTCAAAATGGGTAAAACTTCATTATAGTTCGATTTCCACGTTTTCAATGTGAAGTTAAGGTTTAAAACAACTATTTCTAGTCACAATAAGCTTTGTGAAGGCTTTAATGATTATACTCGGCTTGTTTACTTTCAAAACTCTTAGTTTGATTATTTATGTCAAAATAGGTAAAACTTCATTATAGTTTGATTTCCAACGTTTTCAATGTGAAGTTAATGTTTAAAACAACTATTTCTAGTTACAATAAGCTTTGTGAAGGCTTTAATGATTATACTCGTCTTGTTTACTTTCAAAACTCTTAGTTTGATTATTTATGTCAAAATGGGTAAAACTTCATTATAGTTCGATTTCCAATGTTTCAATGTGAAGTTAAGGCTTAAAACAACGATTTCAATTAAAAATAAGCTTTGTAGATAAAATATGTTTATGCTCGTCTTGTTAAATTTTAAAACTATTAGTTATGATTTTATTATACAAAATCGATAAAACTTCATTATAGTTCCTATGTCCCACGTTTTCAATGTGAAGTTAAGGCTTAAAACAACTATTTCTAGTCACAATAAGCTTTGTGACATTTAATGATTTTACTCGGGTTGTTTACTTTCAAAACTCTTAGTTTGATTATTTATGTCAAAATGGGTAAAACTTCATTATAGTTCGATTTCCCACGTTTTCAATGTGAAGTTAATGCTTAAAACAACTATTTCTAGTCACAATAAGCTTTGTGAAGGCTTTAATGATTATATTCGGCTTGTTTACTTTCAAAACTCTTAGTTTGATTATTTATGTCAAAATGGGTAAAACTTCATTATAGTTCGATTTCCCACGTTTTCAATGTGAAGTTAAGGCTTAAATCAACTATTTCTAGTCACAATAAGCTTTGTGAAGGCTTTAATGATTATACTCGGCTTGTTTACTTTCAAAACTCTTAGTTTGATTATTTATGTCAAAATGGGTAAAACTTCATTATAGTTCGATTTCCAACGTTTCCAATGTGAAGTTAAGGCTTAAAACAACGATTTGTATTAAAAATAAAAGTTTGTAGATAAAATATGCATATACTCGTCTTGTTAAATTTTAAGACTATTAGAATTATGATTTTATACAAAATCGTTAAAACTTCATTTTCGTCGTTAATGTCCCACGTTCCCTACATTAAGTGAAGGCTAAAAACAACGATTTCTAGTCATAATAAGCTTTGTGACATCTTAATGATTATACTCGGGTTGTTTACTTTCAAAACTCTTAGTTTGATTATTTATGTCAAAATGGATAAAACTTCATTATAGTTCGATTTCTAACGTTTTCAATGTGAAGTTAAGGCTTAAAACAACTATTTCTAGTTAAAATAAGCTTTGTGAAGGCTTTAATGATTATATTCGTCTTGTTTACTTTCAAAACTCTTAGTTTGATTATTTATGTCAAAATGGGTAAAACTTCATTATAGTTCGATTTCCCACGTTTTCAATGTGAAGTTAAGGTTTAAAACAACGTATTTCTAGTCACAATAAGCTTTGTGAACATTTTTAATGATTATACTCGGCTTGTTTAGTTTCAAAACTCTTAGTTTGATTATTTATGTCAAAATGGGTAAAACTTCATTATAGTTCGATTTCCCACGTTTTCAATGTGAAGTTAATGTTTAAAACAACTATTTCTAGTTACAATAAGCTTTGTGAAGGCTTTAATGATTATACTCGGCTTGTTTACTTTCAAAACTCTTAGTTTGATTATTTATGTCAAAATGGGTAAAACTTCATTATAGTTCGATTTCCCACGTTTCCAATATGAAGTTAAGGCTTAAAACAACGATTTCTATTAAAAATAAGCGTTTGTAGCTAAAATATGTTTATACTCGTCTTGTTAAATTTTAAAACTATTAGAACTATAATTTTATACAAAATCGTTAAAACTTCATTATCGTCCTATGTCCCACGTTCCCTAATGTGAAGTTAAGGTTAAAAACAACGATTTCTAGTCATAATAAGCTTTGTGAATCTTAATGATTTTACTCGGGTTGTTTACTTTCAAAACTCTTAGTTTGATTATTTATGTCAAAATGGGTAAAACTTCATTATAGTTCGATTTCCAACGTTTCCAATGTGAAGTTAAGGCTTAAAACAACGATTTCAATTAAAAATAAGCGTTTGTAGATAAAATATGTTTATGCTCGTCTTGTTAAATTTTAAAACTATTAGAACTATGATTTTATACAAAATCGTTAAAACTTTATTATCGTCCTATGTCCCACGTTCTCTACGTGAAGTTAAGGCTTTGAAAACAACGATTTCTAGTCACAATAAGCTTTGTGACATCTTAATGATTTTACTCGGGTTGTTTACTTTCAAAACTCTTAGTTTGATTATTTATGTCAAAATGGGTAAAACTTCATTATAGTTCGATTTCCCACGTTTTCAATTTGTAGTTAAGGCTTAAAACAACTATTTCTAGTCCCAATAAGCTTTGTGAAGGCTTTAATGATTATATTCGGCTTGTTTACTTTCAAAACTCTTAGTTTGATTATTTATGTGAAAATGGGTAAAACTTCATTATAGTTCGATTTCCCACGTTTTCAATGTGAAGTTAAGGCTTAAATCAACTATTTCTAGTCCCAATAAGCTTTGTGAAGGCTTTAATGATTATACTCGGCTTGTTTACTTTCAAAACTCTTAGTTTGATTATTTATGTCGAAATGGGTAAAACTTCGTTATAGTTTGATTTCCAACGTTTCCAATGTGAAGTTAAGGCTTAAAACAACGATTTGTATTAAAAATAAGCGTTTGTAGATAAAATATGCATATACTCATCTTGTTATATTTTAAGACTATTAGAATTATGATTTTATACAAAATCGTTAAAACTTCATTATCGTCCTAATGTCCCACGATCCCTACGTGAAGTTTAAGGCTAAAAACAACGATTTCTAGTCATAATAAGCTTTGTGACATCTTAATGATTATACACGGGTTGTTTACTTTCAAAACTCTTAGTTTGATTATTTATGTCAAAATGGATAAAACTTCATTATAGTTCGAGTTCCCACGTTTTCAATGTGAAGTTAAGGCTTAAAACAACTATTTCTAGTCCAAATAAGCTTTGTGAAGGCTTTAATGATTATATTCGGCTTGTTTACTTTCAAAACTCTTAGTTTGATTATTTATGTCAAAATGGGTAAAACTTCATTATAGTTCATTTTCCACGTTTTCAATGTGAAGTTAAGGTTTAAAACAATTATTTCTAGTCACAATAAGCTTTATGAATGGCTTTAATGATTATACTCGGTTGTTTACTTTCAAAACTCTTAGTTTGATTATTTATGTCAAAATTGGTAAAACTTCATTATAGTTCGATTTCCCACGTTTTCAATGTGAAGTTAAAGGTTTAAAACAACTATTTCTAGCCACAATAAGCTTTGTGAAGGCTTTAATGATTATACTCGGCTTTTTACTATCAAAACTCTTAATTTGATTATTTATATCAAAATGGGTAAAACTTCATTATAGTTTGATTTCCCACGTTTCCAACGTGAAGTTAAGGGTTAAAACAACGATTTATATTAAAAATAAAAGTTTGTAGATAAAATACGTTTATGCTCGTCTTGTTAAATTTTAAAACTATTAGAACTATGATTTTATAGAAAATCGTTAAAACTTCATTTCGTCCCATATCCCACGTTCCCTACATTAAAGTTAAGGCTGAAAACAATGATTTCTAGTCACAATAAGCTTTGTGACATCTTAATGAATTTACTCGGGTTGTTTACTTTCAAAACTCTTAGTTTGATTATTTATGTCAAAATGGGTAAAACTTCATTATAGTTCGATTTCCAACGTTTCCAATGTGAAGTTAAGGCTTAAAACAACGATTTGTATTAAAAATAAGCGTTTGTAGATAAAATATGTATATACTCGTCTTGTTAAATTTTAAGACTATTAGAATTATGATTTTATACAAAATCGTTAAAACTTCGTTATCGTCCAATGTCCCACGTTCCCTACGAGAAGAGAAGGCTAAAAACAACGATTTCTAGTCACAATAAGCTTTGTGACATCTTTAATGATTATACTCGGCTTGTTTACTTGTCAAAACTCTTAGTTTGTTTATTTATGTCAAAATGGATAAAACTTCATTATAGTTCGATTTCCCACGTTTTCAATGTGAAGTTAACGCTTAAAACAACTATTTCTAGTTCCAATAAGCTTTGTGAAGGCTTTAATGATTATATTCGGCTTGTTTACTTTCAAAACTCTTAGTTTGATTATTTATGTCAAAATGGGTAAAACTTCATTATAGTTCGATTTCCCACGTTTTCAATGTGAAGTTAAGGTTTAAAACAACTATTTCTAGTCACAATAAGCTTTGTGAACGCTTTAATGATTATACTCGGCTTGTTTACTTTCAAAACTCTTAGTTTGATTATTTATGTCAAAATTGGTAAAACTTCATTATAGTTCGATTTCCCACGTTTTCAATGTGAATTAAAGGTTTAAAACAACTATTTCTAGTCACAATAAGCTTTGTGAAGGCTTTAATGATTATACTCGGCTTGTTTACTATCAAAACTCTTAATTTGATTATTTATATTAAAATGGGTAAAAGTTCATTATAGTTCGATTTCTCACGTTTCCAACGTGAAGTTAAGGGTTAAAACAACAATTTATATTAAAATAAGCGTTTGTAGATAAAATATGTTTATGCTCGTCTTGTTAAATTTTAAAACTATTAGAACTATAATTTTATAGAAAATCGTTAAAACTTCATTTTCGTCCTATATCCCACGTTCCCTACATTAAGTTAAGGCTGAAAACAACGATTTCTAGTCACAATAAGCTTTGTGACATCTTAATGATTTTACTCGGGTTGTTTACTTTCAAAACTCTTAGTTTGATTATTTAAGTCAAAATGGGTAAAACTTCATTATAGTTCGATTTCCAACGTTTCCAATGTGAAGTTAAGGCTTAAAACAACGATTTCTATCAAAAATAAGCGTTTGTAGATAAAATATGTACATACTCATCTTGTTAAATTTTAAGACTATTAGAATTATGATTTTTTACAAAATCGTTAAAACTTCATTATCGTCCTATGTCCCACGTTCCCTACGTGAAGTTTAGGCTGAAAACAACAATTTCTAGTCACAATAAGCTTTATGACATCTTAATGATTTTACTCGGGTTGTTTACTTTCAAAACTCTTAGTTGGATTATTTATGTCAAAATGGGTAAAATTTCATTATAGTTCAATTTCCCACGTTTTCAATGTGAAGTTAAGGCTTAAAACAACTATTTCTAGTCCAAATAAGCTTTGTGAAGGCTTTAATGATTATACTCGGCTTGTTTAGTTTCAAAACTCTTTGTTTGATTATTTATGTCAAAATGGGTAAAACTTCATTATAGTTCAATTTTCCACGTTTTCAATGTGAAGGCAAGGCTTAAAACAACTATTTCTAATCCCAATAAGCTTTGTGAAGGCTTTAAAATGATTATACTCGGTTGTTTACTTTCAAAACTCTTAGTTTGATTATTTATGTCAAAATGGGTAAAACTTCATTATAGTTCGATTTCCCACGTTTTCAATGTGAAGTTAAGGTTTAAAACAACTATTTCTAGTAACAATAAGCTTTGTGAAGGCTTTAATGATTATACTCGGCTTGTTTACTATCAAAACTCTTAATTTGATTATTTATATCAAAATGGGTAAAACTTCATTATAGTTTGATTTCCCACGTTTCCAACGTGAAGTTAAGGGTTAAAACAACGATTTATATTAAAAATAAGCGTTTGTAGATAAAATACGTTTACTGCTCGTCTTGTTAAATTTTAAAACTATTAGAACTATGATTTTATACAAAATCGTTAAAACTTCATTATCGTCCCATGTCCCACGTTCGCTAAGTGAAGTTAAGGCTGAAAACAATGATTTCTAGTCACAATAAGCTTTGTGACATCTTAATGATTTTACTCGGGTTGTTTACTTTCAAAACTCTTAGTTTTATTATTTATGTTAAAATGGGTAAAACTTCATTATAGTTCGATTTCCAACGTTTCCAATGTGAAGTTAAGGCTTAAAACAACGATTTCTATTAAAAATAAGCGTTTGTAGAAAAATATGTATATACTCGTCTTGTTAAATTTTAAGACTATTAGAATTATGATTTTATACAAAATCGTTAAAACTTCTTATCGTCAATGTCCCACGTTCCCTACGAGAAGTGAAGGCTAAAAACAACGATTTCTAGTTACAATAAGCTTTGTGACATCTTAATGATTATACTCGGCTTGTTTACTTTCAAAACTCTTAGTTTGTTTATTTATGTCAAAATGGATAAAACTTCATTATAGTTCGATTTCCCACGTTTTCAATGTGAAGTTAACGCTTAAAACAACTATTTCTAGTCCCAATAAGCTTTGTGAAGGCTTTAATGATTATATTCGGCTTGTTTACTTTCAAAACTCTTAGAATGATTATTTGTGTAAAAATGGGTAAAACTTCATTATAGTTCGATTTCCCACGTTTTCAATGTGAAGTTAAGGTTTAAAACAACTATTTCTAGTCACAATAAGCTTTGTGAACGCTTTAATGATTATACTCGGCTTGTTTACTTTCAAAACTCTTAGTTTGATTATTTATGTCAAAATTGGTAAAACTTCATTATAGTTCGATTTCCCACGTTTTCAATGTGAATTAAAGGTTTAAAACAACTATTTCTAGTCACAATAAGCTTTGTGAAGGCTTTAATGATTATACTCGGCTTGTTTACTATCAAAACTCTTAATTTGATTATTTATATTAAAATGGGTAAAACTTCATTATAGTTCGATTTCTCGTTTCCAACGTGAAGTTAAGGCTTAAAACAACGATTTATATTAAAAATAAGCGTTTGTAGATAAAATATGTTTATGCTCGTCTTGTTAAATTTTAACACTATTAGATCTATGATTTTATAGAAAATCGTTAAAACTTCATTTTCGTCCTATATCCCACGTTCCCACGTTCCCTACATTAAGTTAAGGCTGAAAACAACGATTTCTAGTCACAATAAGCTTTGTGACATCTTAATGATTTTACTCGGGTTGTTTACTTTCAAAACTCTTAGTTTAATTATTTAAGTCAAAATGGGTAAAACTTCATTATAGTTCGATTTCCAACGTTTCCAATGTAAAGTTAAGGCTTAAAACAACGATTTCTATTAAAAATAAGCGTTTGTAGATAAAATATGTACATACTCGTCTTGTTAAATTTTAAGACTATTAGAATTATGATTTTTTACAAAATCGTTAAAACTTCATTATCGCCCTATGTCCCACATTCCCTACGTGAAGTTAAGGCTAAAAAACAACAATTTCTAGTCACAATAAGCTTTATGACATCTTTATGATTTTACTCGGGTTGTTTACTTTCAAAACTCTTAGTTTGATTATTTATGTCAAAATGGGTAAAACTTCATTATAGTTCAATTTCCCACGTTTTCAATGTGAAGTTAAGGCTTAAAACAACTATTTCTAGTCCAAATAAGCTTTGTGAAGGCTTTAATGATTATACTCGGCTTGTTTAGTTTCAAAACTCTTTGTTTGATTATTTATGTCAAAATGGGTAAAACTTCATTATAGTTCAATTTTCCGCGTTTTCAATGTGAAGGTAAGGCTTAAAACAACTATTTCTAATCCCAATAAGCTTTGTGAAGGCTTTAATGATTATACTCGGCTTGTTAACTTTCAAAACTCTTAGTTTGATTATTTATGTCAAAATGGTTAAACTTCATTATAGTTCGATTTCCCACGTTTTCAATGTGAAGTTAAGGTTTAAAACAACTATTTCTAGTCACACTAAGCTTTGTGAAGGCTTTAATGATTATACTCGGCTTGTTTACTATCAAAACTCTTAATTTGATTATTTATATCAAAATGGGTAAAACTTCATTATAGTTCGATTTCCCACGTTTCCAACGTGAAGTTAAGGGTTAAAACAACGATTTATATTAAAAATAAGCGTGTGTAGATAAAATACGTTTCTGCTCGTCTTGTTAAATTTTAAAACTATTAGAACTATGATTTTATACAAAATCGTTAAAACTTCATTATCGTCCCATGTCCCACGTTCGCTACGTGAAGTTAAGGCTGAAAACAATGATTTCTAGTCACAATAAGCTTTGTGACATCTTAATGATTTTACTCGGGTTGTTTACTTTCAAAACTCTTAGTTTTATTATTTATGTTAAAATGGGTAAAACTTCATTATAGTTCGATTTCCAACGTTTCCAATGTGAAGTTAAGGCTTAAAACAACGATTTCTATTAAAAATAAGCGTTTGTAGATAAAATATGTACATACTCGTCTTGTTAAATTTTAAGACTATTAGAATTATGATTTTATACAAAATCGTTAAAACTTCTATATCGTCCTATGTCCCACGATCCTTATGTGAAGTTAAGGTTTAAAACAACTATTTCTAGTCACAATAAGCTTTGTGAACGCTTTAATGATTATACTCGGCTTGTTTACTTTCAAAACTCTTAGTTTGATTATTTATGTCAAAATTGGTAAAACTTCATTATAGTTCGATTTCCCACGTTTTCAATGTGAATTAATGGTTTAAAACAACTATTTCTAGTCACAATAAGCTTTGTGAAGGCTTTAATGATTATACTCGGCTTGTTTACTATCAAAACTCTTAATTTGATTATTTATATCAAAATGGGTAAAACTTCATTATAGTTCGATTTCCCACGTTTCCAACGTGAAGTTAAGGGTTGAAACAACGATTTATATAAAAATAAGCATTTGTAGATAAAATATGTTTATGCTCGTCTTGTTAAATTTTAAAACTATTAGAACTATAATTTTATAGAAAATCGTTAAAACTTCATTTTCGTCCTATATCCCACGTTCCCTACATTAAGTTAAGGCTGAAAACAACGATTTCTAGTCACAATAAGCTTTGTGACATCTTAATGATTTTACTCGGGTTGTTTACTTTCAAAACTCTTAGTTTGATTATTTAAGTCAAAATGGGTAAAACTTCATTATAGTTCGATTTCCAACGTTTCCAATGTGAAGTTAAGGCTTAAAACAACGATTTCTATTAAAAATAAGCGTTTGTAGATAAAATATGTACATACTCGTCTTGTTAAATTTTAAGACTATTAGAATTATGATTTTTTACAAAATCGTTAAAACTTCATTATCGTCCTATGTCCCACGTTCCCTACGTGAAGTTAAGGTTGAAAACAACGATTTCTAGTCACAATAAGCTTTGTGACATCTTAATGATTTTACTCGGGTTGTTTACTTTCAAAACTCTTAGTTTGATTATTTATGTCAAAATGGGTAAAACTTCGTTATAGTTCGATTTCCAACGTTTCCAATGTGAAGTTAAGGCTTAAAACAACGATTTGTATTAAAAATACGCGTTTGTAGATAAAATATGCATATACTCGTCTTGTTAAATTTTAAGACTATTAGAATTATGATTTTATACAAAATCGTTAAAACTTCATCATTCAATGTCCCACGTTCCCTACGAGAAGTGAAGGCTAAAAACAACGATTTCTAGTCACAATAAGCTTTGTGACTTCTAAATGATTATACTCGGCTTGTTTACTTTCAAAACTCTTAGTTTGATTATTTATGTCAAAATGGATAAAACTTCATTATAGTTCGATTTCCCACGTTTTCAATGTGAAGTTAAGGTTTAAAACAACTATTTCTAGTCACAATAAGCTTTGTGAACGCTTTAATGATTATACTCGGGTTGTTTACTTTCAAAACTCTTAGTTTGATTATTTATGTCAAAATGGGTAAAACTTCATTATAGTTCGATTTCCCACGTTTTCAATGTGAAGTTAATGTTTAAAACAACTATTTCTAGTTACAATAAGCTTTGTGAAGGCTTTAATGATTATACTCGGGTTGTTTACTTTCAAAACTCTTAGTTTGATTATTTATGTCAAAATGGGTAAAACTTCGTTATAGTTCGATTTCCAACGTTTCCAATGTGAAGTTAAGGCTTAAAACAACGATTTGTATTAAAAATACGCGTTTGTAGATAAAATATGCATATACTCGTATTGTTAAATTTTAAGACTATTAGAATTATGATTTTATACAAAATCGTTAGAACTTCGTTATCATCCAATGTCCCACGTTCCTACGAGAAGTGAAGGCTAAAAACAACGATTTCTAGTCACAATAAGCTTTGTGACATCTTAATGATTATACTCAGCTTGTTTACTGTCAAAACTCTTAGTTTGATTATTTATGTCAAAATGGATAAAACTTCATTATAGTTCGATTTCCCACGTTTTCAATGTGAACTTAACGCTTAAAACAACTATTTCTAGTACCAATAAGCTTTGTGAAGGCTTTAATGATTATATTCGGCTTGTTTACTTTCAAAACTCTTAGTTTGATTATTTATGTCAAAATGGGTAAAACTTCATTATAGTTCGATTTCCCACGTTTTCAATGTGAAGTTAAGGTTTAAAACAACTATTTCTAGTCACAATAAGCTTTGTGAACGCTTTAATGATTATACTCGGGTTGTTTACTTTCAAAACTCTTAGTTTGATTATTTATGTCAAAATGGGTAAAACTTCATTATAGTTCGATTTCCCACGTTTTCAATGTGAAGTTAATGTTTAAAACAACTATTTCTAGTTACAATAAGCTTTGTGAAGGCTTTAATGATTATACTCGGCTTGTTTACTTTCAAAACTCTTAGTTTGATTATTTATGTCAAAATGGGTAAAACTTCATTATAGTTCGATTTTCCACGTTTCCAATATGAAGTTAAGGCTTAAAACAACGATTTCTATTAAAAATAAGCGTTTGTAGATAAAATATGTTTATGCTCGTCTTGTTAAATTTTAAAACTATTAGAACTATAATTTTATACAAAATCATTAAAACTTCATTATCGTCCTATGTCCCACGTTCCCTACGTGAAGTTAAGGCTTTAAAACAACGATTTCTAGTCACAATAAGCTTTGTGACATCTTAATGATTTTACTCGGGTTGTTTACTTTCAAAACTCTTAGTTTGATTATTTATGTCAAAATGGGTAAAACTTCGTTATAGTTCGATTTCCAACGTTTCCAATGTGAAGTTAAGGCTTAAAACAACGATTTGTATTAAAAATACGCGTTTGTAGATAAAATATGCATATACTCGTCTTGTTAAATTTTAAGACTATTAGAATTATGATTTTATACAAAATCGTTAAAACTTCGTTACATCCAATGTCCCACGTTCCCTACGAAAGTGAAGGCTAAAAACAACGATTTCTAGTCACAATAAGCTTTGTGACTTCTTAATGATTATACTCGGCTTGTTTACTTTCAAAACTCTTAGTTTGATTATTTATGTCAAAATGGATAAAACTTCATTATAGTTCGATTTCCCACGTTTTCAATGTAAAGTTAAGGTTTAAAACAACTATTTCTAGTCACAATAAGCTTTGTGAACGCTTTAATGATTATACTCGGCTTGTTTACTTTCAAAATTCTTAGTTTGATTATTTATGTCATAATTGGTAAAACTTCATTGTTGTTCGATTTCCCACGTTTTCAATGTGAAGTAAAGGTTTAAAACAACTATTTCTAGTCACAATAAGCTTTGTGAAGGCTTTAATGATTATACTCGGCTTGTTTACTATCAAAACTCTTAATTTGATTATTTATATCAAAATGGGTAAAACTTCATTATAGTTCGATTTCCCACGTTTCCAACGTGAAGTTAAGGGTTAAAACAACGATTTATATTAAAAATAAGCGTTTGTAGATAAAATACGTTTATGCTCGTCTTGTTAAATTTTAAAACTATTAGAACTATGATTTTATAGAAAATCGTTAAAATTTCATTTTCGTCCTATATCCCACGTTCCCTACATTAAGTTAAGGCTTAAAACAACGATTTCTAGTCACAATAAGCTTTGTGACATCTTAATGATTTTACTCGGGTTGTTTACTTTCAAAACTCTTAGTTTGATTATTTATGTCAAAATGGGTAAAACTTCGTTATAGTTCGATTTCCAACGTTTCCAATGTGAAGTTAAGGCTTAAAACAACGATTTGTATTAAAAATACGCGTTTGTAGATAAAATATGCATATACTCGTCTTGTTAAATTTTAAGACTATTAGAATTATGATTTTATACAAAATCGTTAAAACTTCGTTACCGTCCAATGTCCCACGTTCAATACGTGAAGTGAAGGCTAAAAACAACGATTTCAAGTCACAATATGCTTTGTGACTTCTTAATGATTATACTCGGCTTTATTACTTTCAAAACTCTTAGTTTGATTATTTATGTCAAAATGGATAAAACTTCATTATAGTTCGATTTCCCACGTTTTCAATGTGAAGTCAAGGTTTAAAACAACTATTTCTAGTCACAATAAGCTTTGTGAACGCTTTAATGATTATACTCGGCTTGTTTACTTTCAAAACTCTTAGTTTGATTATTTATGTCAAAATTGGTAAAACTTCATTGTTGTTCGATTTCCCACATTTTCAATGTGAAGTAAAAGTTTAAAACAACTATTTCTAGTCACAATAAGCTTTGTGAAGGCTTTAATGATTATACTCGGCTTGTTTACTATCAAAACTCTTAATTTGATTATTTATATCAAAATGGGTAAAACTTCATTATAGTTCGATTTCCCACGTTTCCAACGTGAAGTTAAGGGTTAAAACAACGATTTATATTAAAAATAAGCGTTTTTAGATAAAATACGTTTATGCTCGTCTTGTTAAATTTTAAAACTATTAGAACTATGATTTTATAGAAAATCGTTAAAATTTCATTTTCGTCCTATATCCCACGTTCCCTACATTAAGTTAAGGCTGAAAACAACGATTTCTAGTCACAATAAGCTTTGTGACATCTTAATGATTTTACTCGGGTTGTTTACTTTCAAAACTCTTAGTTTGATTATTTATGTCAAAATGGGTAAAACTTCGTTATAGTTCGATTTCCAACGTTTCCAATGTGAAGTTAAGGCTTAAAACAACGATTTGTATTAAAAATAAGCGATTGTAGATAAAATATGCATATACTCGTCTTGTTAAATTTTAAGACTATTAGAATTATGATTTTATACAAAATCGTTAAAACTTCATTATCGTCCTATGTCCCATGTTCCTTACGTGAAGTTAAGGCTAAAACAACGATTTCTAGTCACAATAAGCTTTGTGACATCTTAATGATTTTACTCGGGTTGTTTACTTTCAAAACTCTTAGTTTGATTATTTATGTCAAAATGGGTAAAACTTCGTTATAGTTCGATTTCCAACGTTTCCAATGTGAAGTTAAGGCTTAAAACAACGATTTGTATTAAAAATAAGCGTTTGTAGATAAAATATGCATATACTCGTCTTGTTAAATTTTAAGACTATTAGAATTATGATTTTATACAAAATCGTTAAAACTTCGTTACCGTCCAATGTCCCACGTTCCCTATGAGAAGTGAAGGCTAAAAACAACGATTTCTAGTCACAATAAGCTTTGTGACATCTTAATGATTATACTCAGCTTGTTTACTGTCAAAACTCTTAGTTTGATTATTTATGTCAAAATGGATAAAACTTCATTATAGTTCGATTTCCCACGTTTTCAATGTGAACTTAACGCTTAAAACAACTATTTCTAGTACCAATAAGCTTTGTGAAGGCTTTAATGATTATATTCGGCTTGTTTACTTTCCAAACTCTTAGTTTGATTATTTATGTCAAAATGGGTAAAACTTCATTATAGTTCGATTTCCCACGTTTTCAATGTGAAGTTAAGGTTTAAAACAACTATTTCTAGTCACAATAAGCTTTGTGAACGCTTTAATGATTATACTCGGGTTGTTTACTTTCAAAACTCTTAGTTTGATTATTTATGTCAAAATGGGTAAAACTTCATTATAGTTCGATTTCCCACGTTTTCAATGTGAAGTTAATGTTTAAAACAACTATTTCTAGTTACAATAAGCTTTGTGAAGGCTTTAATGATTATACTCGGGTTGTTTACTTTCAAAACTCTTAGTTTGATTATTTATGTCAAAATGGGTAAAACTTCGTTATAGTTCGATTTCCAACGTTTCCAATGTGAAGTTAAGGCTTAAAACAACGATTTGTATTAAAAATACGCGTTTGTAGATAAAATATGCATATACTCGTATTGTTAAATTTTAAGACTATTAGAATTATGATTTTATACAAAATCGTTAGAACTTCGTTATCAGTCAATGTCCCACGTTCCCTACGAGAAGTGAAGGCTAAAAACAACGATTTCTAGTCACAATAAGCTTTGTGACATCTTAATGATTATACTCAGCTTGTTTACTGTCAAAACTCTTAGTTTGATTATTTATGTCAAAATGGATAAAACTTCATTATAGTTCGATTTCCCACGTTTTCAATGTGAACTTAACGCTTAAAACAACTATTTCTAGTACCAATAAGCTTTGTGAAGGCTTTAATGATTATATTCGGCTTGTTTACTTTCAAAACTCTTAGTTTGATTATTTATGTCAAAATGGGTAAAACTTCATTATAGTTCGATTTCCCACGTTTTCAATGTGAAGTTAAGGTTTAAAACAACTATTTCTAGTCACAATAAGCTTTGTGAACGCTTTAATGATTATACTCGGGTTGTTTACTTTCAAAACTCTTAGTTTGATTATTTATGTCAAAATGGGTAAAACTTCATTATAGTTCGATTTCCCATGTTTTCAATGTGAAGTTAATGTTTAAAACAACTATTTCTAGTTACAATAAGCTTTGTGAAGGCTTTAATGATTATACTCGGCTTGTTTACTTTCAAAACTCTTAGTTTGATTATTTATGTCAAAATGGGTAAAACTTTATTATAGTTCGATTTTCCACGTTTCCAATATGAAGTTAAGGCTTAAAACAACGATTTCTATTAAAAATAAGCGTTTGTAGATAAAATATGTTTATGCTCGTCTTGTTAAATTTTAAAACTATTAGAACTATAATTTTATACAAAATCATTAAAACTTCATTATCGTCCTATGTCCCACGTTCCCTACGTGAAGTTAAGGCTTAAAACAACGATTTCTAGTCACAATAAGCTTTGTGACATCTTAATGATTTTACTCGGGTTGTTTACTTTCAAAACTCTTAGTTTGATTATTTATGTCAAAATGGGTAAAACTTCGTTATAGTTCGATTTCCAACGTTTCCAATGTGAAGTTAAGGCTTAAAACAACGATTTGTATTAAAAATACGCGTTTGTAGATAAAATATGCATATACTCGTCTTGTTAAATTTTAAGACTATTAGAATTATGATTTTATACAAAATCGTTAAAACTTCGTTACAGTCCAATGTCCCACGTTCCCTACGAGAAGTGAAGGCTAAAAACAACGATTTCTAGTCACAATAAGCTTTGTGACTTCTTAATGATTATACTCGGCTTGTTTACTTTCAAAACTCTTAGTTTGATTATTTATGTCAAAATGGATAAAACTTCATTATAGTTCGATTTCCCACGTTTTCAATGTGAAGTTAAGGTTTAAAACAACTATTTCTAGTCACAATAAGCTTTGTGAACGCTTTAATGATTATACTCGGCTTGTTTACTTTCAAAATTCTTAGTTTGATTATTTATGTCAAAATTGGTAAAATTTCATTGTTGTTCGATTTCCCACGTTTTCAATGTGAAGTAAAGGTTTAAAACAACTATTTCTAGTCACAATAAGCTTTGTGAAGGCTTTAATGATTATACTCGGCTTGTTTACTATCAAAACTCTTAATTTGATTATTTATATCAAAATGGGTAAAACTTCATTATAGTTCGATTTCCCACGTTTCCAACGTGAAGTTAAGGGTTAAAACAACGATTTATATTAAAAATAAGCGTTTGTAGATAAAATACGTTTATGCTCGTCATGTTAAATTTTAAAACTATTAGAACTATGATTTTATAGAAAATCGTTAAAATTTCATTTTCGTCCTATATCCCACGTTCCCTACATTAAGTTAAGGCTGAAAACAACGATTTCTAGTCACAATAAGCTTTGTGACATCTTAATGATTTTACTCGGGTTGTTTACTTTCAAAACTCTTAGTTTGATTATTTATGTCAAAATGGGTAAAACTTCGTTATAGTTCGATTTCCAACGTTTCCAATGTGAAGTTAAGGCTTAAAACAACGATTTGTATTAAAAATACGCGTTTGTAGATAAAATATGCATATACTCGTCTTGTTAAATTTTAAGACTATTAGAATTATGATTTTATACAAAATCGTTAAAACTTCGTTATCATTCAATGTCCCACGTTCAATACGTGAAGTGAAGGCTAAAAACAACGATTTCTAGTCACAATATGCTTTGTGACTTCTTAATGATTATACTCGGCTTTATTACTTTCAAAACTCTTAGTTTGATTATTTATGTCAAAATGGATAAAACTTCATTATAGTTCGATTTCCCACGTTTTCAATGTGAAGTCAAGGTTTAAAACAACTATTTCTAGTCACAATAAGCTTTGTGAACGCTTTAATGATTATACTCGGCTTGTTTACTTTCAAAACTCTTAGTTTGATTATTTATGTCAAAATTGGTAAAACTTCATTGTTGTTCGATTTCCCACATTTTCAATGTGAAGTAAAAGTTTAAAACAACTATTTCTAGTCACAATAAGCTTTGTGAAGGCTTTAATGATTATACTCGGCTTGTTTACTATCAAAACTCTTAATTTGATTATTTATATCAAAATGGGTAAAACTTCATTATAGTTCGATTTCCCACGTTTCCAACGTGAAGTTAAGGGTTAAAACAACGATTTATATTAAAAATAAGCGTTTGTAGATAAAATACGTTTATGCTCGTCTTGTTAAATTTTAAAACTATTAGAACTATGATTTTATAGAAAATCGTTAAAATTTCATTTTCGTCCTATATCCCACGTTCCCTACATTAAGTTAAGGCTGAAAACAACGATTTCTAGTCATAATAAGCTTTGTGACATCTTAATGATTTTACTCGGGTTGTTTACTTTCAAAACTCTTAGTTTGATTATTTATGTCAAAATGGGTAAAACTTCGTTATAGTTCGATTTCCAACGTTTCCAATGTGAAGTTAAGGCTTAAAACAACGATTTGTATTAAAAATAAGCGATTGTAGATAAAATATGCATATACTCGTCTTGTTAAATTTTAAGACTATTAGAATTATGATTTTATACAAAATCGTTAAAACTTCATTATCGTCCTATGTCCCATGTTCCTTACGTGAAGTTAAGGCTGAAAACAACGATTTCTAGTCACAATAAGGTTTGTGACATCTTAATGATTAAACTCGGCTTGTTTACTTTCAAAACTCTTAGTTTGATTATTTATGTCAAAATGGGTAAAACTTCATTATAGTTCGATTTTCCACGTTTCCAATATGAAGTTAAGGCTTAAAACAACGATTTCTATTAAAAATAAGCATTTGTAGATAAAATATGTTTATGCTCGTCTTGTTAAATTTTAAAACTATTAGAACTATAATTTTATACAAAATCATTAAAACTTCATTATCGTCCTATGTCCCACGTTCCCTACGTGAAGTTAAGGCTGAAAACAACGATTTCTAGTCACAATAAGCTTTGTGACATCTTAATGATTTTACTCGGGTTGTTTACTTTCAAAACTCTTAGTTTGATTATTTATGTCAAAATGGGTAAGACTTCGTTATAGTTCGATTTCCAACGTTTCCAATGTGAAGTTAAGGCTTAAAACAACGATTTGTATTAAAAATACGCGTTTGTAGATAAAATATGCATATACTCGTCTTGTTAAATTTTAAGACTATTAGAATTATGATTTTATACAAAATCGTTAAAACTTCGTTATCGTCCAATGTCCCACGTTCCCTACGAGAAGTGAAGGCTAAAAACAACGATTTCTAGTCACAATAAGCTTTGTGACTTCTTAATGATTATACTCGGCTTGTTTACTTTCAAAACTCTTAGTTTGATTATTTATGTCAAAATGGATAAAACTTCATTATAGTTCGATTTCCCACGTTTTCAATTTGAAGTTAAGGTTTAAAACAACTATTTCTAGTCACACTAAGCTTTGTGAACGCTTTAATGATTATACTCGGCTTGTTTACTTTCAAAATTCTTAGTTTGATTATTTATGTCAAAATTGGTAAAACTTCATTGTTGTTCGATTTCCCACGTTTTCAATGTGAAGTAAAGGTTTAAAACAACTATTTCTAGTCACAATAAGCTTTGTGAAGGCTTTAATGATTATACTCGGCTTGTTTACTATCAAAACTCTTAATTTGATTATTTATATCAAAATGGGTAAAACTTCATTATAGTTCGATTTCCCACGTTTCCAACGTGAAGTTAAGGGTTAAAACAACGATTTATATTAAAAATAAGCGTTTGTAGATAAAATACGTTTATGCTCGTCTTGTTAAATTTTAAAACTATTAGAACTATGATTTTATAGAAAATCGTTAAAATTTCATTTTCGTCCTATATCCCACGTTCCCTACATTAAGTTAAGGCTGAAAACAACGATTTCTAGTCACAATAAGCTTTGTGACATCTTAATGATTTTACTCGGGTTGTTTACTTTCAAAACTCTTAGTTTGATTATTTATGTCAAAATGGGTAAAACTTCGTTATAGTTCGATTTCCAACGTTTCCAATGTGAAGTTAAGGCTTAAAACAACGATTTGTATTAAAAATACGCGTTTGTAGATAAAATATGCATATACTCGTCTTGTTAAATTTTAAGACTATTAGAATTATGATTTTATACAAAATCGTTAAAACTTCGTTATCGTCAATGTCCCACGTTCAATACGTGAAGTGAAGGCTAAAAACAACGATTTCTAGTCACAATATGCTTTGTGACTTCTTAATGATTATACTCGGCTTTATTACTTTCAAAACTCTTAGTTTGATTATTTATGTCAAAATGGATAAAACTTCATTATAGTTCGATTTCCCACGTTTTCAATGTGAAGTCAAGGTTTAAAACAACTATTTCTAGTCACAATAAGATTTGTGAACGCTTTAATGATTATACTCGGCTTGTTTACTTTCAAAACTCTTAGTTTGATTATTTATGTCAAAATTGGTAAAACTTCATTGTTGTTCGATTTCCCACATTTTCAATGTGAAGTAAAGGTTTAAAACAACTATTTCTAGTCACAATAAGCTTTGTGAAGGCTTTAATGATTATACTCGGCTTGTTTACTATCAAAACTCTTAATTTGATTATTTATATCAAAATGGGTAAAACTTCATTATAGTTCGATTTCCCACGTTTCCAACGTGAAGTTAAGGGTTAAAACAACGATTTATATTAAAAATAAGCGTTTGTAGATAAAATACGTTTATGCTCGTCTTGTTAAATTTTAAAACTATTAGAACTATGATTTTATAGAAAATCGTTAAAATTTCATTTTCGTCCTATATCCCACGTTCCCTACATTAAGTTAAGGCTGAAAACAACGATTTCTAGTCACAATAAGCTTTGTGACATCTTAATGATTTTACTCGGGTTGTTTACTTTCAAAACTCTTAGTTTGATTATTTATGTCAAAATGGGTAAAACTTCGTTATAGTTCGATTTCCAACGTTTCCAATGTGAAGTTAAGGCTTAAAACAACGATTTGTATTAAAAATAAGCGATTGTAGATAAAATATGCATATACTCGTCTTGTTAAATTTTAAGACTATTAGAATTATGATTTTATACAAAATCGTTAAAACTTCATTATCGTCCTATGTCCCATGTTCCTTACGTGAAGTTAAGGCTGAAAACAACGATTTCTAGTCACAATAAGGTTTGTGACATCTTAATGATTATACTCGGCTTGTTTACTTTCAAAACTCTTAGTTTGATTATTTATGTCAAAATGGGTAAAACTTCATTATAGTTCGATTTTCCACGTTTCCAATATGAAGTTAAGGCTTAAAACAACGATTTCTATTAAAAATAAGCGTTTGTAGATAAAATATGTTTATGCTCGTCTTGTTAAATTTTAAAACTATTAGAACTATAATTTTATACAAAATCATTAAAACTTCATTATCGTCCTATGTCCCACGTTCCCTACGTGAAGTTAAGGCTGAAAACAACGATTTCTAGTCACAATAAGCTTTGTGACATCTTAATGATTTTACTCGGGTTGTTTACTTTCAAAACTCTTAGTTTGATTATTTATGTCAAAATGGGTAAAACTTCGTTATAGTTCGATTTCCAACGTTTCCAATGTGAAGTTAAGGCTTAAAACAACGATTTGTATTAAAAATACGCGTTTGTAGATAAAATATGCATATACTCGTCTTGTTAAATTTTAAGACTATTAGAATTATGATTTTATACAAAATCGTTAAAACTTCGTTACCGTCCAATGTCCCACGTTCCCTACGAGAAGTGAAGGCTAAAAACAACGATTTCTAGTCACAATAAGCTTTGTGACTTCTTAATGATTATACTCGGCTTGTTTACTTTCAAAACTCTTAGTTTGATTATTTATGTCAAAATGGATAAAACTTCATTATAGTTCGATTTCCCACGTTTTCAATGTGAAGTTAAGGTTTAAAACAACTATTTCTAGTCACAATAAGCTTTGTGAACGCTTTAATGATTATACTCGGCTTGTTTACTTTCAAAATTCTTAGTTTGATTATTTATGTCAAAATTGGTAAAACTTCATTGTTGTTCGATTTCCCACGTTTTCAATGTGAAGTAAAGGTTTAAAACAACTATTTCTAGTCACAATAAGCTTTGTGAAGGCTTTAATGATTATACTCGGCTTGTTTACTATCAAAACTCTTAATTTGATTATTTATATCAAAATGGGTAAAACTTCATTATAGTTCGATTTCCCACGTTTCCAACGTGAAGTTAAGGGTTAAAACAACGATTTATATTAAAAATAAGCGTTTGTAGATAAAATACGTTTATGCTCGTCTTGTTAAATTTTAAAACTATTAGAACTATGATTTTATAGAAAATCGTTAAAATTTCATTTTCGTCCTATATCCCACGTTCCCTACATTAAGTTAAGGCTTTGAAAACAACGATTTCTAGTCACAATAAGCTTTGTGACATCTTAATGATTTTACTCGGGTTGTTTACTTTCAAAACTCTTAGTTTGATTATTTATGTCAAAATGGGTAAAACTTCGTTATAGTTCGATTTCCAACGTTTCCAATGTGAAGTTAAGGCTTAAAACAACGATTTGTATTAAAAATACGCGTTTGTAGATAAAATATGCATATACTCGTCTTGTTAAATTTTAAGACTATTAGAATTATGATTTTATACAAAATCGTTAAAACTTCGTTACCGTCCAATGTCCCACGTTCAATACGTGAAGTGAAGGCTAAAAACAACGATTTCTAGTCACAATATGCTTTGTGACTTCTTAATGATTATACTCGGCTTTATTACTTTCAAAACTCTTAGTTTGATTATTTATGTCAAAATGGATAAAACTTCATTATAGTTCGATTTCCCACGTTTTCAATGTGAAGTCAAGGTTTAAAACAACTATTTCTAGTCACAATAAGCTTTGTGAACGCTTTAATGATTATACTCGGCTTGTTTACTTTCAAAACTCTTAGTTTGATTATTTATGTCAAAATTGGTAAAACTTCATTGTTGTTCGATTTCCCACATTTTCAATGTGAAGTAAAAGTTTAAAACAACTATTTCTAGTCACAATAAGCTTTGTGAAGGCTTTAATGATTATACTCGGCTTGTTTACTATCAAAACTCTTAATTTGATTATTTATATCAAAATGGGTAAAACTTCATTATAGTTCGATTTCCCACGTTTCCAACGTGAAGTTAAGGGTTAAAACAACGATTTATATTAAAAATAAGCGTTTGTAGATAAAATACGTTTATGCTCGTCTTGTTAAATTTTAAAACTATTAGAACTATGATTTTATAGAAAATCGTTAAAATTTCATTTTCGTCCTATATCCCACGTTCCCTACATTAAGTTAAGGCTGAAAACAACGATTTCTAGTCACAATAAGCTTTGTGACATCTTAATGATTTTACTCGGGTTGTTTACTTTCAAAACTCTTAGTTTGATTATTTATGTCAAAATGGGTAAAACTTCGTTATAGTTCGATTTCCAACGTTTCCAATGTGAAGTTAAGGCTTAAAACAACGATTTGTATTAAAAATAAGCGATTGTAGATAAAATATGCATATACTCGTCTTGTTAAATTTTAAGACTATTAGAATTATGATTTTATACAAAATCGTTAAAACTTCATTATCGTCCTATGTCCCATGTTCCTTACGTGAAGTTAAGGCTGAAAACAACGATTTCTAGTCACAATAAGGTTTGTGACATCTTAATGATTATACTCGGCTTGTTTACTTTCAAAACTCTTAGTTTGATTATTTATGTCAAAATGGGTAAAACTTCATTATAGTTCGATTTTCCACGTTTCCAATATGAAGTTAAGGCTTAAAACAACGATTTCTATTAAAAATAAGCGTTTGTAGATAAAATATGTTTATGCTCGTCTTGTTAAATTTTAAAACTATTAGAACTATAATTTTATACAAAATCATTAAAACTTCATTATCGTCCTATGTCCCACGTTCCCTACGTGAAGTTAAGGCTGAAAACAACGATTTCTAGTCACAATAAGCTTTGTGACATCTTAATGATTTTACTCGGGTTGTTTACTTTCAAAACTCTTAGTTTGATTATTTATGTCAAAATGGGTAAAACTTCGTTATAGTTCGATTTCCAACGTTTCCAATGTGAAGTTAAGGCTTAAAACAACGATTTGTATTAAAAATACGCGTTTGTAGATAAAATATGCATATACTCGTCTTGTTAAATTTTAAGACTATTAGAATTATGATTTTATACAAAATCGTTAAAACTTCGTTACCGTCCAATGTCCCACGTTCCCTACGAAGTGAAGGCTAAAAACAACGATTTCTAGTCACAATAAGCTTTGTGACTTCTTAATGATTATACTCGGCTTGTTTACTTTCAAAACTCTTAGTTTGATTATTTATGTCAAAATGGATAAAACTTCATTATAGTTCGATTTCCCACGTTTTCAATGTGAAGTTAAGGTTTAAAACAACTATTTCTAGTCACAATAAGCTTTGTGAACGCTTTAATGATTATACTCGGCTTGTTTACTTTCAAAATTCTTAGTTTGATTATTTATGTCAAAATTGGTAAAACTTCATTGTTGTTCGATTTCCCACGTTTTCAATGTGAAGTAAAGGTTTAAAACAACTATTTCTAGTCACAATAAGCTTTGTGAAGGCTTTAATGATTATACTCGGCTTGTTTACTATCAAAACTCTTAATTTGATTATTTATATCAAAATGGGTAAAACTTCATTATAGTTCGATTTCCCACGTTTCCAACGTGAAGTTAAGGGTTAAAACAACGATTTATATTAAAAATAAGCGTTTGTAGATAAAATACGTTTATGCTCGTCTTGTTAAATTTTAAAACTATTAGAACTATGATTTTATAGAAAATCGTTAAAATTTCATTTTCGTCCTATATCCCACGTTCCCTACATTAAGTTAAGGCTGAAAACAACGATTTCTAGTCACAATAAGCTTTGTGACATCTTAATGATTTTACTCGGGTTGTTTACTTTCAAAACTCTTAGTTTGATTATTTATGTCAAAATGGGTAAAACTTCGTTATAGTTCGATTTCCAACGTTTCCAATGTGAAGTTAAGGCTTAAAACAACGATTTGTATTAAAAATACGCGTTTGTAGATAAAATATGCATATACTCGTCTTGTTAAATTTTAAGACTATTAGAATTATGATTTTATACAAAATCGTTAAAACTTCGTTACCGTCCAATGTCCCACGTTCAATACGTGAAGTGAAGGCAAAAAACAACGATTTCTAGTCACAATATGCTTTGTGACTTCTTAATGATTATACTCGGCTTTATTACTTTCAAAACTCTTAGTTTGATTATTTATGTCAAAATGGATAAAACTTCATTATAGTTCGATTTCCCACGTTTTCAATGTGAAGTCAAGGTTTAAAACAACTATTTCTAGTCACAATAAGCTTTGTGAACGCTTTAATGATTATACTCGGCTTGTTTACTTTCAAAACTCTTAGTTTGATTATTTATGTCAAAATTGGTAAAACTTCATTGTTGTTCGATTTCCCACATTTTCAATGTGAAGTAAAAGTTTAAAACAACTATTTCTAGTCACAATAAGCTTTGTGAAGGCTTTAATGATTATACTCGGCTTGTTTACTATCAAAACTCTTAATTTGATTATTTATATCAAAATGGGTAAAACTTCATTATAGTTCGATTTCCCACGTTTCCAACGTGAAGTTAAGGGTTAAAACAACGATTTATATTAAAAATAAGCGTTTGTAGATAAAATACGTTTATGCTCGTCTTGTTAAATTTTAAAACTATTAGAACTATGATTTTATAGAAAATCGTTAAACTTTCATTTTCGTCCTATATCCCACGTTCCCTACATTAAGTTAAGGCTGAAAACAACGATTTCTAGTCACAATAAGCTTTGTGACATCTTAATGATTTTACTCGGGTTGTTTACTTTCAAAACTCTTAGTTTGATTATTTATGTCAAAATGGGTAAAACTTCGTCATAGTTCGATTTCCAACGTTTCCAATGTGAAGTTAAGGCTTAAAACAACGATTTGTATTAAAAATAAGCGATTGTAGATAAAATATGCATATACTCGTCTTGTTAAATTTTAAGACTATTAGAATTATGATTTTATACAAAATCGTTAAAACTTCATTATCGTCCTATGTCCCATGTTCCTTACGTGAAGTTAAGGCTGAAAACAACGATTTCTAGTCACAATAAGGTTTGTGACATCTTAATGATTATACTCGGCTTGTTTACTTTCAAAACTCTTAGTTTGATTATTTATGTCAAAATGGGTAAAACTTCATTATAGTTCGATTTTCCACGTTTCCAATATGAAGTTAAGGCTTAAAACAACGATTTCTATTAAAAATAAGCGTTTGTAGATAAAATATGTTTATGCTCGTCTTGTTAAATTTTAAAACTATTAGAACTATAATTTTATACAAAATCATTAAAACTTCATTATCGTCCTATGTCCCACGTTCCCTACGTGAAGTTAAGGCTGAAAACAACGATTTCTAGTCACAATAAGCTTTGTGACATCTTAATGATTTTACTCGGGTTGTTTACTTTCAAAACTCTTAGTTTGATTATTTATGTCAAAATGGGTAAAACTTCGTTATAGTTCGATTTCCAACGTTTCCAATGTGAAGTTAAGGCTTAAAACAACGATTTGTATTAAAAATACGCGTTTGTAGATAAAATATGCATATACTCGTCTTGTTAAATTTTAAGACTATTAGAATTATGATTTTATACAAAATCGTTAAAACTTCGTTACCGTCCAATGTCCCACGTTCCCTACGAGAAGTGAAGGCTAAAAACAACGATTTCTAGTCACAATAAGCTTTGTGACTTCTTAATGATTATACTCGGCTTGTTTACTTTCAAAACTCTTAGTTTGATTATTTATGTCAAAATGGATAAAACTTCATTATAGTTCGATTTCCCACGTTTTCAATGTGAAGTTAAGGTTTAAAACAACTATTTCTAGTCACAATAAGCTTTGTGAACGCTTTAATGATTATACTCGGCTTGTTTACTTTCAAAATTCTTAGTTTGATTATTTATGTCAAAATTGGTAAAACTTCATTGTTGTTCGATTTCCCACGTTTTCAATGTGAAGTAAAGGTTTAAAACAACTATTTCTAGTCACAATAAGCTTTGTGAAGGCTTTAATGATTATACTCGGCTTGTTTACTATCAAAACTCTTAATTTGATTATTTATATCAAAATGGGTAAAACTTCATTATAGTTCGATTTCCCACGTTTCCAACGTGAAGTTAAGGGTTAAAACAACGATTTATATTAAAAATAAGCGTTTGTAGATAAAATACGTTTATGCTCGTCTTGTTAAATTTTAAAACTATTAGAACTATGATTTTATAGAAAATCGTTAAAATTTCATTTTCGTCCTATATCCCACGTTCCCTACATTAAGTTAAGGCTGAAAACAACGATTTCTAGTCACAATAAGCTTTGTGACATCTTAATGATTTTACTCGGGTTGTTTACTTTCAAAACTCTTAGTTTGATTATTTATGTCAAAATGGGTAAAACTTCGTTATAGTTCGATTTCCAACGTTTCCAATGTGAAGTTAAGGCTTAAAACAACGATTTGTATTAAAAATACGCGTTTGTAGATAAAATATGCATATACTCGTCTTGTTAAATTTTAAGACTATTAGAATTATGATTTTATACAAAATCGTTAAAACTTCGTTATCGTCAATGTCCCACGTTCAATACGTGAAGTGAAGGCTAAAAACAACGATTTCTAGTCACAATATGCTTTGTGACTTCTTAATGATTATACTCGGCTTTATTACTTTCAAAACTCTTAGTTTGATTATTTATGTCAAAATGGATAAAACTTCATTATAGTTCGATTTCCCACGTTTTCAATGTGAAGTCAAGGTTTAAAACAACTATTTCTAGTCACAATAAGATTTGTGAACGCTTTAATGATTATACTCGGCTTGTTTACTTTCAAAACTCTTAGTTTGATTATTTATGTCAAAATTGGTAAAACTTCATTGTTGTTCGATTTCCCACATTTTCAATGTGAAGTAAAGGTTTAAAACAACTATTTCTAGTCACAATAAGCTTTGTGAAGGCTTTAATGATTATACTCGGCTTGTTTACTATCAAAACTCTTAATTTGATTATTTATATCAAAATGGGTAAACTTCATTATAGTTCGATTTCCCACGTTTCCAACGTGAAGTTAAGGGTTAAAACAACGATTTATATTAAAAATAAGCGTTTGTAGATAAAATACGTTTATGCTCGTCTTGTTAAATTTTAAAACTATTAGAACTATGATTTTATAGAAAATCGTTAAAATTTCATTTTCGTCCTATATCCCACGTTCCCTACATTAAGTTAAGGCTGAAAACAACGATTTCTAGTCACAATAAGCTTTGTGACATCTTAATGATTTTACTCGGGTTGTTTACTTTCAAAACTCTTAGTTTGAATATTTATGTCAAAATGGGTAAAACTTCGTTATAGTTCGATTTCCAACGTTTCCAATGTGAAGTTAAGGCTTAAAACAACGATTTGTATTAAAAATAAGCGATTGTAGATAAAATATGCATATACTCGTCTTGTTAAATTTTAAGACTATTAGAATTATGATTTTATACAAAATCGTTAACACTTCATTATCGTCCTATGTCCCATGTTCCTTACGTGAAGTTAAGGCTGAAAACAACGATTTCTAGTCACAATAAGGTTTGTGACATCTTAATGATTATACTCGGCTTGTTTACTTTCAAAACTCTTAGTTTGATTATTTATGTCAAAATTGGTAAAACTTCATTATAGTTCGATTTCCCACGTTTTCAATGTGAAGTAAAGGTTTAAAACAACAATTTCTAGCCACAATAAGTTTTGTGAAGGCTTTAATGATTATACTCGGCTTTTTTACTATCAAAACTCTTAATTTGATTATTTATATCAAAATGGGTAAAACTTCATTATAGTTCGATTTCCCACGTTTCCAACGTGAAGTTAAGGGTTAAAACAACGATTTATATTAAAAATAAAAGTTTGTAGATAAAATACGTTTATGCTCGTCTTGTTAAAGTTTAAAACTATTAGAACTATGACTTTATAGAAAATCGGTAAAACTTCAATTTCGTCTTATATCCCACATTCCCTACATTAAGTTAAGGCTGAAAACAACGATTTCTAGTCACAATAAGCTTTGTGACATCTTAATGAATTTACTCGGGTTGTTTACTTTCAAAACTCTTAGTTTGATTATTTATGTCAAAATGGGTTAAACTTCGTTATAGTTCGATTTCCAACGTTTCCAATGTGAAGTTAAGGCTTAAAACAACGATTTGTATTAAAAATAAGCGTTCGTAAATAAAATATGCATATACTCGTCTTGTTAAATTTTAAGACTATTAGAATTATGATTTTATACAAAATCGTTAAAACTTCGTTACCGTCCAATGTCCCACGTTCCCTACGAGAAGTGAAGGCTAAAAACAACGATTTCTAGTCACAATAAGCTTTGTGACATCTTAATGATTATACTCGGCTTGTTTACTGTCAAAACTCTTAGTTTGTTTATTTATGTCAAAATGGATAAAACTTTATTATAGTTCGATTTCCCACGTTTTCAATGTGAAGTTAACGCTTAAAACAACTATTTCTAGTTCCAATAAGCATTGTGAAGGCTCTAATGTTTATATTCGGCTTGTTTACTTTCAAAACTCTTAGTTTGATTATTTATGTCAAAATGGGTAAAACTTCATTATAGTTCGACTTCCCACGTTTTCAATGTGAAGTTAAGGTTTAAAACAACTATTTCTAGTCACAATAAGCTTTGTGAACGCTTTAATGATTATACTCGGCTTGTTTACTTTCAAAACTCTTAGTTTGATTATTTATGTCAAAATTGGTAAAACTTCATAGTAGTTCGATTTCCCACGTTTTCAATGTGAATTAAAGGTTTAAAACAACTATTTCTAGTCACAATAAGCTTTGTGAAGGCTTTAATGATTATACTCGGCTTGTTTACTATCAAAACTCTTAATTTGATTATTTATATTAAAATGGGTAAAAGTTCATTATAGTTCGATTTCTCACGTTTCCAACGTGAAGTTAAGGGTTAAAACAACAATTTATATTAATAATAAGCGTTTGTAGATAAAATATGTTTATGCTCGTCTTGTTAAATTTTAAAACTATTAGAACTATAATTTTATAGAAAATCGTTAAAACTTCATTTTCGTCCTATATCCCACGTTCCCTACATTAAGTTAAGGCTGAAAACAACGATTTCTAGTCACAATAAGCTTTGTGACATCTTAATGATTTTACTCGTTGTTTACTTTCAAAACTCTTAGTTTGATTATTTAAGTCAAAATGGGTAAAACTTCATTATAGTTCGATTTCCAACGTTTCCAATGTGAAGTTAAGGCTTAAAACAACGATTTCTATCAAAAATAAGCGTTTGTAGATAAAATATGTACATACTCGTCTTGTTAAATTTTAAGACTATTAGAATTATGATTTTTTACAAAATCGTTAAAACTTCATTATCGTCCTATGTCCCACGTTCCCTACGTGAAGTTTAGGCTGAAAACAACAATTTCTAGTCACAATAAGCTTTATGACATCTTAATGATTTTACTCGGGTTGTATACTTTCAAAACTCTTAGTTGGATTATTTATGTCAAAATGGGTAAAATTTCATTATAGTTCAATTTCCCACGTTTTCAATGTGAAGTTAAGGCTTAAAACAACTATTTCTAGTCCAAATAAGCTTTGTGAAGGCTTTAATGATTATACTCGGCTTGTTTAGTTTCAAAACTCTTTGTTTGATTATTTATGTCAAAATGGGTAGAACTTCATTATAGTTCAATTTCCCACGTTTTCAATGTGAAGGTAAGGCTTAAAACAACTCTTTCTAATCCCAATAAGCTTTGTGAAGGCTTTAATGATTATACTCGGCTTGTTTACTTTCAACACTCTTAGTTTGATTATTTATGTCAAAATGGGTAAAACTTCGTTATAGTTCGATTTGCCAAGTTTTCAATGTGAAGTTAAGGTTTAAAACAACTATTTCTAGTCACAATAAGCTTTGTGAACGCTTTAATGATTATACTCGGCTTGTTTACTTTCAAAACTCTTAGTTTGATTATTTATGTGAAAATTGGTAAAACTTCATTGTAGTTCGATTTCCCACGTTTTCAATGTGAAGTAAAGGTTTAAAACAACTATTTCTAGTCACAATAAGCTTTGTGAAAGCTTTAATGATTATACTCGGCTTGTTTACTATCAAAACTCTTAATTTGATTATTTATATCAAAATGGGTAAAACTTCATTATAGTTCGATTTCCCACGTTTCCAACGTGAAGTTAAGGGTTAAAACAACGATTTATATTAAAAATAAGCGTTTGTAGATAAAATACGTTTATGCTCGTCTTGTTAAATTTTAAAACTATTAGAACTATGATTTTATAGAAAATCGTTAAAACTTCATTTTCGTCCTATATCCCACGTTCCCTACATTAAGTTAAGGCTGAAAACAACGATTTCTAGTCACAATAAGCTTTGTGACATCTTAATGATTTTACTCGGGTTGTTTACTTTCAAAACTCTTAGTTTGATTATTTATGTCAAAATGGGTAAAACTTCGTTATAGTTCGATTTCCAACGTTTCCAATGTGAAGTTAAGGCTTAAAACAACGATTTGTATTAAAAATAAGCGTTTGTAGATAAAATATGCATATACTCGTCTTGTTAAATTTTAAGACTATTAGAATTATGATTTTATACAAAATCGTTAAAACTTCGTTATCATTCAATGTCCCACGTTCCCTACGAGAAGTGAAGGCTAAAAACAACGATTTCTAGTCACAATAAGCTTTGTGACATCTTAATGATTATACTCAAATTGTTTACTGTCAAAACTGTTAGTTTGATTATTTATGTCAAAATGGATAAAACTTCATTATAGTTCGATTTCCCACGTTTTCAATGTGAACTTAACGCTTAAAACAACTATTTCTAGTACCAATAAGCTTTGTGAAGGCTTTAATGATTATATTCGGCTTGTTTACTTTCAAAACTTTTAGTTTGATTATTTATGTCAAAATGGGTAAAACTTCATTATAGTTCGATTTCCCACGTTTTCAATGTGAAGTTAAGGTTTAAAACAACTATTTCTAGTCACAATAAGCTTTGTGAACGCTTTAATGATTATACTCGGGTTGTTTACTTTCAAAACTCTTAGTTTGATTATTTATGTCAAAATGGGTAAAACTTCATTATAGTTCGATTTCCCACGTTTTCAATGTGAAGTTAATGTTTAAAACAACTATTTCTAGTTACAATAAGCTTTGTGAAGGCTTTAATGATTATACTCGGGTTGTTTACTTTCAAAACTCTTAGTTTGATTATTTATGTCAAAATGGGTAAAACTTCGTTATAGTTCGATTTCCAACGTTTCCAATGTGAAGTTAAGGCTTAAAACAACGATTTGTATTAAAAATACGCGTTTGTAGATAAAATATGCATATACTCGTATTGTTAAATTTTAAGACTATTAGAATTATGATTTTATACAAAATCGTTAGAACTTCGTTATCATCAATGTCCCACGTTCCCTACGAGAAGTGAAGGCTAAAAACAACGATTTCTAGTCACAATAAGCTTTGTGACATCTTAATGATTATACTCACTTTGTTTACTTGTCAAAACTCTTAGTTTGATTATTTATGTCAAAATGGATAAAACTTCATTATAGTTCGATTTCCCACGTTTTCAATGTGAACTTAACGCTTAAAACAACTATTTCTAGTACCAATAAGCTTTGTGAAGGCTTTAATGATTATATTCGGCTTGTTTACTTTCAAAACTCTTAGTTTGATTATTTATGTCAAAATGGGTAAAACTTCATTATAGTTCGATTTCCCACGTTTTCAATGTGAAGTTAAGGTTTAAAACAACTATTTCTAGTCACAATAAGCTTTGTGAACGCTTTAATGATTATACTCGGGTTGTTTACTTTCAAAACTCTTAGTTTGATTATTTATGTCAAAATGGGTAAAACTTCATTATAGTTCGATTTCCCACGTTTTCAATGTGAAGTTAATGTTTAAAACAACTATTTCTAGTTACAATAAGCTTTGTGAAGGCTTTAATGATTATACTCGGCTTGTTTACTTTCAAAACTCTTAGTTTGATTATTTATGTCAAAATGGGTAAAACTTCATTATAGTTCGATTTTCCACGTTTCCAATATGAAGTTAAGGCTTAAAACAACGATTTCTATTAAAAATAAGCGTTTGTAGATAAAATATGTTTATGCTCGTCTTGTTAAATTTTAAAACTATTAGAACTATAATTTTATACAAAATCATTAAAACTTCATTATCGTCCTATGTCCCACGTTCCCTACGTGAAGTTAAGGCTGAAAACAACGATTTCTAGTCACAATAAGCTTTGTGACATCTTAATGATTTTACTCGGGTTGTTTACTTTCAAAACTCTTAGTTTGATTATTTATGTCAAAATGGGTAAAACTTCGTTATAGTTCGATTTCCAACGTTTCCAATGTGAAGTTAAGGCTTAAAACAACGATTTGTATTAAAAATACGCGTTTGTAGATAAAATATGCATATACTCGTCTTGTTAAATTTTAAGACTATTAGAATTATGATTTTATACAAAATCGTTAAAACTTCGTTATCGTCAATGTCCCACGTTCCCTACGAGAAGTGAAGGCTAAAAACAACGATTTCTAGTCACAATAAGCTTTGTGACTTCTTAATGATTATACTCGGCTTGTTTACTTTCAAAACTCTTAGTTTGATTATTTATGTCAAAATGGATAAAACTTCATTATAGTTCGATTTCTCACGTTTTCAATGTGAAGTTAAGGTTTAAAACAACTATTTCTAGTCACAATAAGCTTTGTGAACGCTTTAATGATTATACTCGGCTTGTTTACTTTCAAAATTCTTAGTTTGATTATTTATGTCAAAATTGGTAAAACTTCATTGTTGTTCGATTTCCCACGTTTTCAATGTGAAGTAAAGGTTTAAAACAACTATTTCTAGTCACAATAAGCTTTGTGAAGGCTTTAATGATTATACTCGGCTTGTTTACTATCAAAACTCTTAATTTGATTATTTATATCAAAATGGGTAAAACTTCATTATAGTTCAATTTCCCACGTTTCCAACGTGAAGTTAAGGGTTAAAACAACGATTTATATTAAAAATAAGCGTTTGTAGATAAAATACGTTTATGCTCGTCTTGTAAAATTTTAAAACTATTAGAACTATGATTTTATAGAAAATCGTTAAAATTTCATTTTCGTCCTATATCCCACGTTCCCTACATTAAGTTAAGGCTGAAAACAACGATTTCTAGTCACAATAAGCTTTGTGACATCTTAATGATTTTACTCGGGTTGTTTACTTTCAAAACTCTTAGTTTGATTATTTATGTCAAAATGGGTAAAACTTCGTTATAGTTCGATTTCCAACGTTTCCAATGTGAAGTTAAGGCTTAAAACAACGATTTGTATTAAAAATACGCGTTTGTAGATAAAATATGCATATACTCGTCTTGTTAAATTTTAAGACTATTAGAATTATGATTTTATACAAAATCGTTAAAACTTCGTTACCGTCCAATGTCCCACGTTCAATACGTGAAGTGAAGGCTAAAAACAATGATTTCTAGTCACAATATGCTTTGTGACTTCTTAATGATTATACTCGGCTTTATTACTTTCAAAACTCTTAGTTTGATTATTTATGTCAAAATGGATAAAACTTCATTATAGTTCGATTTCCCACGTTTTCAATGTGAAGTCAAGGTTTAAAACAACTATTTCTAGTCACAATAAGCTTTGTGAACGCTTTAATGATTATACTCGGCTTGTTTACTTTCAAAACTCTTAGTTTGATTATTTATGTCAAAATTGGTAAAACTTCATTGTTGTTCGATTTCCCACATTTTCAATGTGAAGTAAAAGTTTAAAACAACTATTTCTAGTCACAATAAGCTTTGTGAAGGCTTTAATGATTATACTCGGCTTGTTTACTATCAAAACTCTTAATTTGATTATTTATATCAAAATGGGTAAAACTTCATTATAGTTCGATTTCCCACGTTTCCAACGTGAAGTTAAGGGTTAAAACAACGATTTATATTAAAAATAAGCGTTTGTAGATAAAATACGTTTATGCTCGTCTTGTTAAATTTTAAAACTATTAGAACTATGATTTTATAGAAAATCGTTAAAATTTCATTTTCGTCCTATATCCCACGTTCCCTACATTAAGTTAAGGCTGAAAACAACGATTTCTAGTCACAATAAGCTTTGTGACATCTTAATGATTTTACTCGGGTTGTTTACTTTCAAAACTCTTAGTTTGATTATTTATGTCAAAATGGGTAAAACTTCGTTATAGTTCGATTTCCAACGTTTCCAATGTGAAGTTAAGGCTTAAAACAACGATTTGTATTAAAAATAAGCGATTGTAGATAAAATATGCATATACTCGTCTTGTTAAATTTTAAGACTATTAGAATTATGATTTTATACAAAATCGTTAAAACTTCATTATCGTCCTATGTCCCATGTTCCTTGACGTTAAGTTAAGGCTGAAAACAACGATTTCTAGTCACAATAAGGTTTGTGACATCTTAATGATTATACTTGGCTTGTTTACTTTCAAAACTCTTAGTTTGATTATTTATGTCAAAATGGGTAAAACTTCATTATAGTTCGATTTTCCACGTTTCCAATATGAAGTTAAGGCTTAAAACAACGATTTCTATTAAAAATAAGCGTTTGTAGATAAAATATGTTTATGCTCGTCTTGTTAAATTTTAAAACTATTAGAACTATAATTTTATACAAAATCATTAAAACTTCATTATCGTCCTATGTCCCACGTTCCCTACGTGAAGTTAAGGCTGAAAACAACGATTTCTAGTCACAATAAGCTTTGTGACATCTTAATGATTTTACTCGGGTTGTTTACTTTCAAAACTCTTAGTTTGATTATTTATGTCAAAATGGGTAAAACTTCGTTATAGTTCGATTTCCAACGTTTCCAATGTGAAGTTAAGGCTTAAAACAACGATTTGTATTAAAAATACGCGTTTGTAGATAAAATATGCATATACTCGTCTTGTTAAATTTTAAGACTATTAGAATTATGATTTTATACAAAATCGTTAAAACTTCGTTATCGTCAATGTCCCACGTTCCCTACGAGAAGTGAAGGCTAAAAACAACGATTTCTAGTCACAATAAGCTTTGTGACTTCTTAATGATTATACTCGGCTTGTTTACTTTCAAAACTCTTAGTTTGATTATTTATGTCAAAATGGATAAAACTTCATTATAGTTCGATTTCCCACGTTTTCAATGTGAAGTTAAGGTTTAAAACAACTATTTCTAGTCACAATAAGCTTTGTGAACGCTTTAATGATTATACTCGGCTTGTTTACTTTCAAAATTCTTAGTTTGATTATTTATGTCAAAATTGGTAAAACTTCATTGTTGTTCGATTTCCCACGTTTTCAATGTGAAGTAAAGGTTTAAAACAACTATTTCTAGTCACAATAAGCTTTGTGAAGGCTTTAATGATTATACTCGGCTTGTTTACTATCAAAACTCTTAATTTGATTATTTATATCAAAATGGGTAAAACTTCATTATAGTTCGATTTCCCACGTTTCCAACGTGAAGTTAAGGGTTAAAACAACGATTTATATTAAAAATAAGCGTTTGTAGATAAAATACGTTTATGCTCGTCTTGTTAAATTTTAAAACTATTAGAACTATGATTTTATAGAAAATCGTTAAAATTTCATTTTCGTCCTATATCCCACGTTCCCTACATTAAGTTAAGGCTGAAAACAACGATTTCTAGTCACAATAAGCTTTGTGACATCTTAATGATTTTACTCGGGTTGTTTACTTTCAAAACTCTTAGTTTGATTATTTATGTCAAAATGGGTAAAACTTCGTTATAGTTCAATTTCCAACGTTTCCAATGTGAAGTTAAGGCTTAAAACAACGATTTGTATTAAAAATACGCGTTTGTAGATAAAATATGCATATACTCGTCTTGTTAAATTTTAAGACTATTAGAATTATGATTTTATACAAAATCGTTAAAACTTCGTTATCGTCAATGTCCCACGTTCAATACGTGAAGTGAAGGCTAAAAACAACGATTTCTAGTCACAATATGCTTTGTGACTTCTTAATGATTATACTCGGCTTTATTACTTTCAAAACTCTTAGTTTGATTATTTATGTCAAAATGGACAAAACTTCATTATAGTTCGATTTCCCACGTTTTCAATGTGAAGTCAAGGTTTAAAACAACTATTTCTAGTCACAATAAGATTTGTGAACGCTTTAATGATTATACTCGGCTTGTTTACTTTCAAAACTCTTAGTTTGATTATTTATGTCAAAATTGGTAAAACTTCATTGTTGTTCGATTTCCCACATTTTCAATGTGAAGTAAAGGTTTAAAACAACTATTTCTAGTCACAATAAGCTTTGTGAAGGCTTTAATGATTATACTCGGCTTGTTTACTATCAAAACTCTTAATTTGATTATTTATATCAAAATGGGTAAAACTTCATTATAGTTCGATTTCCCACGTTTCCAACGTGAAGTTAAGGGTTAAAACAACGATTTATATTAAAAATAAGCGTTTGTAGATAAAATACGTTTATGCTCGTCTTGTTAAATTTTAAAACTATTAGAACTATGATTTTATAGAAAATCGTTAAAATTTCATTTTCGTCCTATATCCCACGTTCCCTACATTAAGTTAAGGCTGAAAACAACGATTTCTAGTCACAATAAGCTTTGTGACATCTTAATGATTTTACTCGGGTTGTTTACTTTCAAAACTCTTAGTTTGATTATTTATGTCAAAATGGGTAAAACTTCGTTATAGTTCGATTTCCAACGTTTCCAATGTGAAGTTAAGGCTTAAAACAACAATTTGTATTAAAAATAAGCGATTGTAGATAAAATATGCATATACTCGTCTTGTTAAATTTTAAGACTATTAGAATTATGATTTTATACAAAATCGTTAAAACTTCATTATCGTCCTATGTCCCATGTTCCTTACGTGAAGTTAAGGCTGAAAACAACGATTTCTAGTCACAATAAGGTTTGTGACATCTTAATGATTATACTCGGCTTGTTTACTTTCAAAACTCTTAGTTTGATTATTTATGTCAAAATGGGTAAAACTTCATTATAGTTCGATTTTCCACGTTTCCAATATGAAGTTAAGGCTTAAAACAACGATTTCTATTAAAAATAAGCGTTTGTAGATAAAATATGTTTATGCTCGTCTTGTTAAATTTTAAAACTATTAGAACTATAATTTTATACAAAATCATTAAAACTTCATTATCGTCCTATGTCCCACGTTCCCTACGTGAAGTTAAGGCTGAAAACAACGATTTCTAGTCACAATAAGCTTTGTGACATCTTAATGATTTTACTCGGGTTGTTTACTTTCAAAACTCTTAGTTTGATTATTTATGTCAAAATGGGTAAAACTTCGTTATAGTTCGATTTCCAACGTTTCCAATGTGAAGTTAAGGCTTAAAACAACGATTTGTATTAAAAATAAGCGATTGTAGATAAAATATGCATATACTCGTCTTGTTAAATTTTAAGACTATTAGAATTATGATTTTATACAAAATCGTTAAAACTTCATTATCGTCCTATGTCCCATGTTCCTTACGTGAAGTTAAGGCTGAAAACAACGATTTCTAGTCACAATAAGGTTTGTGACATCTTAATGATTATACTTGGCTTGTTTACTTTCAAAACTCTTAGTTTGATTATTTATGTCAAAATGGGTAAAACTTCATTATAGTTCGATTTTCCACGTTTCCAATATGAAGTTAAGGCTTAAAACAACGATTTCTATTAAAAATAAGCGTTTGTAGATAAAATATGTTTATGCTCGTCTTGTTAAATTTTAAAACTATTAGAACTATAATTTTATACAAAATCATTAAAACTTCATTATCGTCCTATGTCCCACGTTCCCTACGTGAAGTTAAGGCTGAAAACAACGATTTCTAGTCACAATAAGCTTTGTGACATCTTAATGATTTTACTCGGGTTGTTTACTTTCAAAACTCTTAGTTTGATTATTTATGTCAAAATGGGTAAAACTTCGTTATAGTTCGATTTCCAACGTTTCCAATGTGAAGTTAAGGCTTAAAACAACGATTTGTATTAAAAATACGCGTTTGTAGATAAAATATGCATATACTCGTCTTGTTAAATTTTAAGACTATTAGAATTATGATTTTATACAAAATCGTTAAAACTTCGTTATCATTCCAATGTCCCACGTTCCCTACGAAAGTGAAGGCTAAAAACAACGATTTCTAGTCACAATAAGCTTTGTGACTTCTTAATGATTATACTCGGCTTGTTTACTTTCAAAACTCTTAGTTTGATTATTTATGTCAAAATGGATAAAACTTCATTATAGTTCGATTTCCCACGTTTTCAATGTGAAGTTAAGGTTTAAAACAACTATTTCTAGTCACAATAAGCTTTGTGAACGCTTTAATGATTATACTCGGCTTGTTTACTTTCAAAATTCTTAGTTTGATTATTTATGTCAAAATTGGTAAAACTTCATTGTTGTTCGATTTCCCACGTTTTCAATGTGAAGTAAAGGTTTAAAACAACTATTTCTAGTCACAATAAGCTTTGTGAAGGCTTTAATGATTATACTCGGCTTGTTTACTATCAAAACTCTTAATTTGATTATTTATATCAAAATGGGTAAAACTTCATTATAGTTCGATTTCCCACGTTTCCAACATGAAGTTAAGGGTTAAAACAACGATTTATATTAAAAATAAGCGTTTGTAGATAAAATACGTTTATGCTCGTCTTGTTAAATTTTAAAACTATTAGAACTATGATTTTATAGAAAATCGTTAAAATTTCATTTTCGTCCTATATCCCACGTTCCCTACATTAAGTTAAGGCTGAAAACAACGATTTCTAGTCACAATAAGCTTTGTGACATCTTAATGATTTTACTCGGGTTGTTTACTTTCAAAACTCTTAGTTTGATTATTTATGTCAAAATGGGTAAAACTTCGTTATAGTTCAATTTCCAACGTTTCCAATGTGAAGTTAAGGCTTAAAACAACGATTTGTATTAAAAATACGCGTTTGTAGATAAAATATGCATATACTCGTCTTGTTAAATTTTAAGACTATTAGAATTATGATTTTATACAAAATCGTTAAAACTTCGTTACCGTCCAATGTCCCACGTTCAATACGTGAAGTGAAGGCTAAAAACAACGATTTCTAGTCACAATATGCTTTGTGACTTCTTAATGATTATACTCGGCTTTATTACTTTCAAAACTCTTAGTTTGATTATTTATGTCAAAATGGATAAAACTTCATTATAGTTCGATTTCCCACGTTTTCAATGTGAAGTCAAGGTTTAAAACAACTATTTCTAGTCACAATAAGATTTGTGAACGCTTTAATGATTATACTCGGCTTGTTTACTTTCAAAACTCTTAGTTTGATTATTTATGTCAAAATTGGTAAAACTTCATTGTTGTTCGATTTCCCACATTTTCAATGTGAAGTAAAGGTTTAAAACAACTATTTCTAGTCACAATAAGCTTTGTGAAGGCTTTAATGATTATACTCGGCTTGTTTACTATCAAAACTCTTAATTTGATTATTTATATCAAAATGGGTAAAACTTCATTATAGTTCGATTTCCCACGTTTCCAACGTGAAGTTAAGGTTAAAACAACGATTTATATTAAAAATAAGCGTTTGTAGATAAAATACGTTTATGCTCGTCTTGTTAAATTTTAAAACTATTAGAACTATGATTTTATAGAAAATCGTTAAAATTTCATTTTCGTCCTATATCCCACGTTCCCTACATTAAGTTAAGGCTGAAAACAACGATTTCTAGTCACAATAAGCTTTGTGACATCTTAATGATTTTACTCGGGTTGTTTACTTTCAAAACTCTTAGTTTGATTATTTATGTCAAAATGGGTAAAACTTCGTTATAGTTCGATTTCCAACGTTTCCAATGTGAAGTTAAGGCTTAAAACAACAATTTGTATTAAAAATAAGCGATTGTAGATAAAATATGCATATACTCGTCTTGTTAAATTTTAAGACTATTAGAATTATGATTTTATACAAAATCGTTAAAACTTCATTATCGTCCTATGTCCCATGTTCCTTACGTGAAGTTAAGGCTGAAAACAACGATTTCTAGTCACAATAAGGTTTGTGACATCTTAATGATTATACTCGGCTTGTTTACTTTCAAAACTCTTAGTTTGATTATTTATGTCAAAATGGGTAAAACTTCATTATAGTTCGATTTTCCACGTTTCCAATATGAAGTTAAGGCTTAAAACAACGATTTCTATTAAAAATAAGCGTTTGTAGATAAAATATGTTTATGCTCGTCTTGTTAAATTTTAAAACTATTAGAACTATAATTTTATACAAAATCATTAAAACTTCATTATCGTCCTATGTCCCACGTTCCCTACGTGAAGTTAAGGCTGAAAACAACGATTTCTAGTCACAATAAGCTTTGTGACATCTTAATGATTTTACTCGGGTTGTTTACTTTCAAAACTCTTAGTTTGATTATTTATGTCAAAATGGGTAAAACTTCGTTATAGTTCGATTTCCAACGTTTCCAATGTGAAGTTAAGGCTTAAAACAACGATTTGTATTAAAAATACGCGTTTGTAGATAAAATATGCATATACTCGTCTTGTTAAATTTTAAGACTATTAGAATTATGATTTTATACAAAATCGTTAAAACTTCGTTATCATCCAATGTCCCACGTTCCCTACGAGAAGTGAAGGCTAAAAACAAGGATTTCTAGTCACAATAAGCTTTGTGACTTCTTAATGATTATACTCGGCATGTTTACTTTCAAAACTCTTAGTTTGATTATTTATGTCAAAATGGATAAAACTTCATTATAGTTCGATTTCCCACGTTTTCAATGTGAAGTTAAGGTTTAAAACAACTATTTCTAGTCACAATAAGCTTTGTGAACGCTTTAATGATTATACTCGGCTTGTTTACTTTCAAAATTCTTAGTTTGATTATTTATGTCAAAATTGGTAAAACTTCATTGTTGTTCGATTTCCCACGTTTTCAATGTGAAGTAAAGGTTTAAAACAACTATTTCTAGTCACAATAAGCTTTGTGAAGGCTTTAATGATTATACTCGGCTTGTTTACTATCAAAACTCTTAATTTGATTATTTATATCAAAATGGGTAAAACTTCATTATAGTTCGATTTCCCACGTTTCCAACGTGAAGTTAAGGGTTAAAACAACGATTTATATTAAAAATAAGCGTTTGTAGATAAAATACGTTTATGCTCGTCTTGTTAAATTTTAAAACTATTAGAACTATGATTTTATAGAAAATCGTTAAAATTTCATTTTCGTCCTATATCCCACGTTCCCTACATTAAGTTAAGGCTGAAAACAACGATTTCTAGTCACAATAAGCTTTGTGACATCTTAATGATTTTACTCGGGTTGTTTACTTTCAAAACTCTTAGTTTGATTATTTATGTCAAAATGGGTAAAACTTCGTTATAGTTCGATTTCCAACGTTTCCAATGTGAAGTTAAGGCTTAAAACAACGATTTGTATTAAAAATACGCGTTTGTAGATAAAATATGCATATACTCGTCTTGTTAAATTTTAAGACTATTAGAATTATGATTTTATACAAAATCGTTAAAACTTCGTTACCGTCAATGTCCCACGTTCAATACGTGAAGTGAAGGCTAAAAACAACGATTTCTAGTCACAATATGCTTTGTGACTTCTTAATGATTATACTCGGCTTTATTACTTTCAAAACTCTTAGTTTGATTATTTATGTCAAAATGGATAAAACTTCATTATAGTTCGATTTCCCACGTTTTCAATGTGAAGTCAAGGTTTAAAACAACTATTTCTAGTCACAATAAGATTTGTGAACGCTTTAATGATTATACTCGGCTTGTTTACTTTCAAAACTCTTAGTTTGATTATTTATGTCAAAATTGGTAAAACTTCATTGTTGTTCGATTTCCCACATTTTCAATGTGAAGTAAAGGTTTAAAACAACTATTTCTAGTCACAATAAGCTTTGTGAAGGCTTTAATGATTATACTCGGCTTGTTTACTATCAAAACTCTTAATTTGATTATTTATATCAAAATGGGTAAAACTTCATTATAGTTCGATTTCCCACGTTTCCAGCGTGAAGTTAAGGGTTAAAACAACGATTTATATTAAAAATAAGCGTTTGTAGATAAAATACGTTTATGCTCGTCTTGTTAAATTTTAAAACTATTAGAACTATGATTTTATAGAAAATCGTTAAAATTTCATTTTCGTCCTATATCCCACGTTCCCTACATTAAGTTAAGGCTGAAAACAACGATTTCTAGTCACAATAAGCTTTGTGACATCTTAATGATTTTACTCGGGTTGTTTACTTTCAAAACTCTTAGTTTGAATATTTATGTCAAAATGGGTAAAACTTCGTTATAGTTCGATTTCCAACGTTTCCAATGTGAAGTTAAGGCTTAAAACAACGATTTGTATTAAAAATAAGCGATTGTAGATAAAATATGCATATACTCGTCTTGTTAAATTTTAAGACTATTAGAATTATGATTTTATACAAAATCGTTAACACTTCATTATCGTCCTATGTCCCATGTTCCTTACGTGAAGTTAAGGCTGAAAAACAACGATTTCTAGTCACAATAAGGTTTGTGACATCTTAATGATTATACTCGGCTTGTTTACTTTCAAAACTCTTAGTTTGATTATTTATGTCAAAATTGGTAAAACTTCATTATAGTTCGATTTCCCACGTTTTCAATGTGAAGTAAAGGTTTAAAACAACAATTTCTAGCCACAATAAGTTTTGTGAAGGCTTTAATGATTATACTCGGCTTTTTTACTATCAAAACTCTTAATTTGATTATTTATATCAAAATGGGTAAAACTTCATTATAGTTCGATTTCCCACGTTTCCAACGTGAAGTTAAGGGTTAAAACAACGATTTATATTAAAAATAAAAGTTTGTAGATAAAATACGTTTATGCTCGTCTTGTTAAATTTTAAAACTATTAGAACTATGATTTTATAGAAAATCGGTAAAACTTCATTTTCGTCTTATATCCCACATTCCCTACATTAAGTTAAGGCTGAAAACAACGATTTCTAGTCACAATAAGCTTTGTGACATCTTAATGAATTTACTCGGGTTGTTTACTTTCAAAACTCTTAGTTTGATTATTTATGTCAAAATGGGTTAAACTTCGTTATAGTTCGATTTCCAACGTTTCCAATGTGAAGTTAAGGCTTAAAACAACGATTTGTATTAAAAATAAGCGTTTGTAAATAAAATATGCATATACTCGTCTTGTTAAATTTTAAGACTATTAGAATTATGATTTTATACAAAATCGTTAAAACTTCGTTACCGTCCAATGTCCCACGTTCCCTACGAGAAGTGAAGGCTAAAAACAACGATTTCTAGTCACAATAAGCTTTGTGACATCTTAATGATTATACTCGGCTTGTTTACTGTCAAAACTCTTAGTTTGTTTATTTATGTCAAAATGGATAAAACTTTATTATAGTTCGATTTCCCACGTTTTCAATGTGAAGTTAACGCTTAAAACAACTATTTCTAGTTCCAATAAGCATTGTGAAGGCTCTAATGTTTATATTCGGCTTGTTTACTTTCAAAACTCTTAGTTTGATTATTTATGTCAAAATGGGTAAAACTTCATTATAGTTCGACTTCCCACGTTTTCAATGTGAAGTTAAGGTTTAAAACAACTATTTCTAGTCACAATAAGCTTTGTGAACGCTTTAATGATTATACTCGGCTTGTTTACTTTCAAAACTCTTAGTTTGATTATTTATGTCAAAATTGGTAAAACTTCATTGTAGTTCGATTTCCCACGTTTTCAATGTGAATTAAAGGTTTAAAACAACTATTTCTAGTCACAATAAGCTTTGTGAAGGCTTTAATGATTATACTCGGCTTGTTTACTATGAAAACTCTTAATTTGATTATTTATATTAAAATGGGTAAAAGTTCATTATAGTTCGATTTCTCACGTTTCCAACGTGAAGTTAAGGGTTAAAACAACAATTTATATTAATAATAAGCGTTTGTAGATAAAATATGATTATGCTCGTCTTGTTAAATTTTAAAACTATTAGAACTATAATTTTATAGAAAATCGTTAAAACTTCATTTTCGTCCTATATCCCACGTTCCCTACATTAAGTTAAGGCTGAAAACAACGATTTCTAGTCACAATAAGCTTTGTGACATCTTAATGATTTTACTCGGGTTGTTTCCTTTCAAAACTCTTAGTTTGATTATTTAAGTCAAAATGGGTAAAACTTCATTATAGTTCGATTTCCAACGTTTCCAATGTGAAGTTAAGGCTTAAAACAACGATTTCTATCAAAAATAAGCGTTTGTAGATAAAATATGTACATACTCGTCTTGTTAAATTTTAAGACTATTAGAATTATGATTTTTTACAAAATCGTTAAAACTTCATTATCGTCCTATGTCCCACGTTCCCTACGTGAAGTTTAGGCTGAAAACAACAATTTCTAGTCACAATAAGCTTTATGACATCTTAATGATTTTACTCGGGTTGTATACTTTCAAAACTCTTAGTTGGATTATTTATGTCAAAATGGGTAAAATTTCATTATAGTTCAATTTCCCACGTTTTCAATGTGAAGTTAAGGCTTAAAACAACTATTTCTAGTCCAAATAACCTTTGTGAAGGCTTTAATGATTATACTCGGCTTGTTTAGTTTCAAAACTCTTTGTTTGATTATTTATGTCAAAATGGGTAAAACTTCATTATAGTTCAATTTTCCACGTTTTCAATGTGAAGGTAAGGCTTAAAACAACTATTTCTAATCCCAATAAGCTTTGTGAAGGCTTTAATGATTATACTCGGTTTGTTTACTTTCAAAACTCTTAGTTTGATTATTTATGTCAAAATGGGTAAAACTTCATTATAGTTCGATTTCCCACGTTTTCAATGTGAAGTTAAGGTTTAAAACAACTATTTCTAGTCACAATAAGCTTTGTGAAGGCTTTAATGATTATACTCGGCTTGTTTACTATCAAAACTCTTAATTTGATTATTTATATCAAAATGGGTAAAACTTCATTATAGTTTGATTTCCCACGTTTCCAACGTGAAGTTAAGGGTTAAAACAACGATTTATATTAAAAATAAGCGTTTGTAGATAAAATACGTTTTTGCTCGTCATGTTAAATTTTAAAACTATTAGAACTATGATTTTATACAAAATCGTTAAAACTTCATTATCGTCCCATGTCCCACGTTCGCTAAGTGAAGTTAAGGCTGAAAACAATGATTTCTAGTCACAACAAGCTTTGTGACATCTTAATGATTTTACTCGGGTTGTTTACTTTCAAAACTCTTAGTTTTATTATTTATGTTAAAATGGGTAAAACTTCATTATAGTTCGATTTCCAACGTTTCCAATGTGAAGTTAAGGCTTAAAACAACGATTTCTATTAAAAATAAGCGTTTGTCGAAAAAATATGTATATACTCGTCTTGTTAAATTTTAAGACTATTAGAATTATGATTTTATACAAAATCGTTAAAACTTCGTTACCGTCCAATGTCCCACGTTCCCTACGAGAAGTGAAGGCTAAAAATAACGATTTCTAGTCACAATAAGCTTTGTGACATCTTAATGATTATACTCGGCTTGTTTACTGTCAAAACTCTTAGTTTGTTTATTTATGTCAAAATGGATAAAACTTCATTATAGTTCGATTTCCCACGTTTTCAATGTGAAGTTAACGCTTAAAACAACTATTTCTAGTCCCAATAAGCTTTGTGAAGGCTTTAATGATTATATTCGGCTTGTTTACTTTCAAAACTCTTAGAATGATTATTTGTGTCAAAATGGGTAAAACTTCATTATAGTTCGATTTCCCACGTTTTCAATGTGAAGTTAAGGTTTAAAACAACTATTTCTAGTCACAATAAGCTTTGTGAACGCTTTAATGATTATACCCAGCTTGTTTACTTTCAAAACTCTTAGTTTGATTATTTATGTCAAAATTGGTAAAACTTCATTATAGTTCGATTTCCCACGTTTTCAATGTGAATTAAAGGTTTAAAACAACTATTTCTAGTCACAATAAGCTTTGCGAAGGCTTTAATGATTATACTCGGCTTGTTTACTATCAAAACTCTTAATTTGATTATTTATATTAAAACGGGTAAAAGTTCATTATAGTTCGATTTCTCACGTTTCCAACGTGAAGTTAAGGGTTAAAAAAACGATTTATATTAAAAATAAGCGTTTGTAGATAAAATATGTTTATGCTCGTCTTGTTAAATTTTAACACTATTAGATCTATGATTTTATAGAAAATCGTTAAAACTTCATTTTCGTCCTATATCCCACGTTCCCTACATTAAGTTAAGGCTGAAAACAACGATTTCTAGTCACAATAAGCTTTGTGACATCTTAATGATTTTACTCGGGTTGTTTACTTTCAAAACTCTTAGTTTGATTATTTAAGTCAAAATGGGTAAAACTTCATTATAGTTCGATTTCCAACGTTTCCAATGTAAAGTTAAGGCTTAAAACGACGATTTCTATTAAAAATAAGCGTTTGTAGATAAAATATGTACATACTCGTCTTGTTAAATTTTAAGACTATTAGAATTATGATTTTTTACAAAATCGTTAAAACTTCATTATCGCCCTATGTCCCACATTCCCTACGTGAAGTTAAGGCTGAAAACAACAATTTCTAGTCACAATAAGCTTTGTGACATCTTAATGATTTTACTCGGGTTGTTTACTTTCAAAACTCTTAGTTTGATTATTTATGTCAAAATGGGTAAAACTTCGTTATAGTTCGATTTCCAACGTTTCCAATGTGAAGTTAAGGCTTAAAACAACGATTTGTATTAAAAATAAGCGATTGTAGATAAAATATGCATATACTCGTCTTGTTAAATTTTAAGACTATTAGAATTATGATTTTATACAAAATCGTTAAAACTTCATTATCGTCCTATGTCCCATGTTCCTTACGTGAAGTTAAGGCTGAAAACAACGATTTCTAGTCACAATAAGGTTTGTGACATCTTAATGATTATACTTGGCTTGTTTACTTTCAAAACTCTTAGTTTGATTATTTATGTCAAAATGGGTAAAACTTCATTATAGTTCGATTTTCCACGTTTCCAATATGAAGTTAAGGCTTAAAACAACGATTTCTATTAAAAATAAGCGTTTGTAGATAAAATATGTTTATGCTCGTCTTGTTAAATTTTAAAACTATTAGAACTATAATTTTATACAAAATCATTAAAACTTCATTATCGTCCTATGTCCCACGTTCCCTACGTGAAGTTAAGGCTGAAAACAACGATTTCTAGTCACAATAAGCTTTGTGACATCTTAATGATTTTACTCGGGTTGTTTACTTTCAAAACTCTTAGTTTGATTATTTATGTCAAAATGGGTAAAACTTCGTTATAGTTCGATTTCCAACGTTTCCAATGTGAAGTTAAGGCTTAAAACAACGATTTGTATTAAAAATACGCGTTTGTAGATAAAATATGCATATACTCGTCTTGTTAAATTTTAAGACTATTAGAATTATGATTTTATACAAAATCGTTAAAACTTCGTTATCAGTCCAATGTCCCACGTTCCCTACGAGAAGTGAAGGCTAAAAACAACGATTTCTAGTCACAATAAGCTTTGTGACTTCTTAATGATTATACTCGGCATGTTTACTTTCAAAACTCTTAGTTTGATTATTTATGTCAAAATGGATAAAACTTCATTATAGTTCGATTTCCCACGTTTTCAATGTGAAGTTAAGGTTTAAAACAACTATTTCTAGTCACAATAAGCTTTGTGAACGCTTTAATGATTATACTCGGCTTGTTTACTTTCAAAATTCTTAGTTTGATTATTTATGTCAAAATTGGTAAAACTTCATTGTTGTTCGATTTCCCACGTTTTCAATGTGAAGTAAAGGTTTAAAACAACTATTTCTAGTCACAATAAGCTTTGTGAAGGCTTTAATGATTATACTCGGCTTGTTTACTATCAAAACTCTTAATTTGATTATTTATATCAAAATGGGTAAAACTTCATTATAGTTCGATTTCCCACGTTTCCAACGTGAAGTTAAGGGTTAAAACAACGATTTATATTAAAAATAAGCGTTTGTAGATAAAATACGTTTATGCTCGTCTTGTTAAATTTTAAAACTATTAGAACTATGATTTTATAGAAAATCGTTAAAATTTCATTTTCGTCCTATATCCCACGTTCCCTACATTAAGTTAAGGCTGAAAACAACGATTTCTAGTCACAATAAGCTTTGTGACATCTTAATGATTTTACTCGGGTTGTTTACTTTCAAAACTCTTAGTTTGATTATTTATGTCAAAATGGGTAAAACTTCGTTATAGTTCGATTTCCAACGTTTCCAATGTGAAGTTAAGGCTTAAAACAACGATTTGTATTAAAAATACGCGTTTGTAGATAAAATATGCATATACTCGTCTTGTTAAATTTTAAGACTATTAGAATTATGATTTTATACAAAATCGTTAAAACTTCGTTATCGTCAATGTCCCACGTTCAATACGTGAAGTGAAGGCTAAAAACAACGATTTCTAGTCACAATATGCTTTGTGACTTCTTAATGATTATACTCGGCTTTATTACTTTCAAAACTCTTAGTTTGATTATTTATGTCAAAATGGATAAAACTTCATTATAGTTCGATTTCCCACGTTTTCAATGTGAAGTCAAGGTTTAAAACAACTATTTCTAGTCACAATAAGATTTGTGAACGCTTTAATGATTATACTCGGCTTGTTTACTTTCAAAACTCTTAGTTTGATTATTTATGTCAAAATTGGTAAAACTTCATTGTTGTTCGATTTCCCACATTTTCAATGTGAAGTAAAGGTTTAAAACAACTATTTCTAGTCACAATAAGCTTTGTGAAGGCTTTAATGATTATACTCGGCTTGTTTACTATCAAAACTCTTAATTTGATTATTTATATCAAAATGGGTAAAACTTCATTATAGTTCGATTTCCCACGTTTCCAGCGTGAAGTTAAGGGTTAAAACAACGATTTATATTAAAAATAAGCGTTTGTAGATAAAATACGTTTATGCTCGTCTTGTTAAATTTTAAAACTATTAGAACTATGATTTTATACAAAATCGTTAAAATTTCATTTTCGTCCTATATCCCACGTTCCCTACATTAAGTTAAGGCTGAAAACAACGATTTCTAGTCACAATAAGCTTTGTGACATCTTAATGATTTTACTCGGGTTGTTTACTTTCAAAACTCTTAGTTTGAATATTTATGTCAAAATGGGTAAAACTTCGTTATAGTTCGATTTCCAACGTTTCCAATGTGAAGTTAAGGCTTAAAACAACGATTTGTATTAAAAATAAGCGATTGTAGATAAAATATGCATATACTCGTCTTGTTAAATTTTAAGACTATTAGAATTATGATTTTATACAAAATCGTTAACACTTCATTATCGTCCTATGTCCCATGTTCCTTACGTGAAGTTAAGGCTGAAAACAACGATTTCTAGTCACAATAAGGTTTGTGACATCTTAATGATTATACTCGGCTTGTTTACTTTCAAAACTCTTAGTTTGATTATTTATGTCAAAATTGGTAAAACTTCATTATAGTTCGATTTCCCACGTTTTCAATGTGAAGTAAAGGTTTAAAACAACAATTTCTAGCCACAATAAGTTTTGTGAAGGCTTTAATGATTATACTCGGCTTTTTTACTATCAAAACTCTTAATTTGATTATTTATATCAAAATGGGTAAAACTTCATTATAGTTCGATTTCCCACGTTTCCAACGTGAAGTTAAGGGTTAAAACAACGATTTATATTAAAAATAAAAGTTTGTAGATAAAATACGTTTATGCTCGTCTTGTTAAATTTTAAAACTATTAGAACTATGATTTTATAGAAAATCGGTAAAACTTCATTTTCGTCTTATATCCCACATTCCCTACATTAAGTTAAGGCTGAAAACAACGATTTCTAGTCACAATAAGCTTTGTGACATCTTAATGAATTTACTCGGGTTGTTTACTTTCAAAACTCTTAGTTTGATTATTTATGTCAAAATGGGTTAAACTTCGTTATAGTTCGATTTCCAACGTTTCCAATGTGAAGTTAAGGCTTAAAACAACGATTTGTATTAAAAATAAGCGTTTGTAAATAAAATATGCATATACTCGTCTTGTTAAATTTTAAGACTATTAGAATTATGATTTTATACAAAATCGTTAAAACTTCGTTATTCAATGTCCCACGTTCCCTACGAGAAGTGAAGGCTAAAAACAACGATTTCTAGTCACAATAAGCTTTGTGACATCTTAATGATTATACTCGGCTTGTTTACTCTTGTCAAAACTCTTAGTTTGTTTATTTATGTCAAAATGGATAAAACTTTATTATAGTTCGATTTCCCACGTTTTCAATGTGAAGTTAACGCTTAAAACAACTATTTCTAGTTCCAATAAGCATTGTGAAGGCTCTAATGTTTATATTCGGCTTGTTTACTTTCAAAACTCTTAGTTTGATTATTTATGTCAAAATGGGTAAAACTTCATTATAGTTCGACTTCCCACGTTTTCAATGTGAAGTTAAGGTTTAAAACAACTATTTCTAGTCACAATAAGCTTTGTGAACGCTTTAATGATTATACTCGGCTTGTTTACTTTCAAAACTCTTAGTTTGATTATTTATGTCAAAATTGGTAAAACTTCATTGTAGTTCGATTTCCCACGTTTTCAATGTGAATTAAAGGTTTAAAACAACTATTTCTAGTCACAATAAGCTTTGTGAAGGCTTTAATGATTATACTCGGCTTGTTTACTATGAAAACTCTAAATTTGATTATTTATATTAAAATGGGTAAAAGTTCATTATAGTTCGATTTCTCACGTTTCCAACGTGAAGTTAAGGGTTAAAACAACAATTTATATTAATAATAAGCGTTTGTAGATAAAATATGATTATGCTCGTCTTGTTAAATTTTAAAACTATTAGAACTATAATTTTATAGAAAATCGTTAAAACTTCATTTTCGTCCTATATCCCACGTTCCCTACATTAAGTTAAGGCTGAAAACAACGATTTCTAGTCACAATAAGCTTTGTGACATCTTAATGATTTTACTCGGGTTGTTTCCTTTCAAAACTCTTAGTTTGATTATTTAAGTCAAAATGGGTAAAACTTCATTATAGTTCGATTTCCAACGTTTCCAATGTGAAGTTAAGGCTTAAAACAACGATTTCTATCAAAAATAAGCGTTTGTAGATAAAATATGTACATACTCGTCTTGTTAAATTTTAAGACTATTAGAATTATGATTTTTTACAAAATCGTTAAAACTTCATTATCGTCCTATGTCCCACGTTCCCTACGTGAAGTTTAGGCTGAAAACAACAATTTCTAGTCACAATAAGCTTTATGACATCTTAATGATTTTACTCGGGTTGTATACTTTCAAAACTCTTAGTTGGATTATTTATGTCAAAATGGGTAAAATTTCATTATAGTTCAATTTCCCACGTTTTCAATGTGAAGTTAAGGCTTAAAACAACTATTTCTAGTCCAAATAAGCTTTGTGAAGGCTTTAATGATTATACTCGGCTTGTTTAGTTTCAAAACTCTTTGTTTGATTATTTATGTCAAAATGGGTAAAACTTCATTATAGTTCAATTTTCCACGTTTTCAATGTGAAGGTAAGGCTTAAAACAACTATTTCTAATCCCAATAAGCTTTGTGAAGGCTTTAATGATTATACTCGGTTTGTTTACTTTCAAAACTCTTAGTTTGATTATTTATGTCAAAATGGGTAAAACTTCATTATAGTTCGATTTCCCACGTTTTCAATGTGAAGTTAAGGTTTAAAACAACTATTTCTAGTCACAATAAGCTTTGTGAAGGCTTTAATGATTATACTCGGCTTGTTTACTATCAAAACTCTTAATTTGATTATTTATATCAAAATGGGTAAAACTTCATTATAGTTTGATTTCCCACGTTTCCAACGTGAAGTTAAGGGTTAAAACAACGATTTATATTAAAAATAAGCGTTTGTAGATAAAATACGTTTTTGCTCGTCATGTTAAATTTTAAAACTATTAGAACTATGATTTTATACAAAATCGTTAAAACTTCATTATCGTCCCATGTCCCACGTTCGCTAAGTGAAGTTAAGGCTGAAAACAATGATTTCTAGTCACAACAAGCTTTGTGACATCTTAATGATTTTACTCGGGTTGTTTACTTTCAAAACTCTTAGTTTTATTATTTATGTTAAAATGGGTAAAACTTCATTATAGTTCGATTTCCAACGTTTCCAATGTGAAGTTAAGGCTTAAAACAACGATTTCTATTAAAAATAAGCGTTTGTCGAAAAAATATGTATATACTCGTCTTGTTAAATTTTAAGACTATTAGAATTATGATTTTATACAAAATCGTTAAAACTTCGTTATCGTCAATGTCCCACGTTCCCTACGAGAAGTGAAGGCTAAAAATAACGATTTCTAGTCACAATAAGCTTTGTGACATCTTAATGATTATACTCGGCTTGTTTACTGTCAAAACTCTTAGTTTGTTTATTTATGTCAAAATGGATAAAACTTCATTATAGTTCGATTTCCCACGTTTTCAATGTGAAGTTAACGCTTAAAACAACTATTTCTAGTCCCAATAAGCTTTGTGAAGGCTTTAATGATTATATTCGGCTTGTTTACTTTCAAAACTCTTAGAATGATTATTTGTGTCAAAATGGGTAAAACTTCATTATAGTTCGATTTCCCACGTTTTCAATGTGAAGTTAAGGTTTAAAACAACTATTTCTAGTCACAATAAGCTTTGTGAACGCTTTAATGATTATACCCAGCTTGTTTACTTTCAAAACTCTTAGTTTGATTATTTATGTCAAAATTGGTAAAACTTCATTATAGTTCGATTTCCCACGTTTTCAATGTGAATTAAAGGTTTAAAACAACTATTTCTAGTCACAATAAGCTTTGCGAAGGCTTTAATGATTATACTCGGCTTGTTTACTATCAAAACTCTTAATTTGATTATTTATATTAAAACGGGTAAAAGTTCATTATAGTTCGATTTCTCACGTTTCCAACGTGAAGTTAAGGGTTAAAAAACGATTTATATTAAAAATAAGCGTTTGTAGATAAAATATGTTTATGCTCGTCTTGTTAAATTTTAACACTATTAGATCTATGATTTTATAGAAAATCGTTAAAACTTCATTTTCGTCCTATATCCCACGTTCCCTACATTAAGTTAAGGCTGAAAACAACGATTTCTAGTCACAATAAGCTTTGTGACATCTTAATGATTTTACTCGGGTTGTTTACTTTCAAAACTCTTAGTTTGATTATTTAAGTCAAAATGGGTAAAACTTCATTATAGTTCGATTTCCAACGTTTCCAATGTAAAGTTAAGGCTTAAAACGACGATTTCTATTAAAAATAAGCGTTTGTAGATAAAATATGTACATACTCGTCTTGTTAAATTTTAAGACTATTAGAATTATGATTTTTTACAAAATCGTTAAAACTTCATTATCGCCCTATGTCCCACATTCCCTACGTGAAGTTAAGGCTGAAAACAACAATTTCTAGTCACAATAAGCTTTGTGACATCTTAATGATTTTACTCGGGTTGTTTACTTTCAAAACTCTTAGTTTGATTATTTATGTCAAAATGGGTAAAACTTCGTTATAGTTCGATTTCCAACGTTTCCAATGTGAAGTTAAGGCTTAAAACAACGATTTGTATTAAAAATAAGCGATTGTAGATAAAATATGCATATACTCGTCTTGTTAAATTTTAAGACTATTAGAATTATGATTTTATACAAAATCGTTAAAACTTCATTATCGTCCTATGTCCCATGTTCCTTACGTGAAGTTAAGGCTGAAAACAACGATTTCTAGTCACAATAAGGTTTGTGACATCTTAATGATTATACTTGGCTTGTTTACTTTCAAAACTCTTAGTTTGATTATTTACGTCAAAATGGGTAAAACTTCATTATAGTTCGATTTTCCACGTTTCCAATATGAAGTTAAGGCTTAAAACAACGATTTCTATTAAAAATAAGCGTTTGTAGATAAAATATGTTTATGCTCGTCTTGTTAAATTTTAAAACTATTAGAACTATAATTTTATACAAAATCATTAAAACTTCATTATCGTCCTATGTCCCACGTTCCCTACGTGAAGTTAAGGCTGAAAACAACGATTTCTAGTCACAATAAGCTTTGTGACATCTTAATGATTTTACTCGGGTTGTTTACTTTCAAAACTCTTAGTTTGATTATTTATGTCAAAATGGGTAAAACTTCGTTATAGTTCGATTTCCAACGTTTCCAATGTGAAGTTAAGGCTTAAAACAACGATTTGTATTAAAAATACGCGTTTGTAGATAAAATATGCATATACTCGTCTTGTTAAATTTTAAGACTATTAGAATTATGATTTTATACAAAATCGTTAAAACTTCGTTACCGTCCAATGTCCCACGTTCCCTACGAGAAGTGAAGGCTAAAAACAACGATTTCTAGTCACAATAAGCTTTGTGACTTCTTAATGATTATACTCGGCTTGTTTACTTTCAAAACTCTTAGTTTGATTATTTATGTCAAAATGGATAAAACTTCATTATAGTTCGATTTCCCACGTTTTCAATGTGAAGTTAAGGTTTAAAACAACTATTTCTAGTCACAATAAGCTTTGTGAACGCTTTAATGATTATACTCGGCTTGTTTACTTTCAAAATTCTTAGTTTGATTATTTATGTCAAAATTGGTAAAACTTCATTGTTGTTCGATTTCCCACGTTTTCAATGTGAAGTAAAGGTTTAAAACAACTATTTCTAGTCACAATAAGCTTTGTGAAGGCTTTAATGATTATACTCGGCTTGTTTACTATCAAAACTCTTAATTTGATTATTTATATCAAAATGGGTAAAACTTCATTATAGTTCGATTTCCCACGTTTCCAACGTGAAGTTAAGGGTTAAAACAACGATTTATATTAAAAATAAGCGTTTGTAGATAAAATACGTTTATGCTCGTCTTGTTAAATTTTAAAACTATTAGAACTATGATTTTATAGAAAATCGTTAAAATTTCATTTTCGTCCTATATCCCACGTTCCCTACATTAAGTTAAGGCTGAAAACAACGATTTCTAGTCACAATAAGCTTTGTGACATCTTAATGATTTTACTCGGGTTGTTTACTTTCAAAACTCTTAGTTTGATTATTTATGTCAAAATGGGTAAAACTTCGTTATAGTTCAATTTCCAACGTTTCCAATGTGAAGTTAAGGCTTAAAACAACGATTTGTATTAAAAATACGCGTTTGTAGATAAAATATGCATATACTCGTCTTGTTAAATTTTAAGACTATTAGAATTATGATTTTATACAAAATCGTTAAAACTTCGTTACCGTCCAATGTCCCACGTTCAATACGTGAAGTGAAGGCTAAAAACAACGATTTCTAGTCACAATATGCTTTGTGACTTCTTAATGATTATACTCGGCTTTATTACTTTCAAAACTCTTAGTTTGATTATTTATGTCAAAATGGATAAAACTTCATTATAGTTCGATTTCCCACGTTTTCAATGTGAAGTCAAGGTTTAAAACAACTATTTCTAGTCACAATAAGATTTGTGAACGCTTTAATGATTATACTCGTCTTGTTTACTTTCAAAACTCTTAGTTTGATTATTTATGTCAAAATTGGTAAAACTTCATTGTTGTTCGATTTCCCACATTTTCAATGTGAAGTAAAGGTTTAAAACAACTATTTCTAGTCACAATAAGCTTTGTGAAGGCTTTAATGATTATACTCGGCTTGTTTACTATCAAAACTCTTAATTTGATTATTTATATCAAAATGGGTAAAACTTCATTATAGTTCGATTTCCCACGTTTCCAACGTGAAGTTAAGGGTTAAAACAACGATTTATATTAAAAATAAGCGTTTGTAGATAAAATACGTTTATGCTCGTCTTGTTAAATTTTAAAACTATTAGAACTATGATTTTATAGAAAATCGTTAAAATTTCATTTTCGTCCTATATCCCACGTTCCCTACATTAAGTTAAGGCTGAAAACAACGATTTCTAGTCACAATAAGCTTTGTGACATCTTAATGATTTTACTCGGGTTGTTTACTTTCAAAACTCTTAGTTTGATTATTTATGTCAAAATGGGTAAAACTTCGTTATAGTTCGATTTCCAACGTTTCCAATGTGAAGTTAAGGCTTAAAACAACAATTTGTATTAAAAATAAGCGATTGTAGATAAAATATGCATATACTCGTCTTGTTAAATTTTAAGACTATTAGAATTATGATTTTATACAAAATCGTTAAAACTTCATTATCGTCCTATGTCCCATGTTCCTTACGTGAAGTTAAGGCTGAAAACAACGATTTCTAGTCACAATAAGGTTTGTGACATCTTAATGATTATACTCGGCTTGTTTACTTTCAAAACTCTTAGTTTGATTATTTATGTCAAAATGGGTAAAACTTCATTATAGTTCGATTTTCCACGTTTCCAATATGAAGTTAAGGCTTAAAACAACGATTTCTATTAAAAATAAGCGTTTGTAGATAAAATATGTTTATGCTCGTCTTGTTAAATTTTAAAACTATTAGAACTATAATTTTATACAAAATCATTAAAACTTCATTATCGTCCTATGTCCCACGTTCCCTACGTGAAGTTAAGGCTGAAAACAACGATTTCTAGTCACAATAAGCTTTGTGACATCTTAATGATTTTACTCGGGTTGTTTACTTTCAAAACTCTTAGTTTGATTATTTATGTCAAAATGGGTAAAACTTCGTTATAGTTCAATTTCCAACGTTTCCAATGTGAAGTTAAGGCTTAAAACAACGATTTGTATTAAAAATAAGCGATTGTAGATAAAATATGCATATACTCGTCTTGTTAAATTTTAAGACTATTAGAATTATGATTTTATACAAAATCGTTAAAACTTCATTATCGTCCTATGTCCCATGTTCCTTACGTGAAGTTAAGGCTGAAAACAACGATTTCTAGTCACAATAAGGTTTGTGACATCTTAATGATTATACTTGGCTTGTTTACTTTCAAAACTCTTAGTTTGATTATTTATGTCAAAATGGGTAAAACTTCATTATAGTTCGATTTTCCACGTTTCCAATATGAAGTTAAGGCTTAAAACAACGATTTCTATTAAAAATAAACGTTTGTAGATAAAATATGTTTATGCTCGTCTTGTTAAATTTTAAAACTATTAGAACTATAATTTTATACAAAATCATTAAAACTTCATTATCGTCCTATGTCCCACGTTCCCTACGTGAAGTTAAGGCTGAAAACAACAATTTCTAGTCACAATAAGCTTTATGACACCTTTATGATTTTACTCGGGTTGTTTACTTTCAAAACTCTTAGTTGGATTATTTATGTCAAAATGGGTAAAACTTCATTATAGTTCAATTTCCCACATTTTCAATGTGAAGTTAAGGCTTAAAACAACTATTTCTAGTCCAAATAAGCTTTGTGAAGGCTTTAATGATTATACTCGGCTTGTTTAGTTTCAAAACTCTTTGTTTGATTATTTATGTCAAAATGGGTAAAACTTCATTATAGTTCAATTTTCCGCGTTTTCAATGTGAAGGTAAGGCTTAAAACAACTATTTCTAATCCCAATAAGCTTTGTGAAGGCTTTAATGATTATACTCGGCTTGTTAACTTTCAAAACTCTTAGTTTGATTATTTATGTCAAAATGGTTAAACTTCATTATAGTTCGATTTCCCACGTTTTCAATGTGAAGTTAAGGTTTAAAACAACTATTTCTAGTCACAATAAGCTTTGTGAAGGCTTTAATGATTATACTCGGCTTGTTTACTATCAAAACTCTTAATTTGATTATTTATATCAAAATGGGTAAAACTTCATTATAGTTCGATTTCCCACGTTTCCAACGTGAAGTTAAGGGTTAAAACAACGATTTATATTAAAAATAAGCGTGTGTAGATAAAATACGTTTACTGCTCGTCTTGTTAAATTTTAAAACTATTAGAACTATGATTTTATACAAAATCGTTAAAACTTCATTATCGTCCCATGTCCCACGTTCGCTACGTGAAGTTAAGGCTGAAAACAATGATTTCTAGTCACAATAAGCTTTGTGACATCTTAATGATTTTACTCGGGTTGTTTACTTTCAAAACTCTTAGTTTTATTATTTATGTTAAAATGGGTAAAACTTCATTATAGTTCGATTTCCAACGTTTCCAATGTGAAGTTAAGGCTTAAAACAACGATTTCTATTAAAAATAAGCGTTTGTAGATAAAATATGTACATACTCGTCTTGTTAAATTTTAAGACTATTAGAATTATGATTTTATACAAAATCGTTAAAACTTCTAAATCGTCCTATGTCCCACGATCCTTACGTGAAGTTAAGGCTAAAAACAACGATTTCTAGTCACAATAAGCTTTGTGACATCTTAATGATTATACTCGGCTTGTTTACTTTCAAAACACTTAGTTTGATTATTTATGTCAAAATGGGTAAAACTTCATTATAGTTCGATTTCCCACGTTTTCAATGTGAAGTTAAGGCTTAAAACAACTATTTCTAGTCCCAATAAGCTTTGTGAAGGCTTTAATGATTATATTCGGCTTGTTTACTTTCAAAACTCTTAGTTTGATTATTTATGTCAAAATGGGTAAAACTTCATTATAGTTCGATTTCCCACGTTTTCAATGTGAAGTTAAGGTTTAAAACAACTATTTCTAGTCACAATAAGCTTTGTGAACGCTTTAATGATTATACTCGGCTTGTTTACTTTCAAAACTCTTAGTTTGATTATTTATGTCAAAATTGGTAAAACTTCATTATAGTTCGATTTCCCACGTTTTCAATGTGAATTAAAGGTTTAAAACAACTATTTCTAGTCACAATAAGCTTTGTGAAGGCTTTAATGATTATACTCGGCTTGTTTACTATCAAAACTCTTAATTTGATTATTTATATCAAAATGGGTAAAACTTCGTTATAGTTCGATTTCCCACGTTTCCAACGTGAAGTTAAGGGTTGAAACAACGATTTATATTAAAAATAAGCATTTGTAGATAAAATATGTTTATGCTCGTCTTGTTAAATTTTAAAACTATTAGAACTATGATTTTATAGAAAATCGTTAAAACTTCATTTTCGTCCTATATCCCACGTTCCCTACATTAAGTTAAGGCTGAAAACAACGATTTCTAGTCACAATAAGCTTTGTGACATCTTAATGATTTTACTCGGGTTGTTTACTTTCAAAACTCTTAGTTTGATTATTTAAGTCAAAATGGGTAAAACTTCATTATAGTTCGATTTCAACGTTTCCAATGTGAAGTTAAGGCTTAAAACAACGATTTCTATTAAAAATAAGCGTTTGTAGATAAAATATGTACATACTCGTCTTGTTAAATTTTAAGACTATTAGAATTATGATTTTTTACAAAATCGTTAAAACTTCATTATCGTCCTATGTCCCACGTTCCCTACGTGAAGTTAAGGCTGAAAACAACAATTTCTAGTCACAATAAGCTTTATGACATCTTAATGATTTTACTCGGGTTGTTTACTTTCAAAACTCTTTGTTGGATTATTTATGTCAAAATGGGTAAAACTTCATTATAGTTCAATTTCTCACGTTTTCAATGTGAAGTTAAGGCTTAAAACAACTATTTCTAGTCCAAATAAGCTTTGTGAAGGCTTTAATGATTATACTCGGCTTGTTTAGTTTCAAAACTCTTTGTTTGATTATTTATGTCAAAATGGGTAGAACTTCATTATAGTTCAATTTCCCACGTTTTCAATGTGAAGGTAAGGCTTAAAACAACTATTTCTAATCCCAATAAGCTTTGTGAAGGCTTTAATGATTATACTCGGCTTGTTTACTTTCAACACTCTTAGTTTGATTATTTATGTCAAAATGGGTAAAACTTCGTTATAGTTCGATTTCCCAAGTTTTCAATGTGAAGTTAAGGTTTAAAACAACTATTTCTAGTCACAATAAGCTTTCTGAACGCTTTAATGATTATACTCGGCTTGTTTACTTTCAAAACTCTTAGTTTGATTATTTATGTGAAAATTGGTAAAACTTCATTGTAGTTCGATTTCCCACGTTTTCAATGTGAAGTAAAGGTTTAAAACAACTATTTCTAGTCACAATAAGCTTTGTGAAAGCTTTAATGATTATACTCGGCTTGTTTACTATCAAAACTCTTAATTTGATTATTTATATCAAAATGGGTAAAACTTCAAGATATAGTTCGATTTCCCACGTTTCCAACGTGAAGTTAAGGGTTAAAACAACGATTTATATTAAAAATAAGCGTTTATAGATAAAATACGTTTATGCTCGTCTTGTTAAATTTTAAAACTATTAGAACTATGATTTTATAGAAAATCGTTAAAACTTCATTTTCGTCCTATATCCCACGTTCCCTACATTAAGTTAAGGCTGAAAACAACGATTTCTAGTCACAATAAGCTTTGTGACATCTTAATGATTTTACTCGGGTTGTTTACTTTCAAAACTCTTAGTTTGATTATTTATGTCAAAATGGGTAAAACTTCGTTATAGTTCGATTTCCAACGTTTCCAATGTGAAGTTAAGGCTTAAAACAACGATTTGTATTAAAAATACGCGTTTGTAGATAAAATATGCATATACTCGTATTGTTAAATTTTAAGACTATTAGAATTATGATTTTATACAAAATCGTTAGAACTTCGTTATCATCAATGTCCCACGTTCCCTACGAAAGTGAAGGCTAAAAACAACGATTTCTAGTCACAATAAGCTTTGTGACATCTTAATGATTATACTCGGCTTGTTTACTTGTCAAAACTCTTAGTTTGATTATTTATGTCAAAATGGATAAAACTTCATTATAGTTCGATTTCCCACGTTTTCAATGTGAACTTAACGCTTAAAACAACTATTTCTAGTACCAATAAGCTTTGTGAAGGCTTTAATGATTATATTCGGCTTGTTTACTTTCAAAACTCTTAGTTTGATTATTTATGTCAAAATGGGTAAAACTTCATTATAGTTCGATTTCCCACGTTTTCAATGTGAAGTTAAGGTTTAAAACAACTATTTCTAGTCACAATAAGCTTTGTGAACGCTTTAATGATTATACTCGGGTTGTTTACTTTCAAAACTCTTAGTTTGATTATTTATGTCAAAATGGGTAAAACTTCATTATAGTTCGATTTCCCACGTTTTCAATGTGAAGTTAATGTTTAAAACAACTATTTCTAGTTACAATAAGCTTTGTGAAGGCTTTAATTATTATACTCGGCTTGTTTACTTTCAAAACTCTTAGTTTGATTATTTATGTCAAAATGGGTAAAACTTCATTATAGTTCGATTTTCCACGTTTCCAATATGAAGTTAAGGCTTAAAACAACGATTTCTATTAAAAATAAGCGTTTGTAGATAAAATATGTTTATGCTCGTCTTGTTAAATTTTAAAACTATTAGAACTATAATTTTATACAAAATCATTAAAACTTCATTATCGTCCTATGTCCCACGTTCCCTACGTGAAGTTAAGGCTGAAAACAACGATTTCTAGTCACAATAAGCTTTGTGACATCTTAATGATTTTACTCGGGTTGTTTACTTTCAAAACTCTTAGTTTGATTATTTATGTCAAAATGGGTAAAACTTCGTTATAGTTCGATTTCCAACGTTTCCAATGTGAAGTTAAGGCTTAAAACAACAATTTGTATTAAAAATACGCGTTTGTAGATAAAATATGCATATACTCGTCTTGTTAAATTTTAAGACTATTAGAATTATGATTTTATACAAAATCGTTAAAACTTCGTTACCGTCCAATGTCCCACGTTCCCTACGAGAAGTGAAGGCCAAAAACAACGATTTCTAGTCACAATAAGCTTTGTGACTTCTTAATGATTATACTCGGCTTGTTTACTTTCAAAACTCTTAGTTGGATTATTTATGTCAAAATGGGTAAAACTTCATTATAGTTCAATTTCCCACATTTTCAATGTGAAGTTAAGGCTTAAAACAACTATTTCTAGTCCAAATAAGCTTTGTGAAGGCTTTAATGATTATACTCGGCTTGTTTAGTTTCAAAACTCTTTGTTTGATTATTTATGTCAAAATGGGTAAAACTTCATTATAGTTCAATTTTCCGCGTTTTCAATGTGAAGGTAAGGCTTAAAACAACTATTTCTAATCCCAATAAGCTTTGTGAAGGCTTTAATGATTATACTCGGCTTGTTAACTTTCAAAACTCTTAGTTTGATTATTTATGTCAAAATGGTTAAACTTCATTATAGTTCGATTTCCCACGTTTTCAATGTGAAGTTAAGGTTTAAAACAACTATTTCTAGTCACAATAAGCTTTGTGAAGGCTTTAATGATTATACTCGGCTTGTTTACTATCAAAACTCTTAATTTGATTATTTATATCAAAATGGGTAAAACTTCATTATAGTTCGATTTCCCACGTTTCCAACGTGAAGTTAAGGGTTAAAACAACGATTTATATTAAAAATAAGCGTGTGTAGATAAAATACGTTTCTGCTCGTCTTGTTAAATTTTAAAACTATTAGAACTATGATTTTATACAAAATCGTTAAAACTTCATTATCGTCCCATGTCCCACGTTCGCTACGTGAAGTTAAGGCTGAAAACAATGATTTCTAGTCACAATAAGCTTTGTGACATCTTAATGATTTTACTCGGGTTGTTTACTTTCAAAACTCTTAGTTTTATTATTTATGTTAAAATGGGTAAAACTTCATTATAGTTCGATTTCCAACGTTTCCAATGTGAAGTTAAGGCTTAAAACAACGATTTCTATTAAAAATAAGCGTTTGTAGATAAAATATGTACATACTCGTCTTGTTAAATTTTAAGACTATTAGAATTATGATTTTATACAAAATCGTTAAAACTTCTAAATCGTCCTATGTCCCACGATCCTTACGTGAAGTTAAGGCTAAAAACAACGATTTCTAGTCACAATAAGCTTTGTGACATCTTAATGATTATACTCGGCTTGTTTACTTTCAAAACACTTAGTTTGATTATTTATGTCAAAATGGGTAAAACTTCATTATAGTTCGATTTCCCACGTTTTCAATGTGAAGTTAAGGCTTAAAACAACTATTTCTAGTCCCAATAAGCTTTGTGAAGGCTTTAATGATTATATTCGGCTTGTTTACTTTCAAAACTCTTAGTTTGATTATTTATGTCAAAATGGGTAAAACTTCATTATAGTTCGATTTCCCACGTTTTCAATGTGAAGTTAAGGTTTAAAACAACTATTTCTAGTCACAATAAGCTTTGTGAACGCTTTAATGATTATACTCGGCTTGTTTACTTTCAAAACTCTTAGTTTGATTATTTATGTCAAAATTGGTAAAACTTCATTATAGTTCGATTTCCCACGTTTTCAATGTGAATTAAAGGTTTAAAACAACTATTTCTAGTCACAATAAGCTTTGTGAAGGCTTTAATGATTATACTCGGCTTGTTTACTATCAAAACTCTTAATTTGATTATTTATATCAAAATGGGTAAAACTTCGTTATAGTTCGATTTCCCACGTTTCCAACGTGAAGTTAAGGGTTGAAACAACGATTTATATTAAAAATAAGCATTTGTAGATAAAATATGTTTATGCTCGTCTTGTTAAATTTTAAAACTATTAGAACTATGATTTTATAGAAAATCGTTAAAACTTCATTTTCGTCCTATATCCCACGTTCCCTACATTAAGTTAAGGCTGAAAACAACGATTTCTAGTCACAATAAGCTTTGTGACATCTTAATGATTTTACTCGGGTTGTTTACTTTCAAAACTCTTAGTTTGATTATTTAAGTCAAAATGGGTAAAACTTCATTATAGTTCGATTTCAACGTTTCCAATGTGAAGTTAAGGCTTAAAACAACGATTTCTATTAAAAATAAGCGTTTGTAGATAAAATATGTACATACTCGTCTTGTTAAATTTTAAGACTATTAGAATTATGATTTTTTACAAAATCGTTAAAACTTCATTATCGTCCTATGTCCCACGTTCCCTACGTGAAGTTAAGGCTGAAAACAACAATTTCTAGTCACAATAAGCTTTATGACATCTTAATGATTTTACTCGGGTTGTTTACTTTCAAAACTCTTTGTTGGATTATTTATGTCAAAATGGGTAAAACTTCATTATAGTTCAATTTCTCACGTTTTCAATGTGAAGTTAAGGCTTAAAACAACTATTTCTAGTCCAAATAAGCTTTGTGAAGGCTTTAATGATTATACTCGGCTTGTTTAGTTTCAAAACTCTTTGTTTGATTATTTATGTCAAAATGGGTAGAACTTCATTATAGTTCAATTTCCCACGTTTTCAATGTGAAGGTAAGGCTTAAAACAACTATTTCTAATCCCAATAAGCTTTGTGAAGGCTTTAATGATTATACTCGGCTTGTTTACTTTCAACACTCTTAGTTTGATTATTTATGTCAAAATGGGTAAAACTTCGTTATAGTTCGATTTCCCAAGTTTTCAATGTGAAGTTAAGGTTTAAAACAACTATTTCTAGTCACAATAAGCTTTACGAACGCTTTAATGATTATACTCGGCTTGTTTACTTTCAAAACTCTTAGTTTGATTATTTATGTGAAAATTGGTAAAACTTCATTGTAGTTCGATTTCCCACGTTTTCAATGTGAAGTAAAGGTTTAAAACAACTATTTCTAGTCACAATAAGCTTTGTGAAAGCTTTAATGATTATACTCGGCTTGTTTACTATCAAAACTCTTAATTTGATTATTTATATCAAAATGGGTAAAACTTCAGTATAGTTCGATTTCCCACGTTTCCAACGTGAAGTTAAGGGTTAAAACAACGATTTATATTAAAAATAAGCGTTTATAGATAAAATACGTTTATGCTCGTCTTGTTAAATTTTAAAACTATTAGAACTATGATTTTATAGAAAATCGTTAAAACTTCATTTTCGTCCTATATCCCACGTTCCCTACATTAAGTTAAGGCTTTGAAAACAACGATTTCTAGTCACAATAAGCTTTGTGACATCTTAATGATTTTACTCGGGTTGTTTACTTTCAAAACTCTTAGTTTGATTATTTATGTCAAAATGGGTAAAACTTCGTTATAGTTCGATTTCCAACGTTTCCAATGTGAAGTTAAGGCTTAAAACAACGATTTGTATTAAAAATACGCGTTTGTAGATAAAATATGCATATACTCGTATTGTTAAATTTTAAGACTATTAGAATTATGATTTTATACAAAATCGTTAGAACTTCGTTACCGTCCAATGTCCCACGTTCCCTACGAGAAGTGAAGGCTAAAAACAACGATTTCTAGTCACAATAAGCTTTGTGACATCTTAATGATTATACTCAAACTTGTTTATCTCGTCAAAACTCTTAGTTTGATTATTTATGTCAAAATGGATAAAACTTCATTATAGTTCGATTTCCCACGTTTTCAATGTGAACTTAACGCTTAAAACAACTATTTCTAGTACCAATAAGCTTTGTGAAGGCTTTAATGATTATATTCGGCTTGTTTACTTTCAAAACTCTTAGTTTGATTATTTATGTCAAAATGGGTAAAACTTCATTATAGTTCGATTTCCCACGTTTTCAATGTGAAGTTAAGGTTTAAAACAACTATTTCTAGTCACAATAAGCTTTGTGAACGCTTTAATGATTATACTCGGGTTGTTTACTTTCAAAACTCTTAGTTTGATTATTTATGTCAAAATGGGTAAAACTTCATTATAGTTCGATTTCCCACGTTTTCAATGTGAAGTTAATGTTTAAAACAACTATTTCTAGTTACAATAAGCTTTGTGAAGGCTTTAATTATTATACTCGGCTTGTTTACTTTCAAAACTCTTAGTTTGATTATTTATGTCAAAATGGGTAAAACTTCATTATAGTTCGATTTTCCACGTTTCCAATATGAAGTTAAGGCTTAAAACAACGATTTCTATTAAAAATAAGCGTTTGTAGATAAAATATGTTTATGCTCGTCTTGTTAAATTTTAAAACTATTAGAACTATAATTTTATACAAAATCATTAAAACTTCATTATCGTCCTATGTCCCACGTTCCCTACGTGAAGTTAAGGCTGAAAACAACGATTTCTAGTCACAATAAGCTTTGTGACATCTTAATGATTTTACTCGGGTTGTTTACTTTCAAAACTCTTAGTTTGATTATTTATGTCAAAATGGGTAAAACTTCGTTATAGTTCGATTTCCAACGTTTCCAATGTGAAGTTAAGGCTTAAAACAACAATTTGTATTAAAAATACGCGTTTGTAGATAAAATATGCATATACTCGTCTTGTTAAATTTTAAGACTATTAGAATTATGATTTTATACAAAATCGTTAAAACTTAAGCGTTATCGTCAATGTCCCACGTTCCCTACGAGAAGTGAAGGCCAAAAACAACGATTTCTAGTCACAATAAGCTTTGTGACTTCTTAATGATTATACTCGGCTTGTTTACTTTCAAAACTCTTAGTTTGATTATTTATGTCAAAATGGATAAAACTTCATTATAGTTCGATTTCCTACGTTTTCAATGTGAAGTTAAGGTTTAAAACAACTATTTCTAGTCACAATAAGCTTTGTGAACGCTTTAATGATTATACTCGGCTTGTTTACTTTCAAAATTCTTAGTTTGATTATTTATGTCAAAATTGGTAAAACTTCATTGTTGTTCGATTTCCCACGTTTTCAATGTGAAGTAAAGGTTTAAAACAACTATTTCTAGTCACAATAAGCTTTGTGAAGGCTTTAATGATTATACTCGGCTTGTTTACTATCAAAACTCTTAATTTGATTATTTATATCAAAATGGGTAAAACTTCATTATAGTTCGATTTCCCACGTTTCCAACGTGAAGTTAAGGGTAAAAACAACGATTTATATTAAAAATAAGCGTTTGTAGATAAAATACGTTTATGCTCGTCTTTTTAAATTTTAAAACTTTTAGAACTATGATTTTATAGAAAATCGTTAAAATTTCATTTTCGTCCTATATCCCACGTTCCCTACATTAAGTTAAAACAGAAAACAACGATTTCTAGTCACAATAAGCTTTGTGACATCTTAATGATTTTACTCGTGTTGTTTACTTTCAAAACTCTTAGTTTGATTATTTATGTCAAAATGGGTAAAACTTCGTTATAGTTCGATTTCCAACGTTTCCAATGTGAAGTTAAGGCTTAAAACAACGATTTGTATTAAAAATACGCGTTTGTAGATAAAATATGCATATACTCGTCTTGTTAAATTTTAAGACTATTAGAATTATGATTTTATACAAAATCGTTAAAACTTCGTTACCGTCCAATGTCCCACGTTCCCTACGAGAAGTGAAGGCTAAAAACAAGGATTTCTAGTCACAATAAGCTTTGTGACTTCTTAATGATTATACTCGGCTTGTTTACTTTCAAAACTCTTAGTTTGATTATTTATGTCAAAATGGATAAAACTTCGTTATAGTTCGATTTCCCACGTTTTCAATGTGAAGTTAAGGTTTAAAACAACTATTTGTAGTGACAATAAGCTTTGTGAACGCTTTAATGATTATACTCGGCTTGTTTACTTTCAAAACTCTTAGTTTGATTATTTATGTCAAAATTGGTAAAACTTCATTGTTGTTCGATATCCCACGTTTTCAATGTGAAGTAAAGGTTTAAAACAACTATTTCTAGTCACAATAAGCTTTGTGAAGGCTTTAATGATTATACTCGGCTTGTTTACTATCAAAACTCTTAATTTGATTATTTATATCAAAATGGGTAAAACTTCATTATATTTCGATTTCCCACGTTTCCAACGTGAAGTTAAGGGTTAAAACAACGATTTATATTAAAAATAAGCGTTTGTAGATAAAATGCGTTTATGCTCGTCTTGTTAAATTTTAAAACTATTAGAACTATGATTTTATAGAAAATCGTTAAAATTTCATTTTCGTCCTATATCCCACGTTCTCTACATTAAGTTAAGGCTGAAAACAACGATTTCTAGTCACAATAAGCTTTGTGACATCTTAATGATTTTACTCGGGTTGTTTACTTTCAAAACTCTTAGTTTGATTATTTATGTCAAAATGGGTAAAACTTCGTTATAGTTCGAATTCCAACGTTTCCAATGTGAAGTTAAGGCTTAAAACAACGATTTGTATTAAAAATACGCGTTTGTAGATAAAATATGCATATACTCGTCTTGTTAAATTTTAAGACTATTAGAATTATGATTTTATACAAAATCGTTAAAACTTCGTTACCGTCCAATGTCCCACGTTCCCTACGTGAAGTGAAGGCTAAAAACAACGATTTCTAGTCACAATATGCTTTGTGACTTCTTAATGATTATACTCGGCTTGTTTACTTTCAAAACTCTTAGTTTGATTATTTATGCCAAAATGGATAAAACTTCATTATAGTTCGATTTCCCATGTTTTCAATGTGAAATCGAACTATAATGAAGTTTTACCCATTTTGACATAAATAATCGAACTAAGAGTTTTGAAAGTAAAAAAGACGAGTGTAATCATTAAAGCCTTCACAAAGCTTATTGTGACTAGAAATAGTTGTTTTAAACCTTAACTTCACATTGAAAACGTGGGAAATCGAACTATAATGAAGTTTTACCCATTTTGACATAAATAATCAAACTAAGAGTTTTGAAAGTAAACAAGCCGAGTATAATCATTAAAGCCTTCACTTAACTTATTGTGGCTAGAAATAGTTGTTTTAAACCTTAACTTCACATTGAAAACGTGGGAAATCGAACTATAATGAAGTTTTACCCATTTTGACATAAATAATCAAACTAAGAGTTTTGAAAGTAAACAAGCCGAGTATAATCATTAAAGCCTTCACTTAGCTTATTGTGGCTAGAAATAGTTGTTTTAAACCTTAACTTCACATTGAAAACGTGGGAAATCGAACTATAATGAAGTTTAACCCATTTTGACATAAATAATCAAACTAAGAGTTTTGAAAGTAAAAAAGCCGAGTATAATCATTAAAGCCTTCACTAAGCTTATTGTGGCTAGAAATAGTTGTTTTAAACCTTAACTTCACATTGAAAACGTGGAAAATCGAACTATAATGAAGTTTTACCCATTTTGACATAAATAATCAAACTAAGAGTTTTGAAACTAAACAAGCCGAGTATAATCATTGAAGCCTTCACAAAGCTTATTATGACTAGAAATAGTTGTTTTAAGCCTTAACTTCACATTAAAAACGTGGGAAATGGAACTATAATGAAGTATTACCCATTTTGATATAAATAATCAAACTAAGAGTTTTGAAAGTAAACAACCCGGTAAAATCATCATAAGATGTCACAAAGCTTATTGTGACTAGAAATCGTTGTTTTTTAAACCTTAACTTCACATTGAAAACGTGGGAAATCGAACTATAATGAAGTTTTACCCATTTTGACATAAATAATCAAACTAAGAGTTTTGAAAGTAAACAAGCCGAGTATAATCATTAAAGCCTTCACAAAGCTTATTGTGACTAGAAATAGTTGTTTTAAACCTTAACTTCACATTGAAAACGTGGGAAATCGAACTATAATGAAGTTTTACCCATTTTGACATAAATAATCAAACTAAGAGTTTTGAAAGTAAACAAGCCGAGTATAATCATTAAAGCCTTCACTTAGCTTATTGTGGCTAGAAATAGTTGTTTTAAACCTTAACTTCACATTGAAAACGTGGGAAATCGAACTATAATGAAGTTTAACCCATTTTGACATAAATAATCAAACTAAGAGTTTTGAAAGTAAACAAGCCGAGTATAATCATTAAAGCCTTCACTAAGCTTATTGTGGCTAGAAATAGTTGTTTTAAACCTTAACTTCACATTGAAAGTGTGGGAAATCGAACTATAATGAAGTTTTACTCATTTTGACATAAATAATCAAACTAAGAGTTTTGAAAGTAAACAACCCGGGTAAAATCATTAAGATGTCACAAAGCTTATTGTGACTAGAAATCGTTGTTTTCAGCCTTAACTTCACAGTGAAAACGTGGGAAATCGAACTATAATGAAGTTTTACCCATTTTGACATAAATAATCAAACTAAGAGTTTTGAAAGTAAACAAGCCGAGTATAATCATTAAAGCCTTCACAAAGCTTATTGTGACTAGAAATAGTTGTTTTAAACCTTAACTTCACATTGAAAACGTGGGAAATCGAACTATAATGAAGTTTTACCCATTTTGACATAAATAATCAAACTAAGAGTTTTGAAAGTAAACAAGCCGAGTATAATCATTAAAGCCTTCACTAAGCTTATTGTGGCTAGAAATAGTTGTTTTAAACCTTAACTTCACATTGAAAACGTGGGAAATCGAACTATAATGAAGTTTTACCCATTTTGACATAAATAATCAAACTAAGAGTTTTGAAAGTAAACAAGCCGAGTATAATCATTAAAGCCTTCACTTAGCTTATTGTGGCTAGAAATAGTTGTTTTAAACCTTAACTTCACATTGAAAACGTGGGAAATCGAACTATAATGAAGTTTAACCCATTTTGACATAAATAATCAAACTAAGAGTTTTGAAAGTAAAAAAGCCGAGTATAATCATTAAAGCCTTCACTAAGCTTATTGTGGCTAGAAATAGTTGTTTTAAACCTTAACTTCACATTGAAAACGTGGAAAATCGAACTACAATGAAGTTTTACCCATTTTTACATAAATAATCAAACTAAGAGTTTTGAAACTAAACAAGCCGAGTATAATCATTGAAGCCTTCACAAAGCTTATTATGACTAGAAATAGTTGTTTTAAGCCTTAACTTCACATTAAAAACGTGGGAAATGGAACTATAATGAAGTATTACCCATTTTGATATAAATAATCAAACTAAGAGTTTTGAAAGTAAACAAGCCGAGTAGAATCATTAAAGCCTTCACAAAGCTTATTGTGACTAGAAATAGTTGTTTTAAACCTTAACTTCACATTGAAAACGTGGGAAATCGAACTATAATGAAGTTTTACCCATTTTGACATAAATAATCAAACTAAGAGTTTTGAAAGTAAACAAGCCGAGTATAATCATTAAAGCCTTCACAAAGCTTATTGTGGCTAGAAATAGTTGTTTTAAACCTTAACTTCACATTGAAAACGTGGGAAATCGAACTATAATGAAGTTTTACCCATTTTGACATAAATAATCAAACTAAGAGTTTTGAAAGTAAACAAGCCGAGTATAATCATTAAAGCCTTCACTAAGCTTATTGTGGCTAGAAATAGTTGTTTTAAACCTTAACTTCACATTGAAAACGTGGAAATCGAACTATAATGAAGTTTTACCCATTTTGACATAAATAATCAAACTAAGAGTTTTGAAAGTAAACAAGCCGAGTATAATCATTAAAGCCTTCACTCAAGCTTATTGTGACTAGAAATAGTTGTTTTAAACCTTAACTTCACATTGAAAACGTGGGAAATCGAACTATAATGAAGTTTACCCATTTTGACATAAATAATCAAACTAAGAGTTTTGAAAGTAAACAACCCGAGTATAATCATTAAAGCCTTCACAAAGCTTATTGTGACTAGAAATAGTTGTTTTAAACCTTAACTTCACATTGAAAACGTGGGAAATCGAACTATAATGAAGTTTTACCCATTTTGACATAAATAATCAAACTAAGAGTTTTGAAAGTAAACAAGCCGAGTATAATCATTAAAGCCTTCACAAAGCTTATTGTGACTAGAAATAGTTGTTTTAAACCTTAACTTCACATTGAAAACGTGGGAAATCGAACTATAATGAAGTTTTACCCATTTTGACATAAATAATCAAACTAAGAGTTTTGAAAGTAAACAAGCCGAGTATAATCATTAAAGCCTTCACTAAGCTTATTGTGGCTAGAAATAGTTGTTTTAAACCTTAACTTCACATTGAAAACGTGGGAAATCGAACTATAATGAAGTTTTACCCATTTTGACATAAATAATCAAACTAAGAGTTTTGAAAGTAAACAAGCCGAGTATAATCATTAAAGCCTTCACTAAGCTTATTGTGGCTAGAAATAGTTGTTTTAAACCTTAACTTCACATTGAAAGTGTGGAAATCGAACTATAATGAAGTTTTACCCATTTTGACATAAATAATCAAACTAAGAGTTTTGAAAGTAAACAACCCGAGTATAATCATTAAAGCCTTCACAAAGCTTATTGTGACTAGAAATAGTTGTTTTAAACCTTAACTTCACATTGAAAACGTGGGAAATCGAACTATAATGAAGTTTTACCCATTTTGACATAAATAATCAAACTAAGAGTTTTGAAAGTAAACAAGCCGAGTATAATCATTAAAGCCTTCACTTAAGCTTATTGTGGCTAGAAATAGTTGTTTTAAACCTTAACTTCACATTGAAAACGTGGGAAATCGAACTATAATGAAGTTTTACCCATTTTGACATAAATAATCAAACTAAGAGTTTTGAAAGTAAACAAGCCGAGTATAATCATTAAAGCCTTCACTAAGCTTATTGTGGCTAGAAATAGTTGTTTTAAACCTTAACTTCACATTGAAAACGTGGGAAATCGAACTATAATGAAGTTTTACCCATTTTGACATAAATAATCAAACTAAGAGTTTTGAAAGTAAACAAGCCGAGTATAATCATTAAAGCCTTCACTAAGCTTATTGTGGCTAGAAATAGTTGTTTTAAACCTTAACTTCACATTGAAAACGTGGGAAATCGAACTATAATGAAGTTTTACCCATTTTGACATAAATAATCAAACTAAGAGTTTTGAAAGTAAACAAGCCGAGTATAATCATTAAAGCCTTCACAAAGCTTATTGTGACTAGAAATAGTTGTTTTAAACCTTAACTTCACATTGAAAACGTGGGAAATCGAACTATAATGAAGTTTTACCCATTTTGACATAAATAATCAAACTAAGAGTTTTGAAAGTAAACAAGCCGAGTATAATCATTAAAGCCTTCACTAAGCTTATTGTGGCTAGAAATAGTTGTTTTAAACCTTAACTTCACATTGAAAACGTGGGAAATCGAACTATAATGAAGTTTTACCCATTTTGACATAAATAATCAAACTAAGAGTTTTGAAAGTAAACAAGCCGAGTATAATCATTAAAGCCTTCACTTAAGCTTATTGTGGCTAGAAATAGTTGTTTTAAACCTTAACTTCACATTGAAAACGTGGGAAATCGAACTATAATGAAGTTTAACCCATTTTGACATAAATAATCAAACTAAGAGTTTTGAAAGTAAAAAGCCGAGTATAATCATTAAAGCCTTCACTAAGCTTATTGTGGCTAGAAATAGTTGTTTTAAACCTTAACTTCACATTGAAAACGTGGAAAATCGAACTATAATGAAGTTTTACCCATTTTGACATAAATAATCAAACTAAGAGTTTTGAAAGTAAACAAGCCGAGTATAATCATTAAAGCCTTCACAAAGCTTATTATGACTAGAAATAGTTGTTTTAAACCTTAACTTCACATTGAAAACGTGGGAAATCGAACTATAATGAAGTTTTACCCATTTTGACATAAATAATCAAACTAAGAGTTTTGAAAGTAAACAACCCGAGTAAAATCATTAAGATGTCACAAAGCTTATTGTGACTAGAAATAGTTGTTTTAAACCTTAACTTCACATTGAAAACGTGGGAAATCGAACTATAATGAAGTTTTACCCATTTTGACATAAATAATCAAACTAAGAGTTTTGAAAGTAAACAAGCCGAGTATAATCATTAAAGCCTTCACTAAGCTTATTGTGGCTAGAAATAGTTGTTTTAAACCTTAACTTCACATTGAAAACGTGGGAAATCGAACTATAATGAAGTTTTACCCATTTTGACATAAATAATCAAACTAAGAGTTTTGAAAGTAAACAAGCCGAGTATAATCATTAAAGCCTTCACTTAGCTTATTGTGGCTAGAAATAGTTGTTTTAAACCTTAACTTCACATTGAAAACGTGGGAAATCGAACTATAATGAAGTTTTACCCATTTTGACATAAATAATCAAACTAAGAGTTTTGAAAGTAAACAAGCCGAGTATAATCATTAAAGCCTTCACTAAGCTTATTGTGGCTAGAAATAGTTGTTTTAAACCTTAACTTCACATTGAAAACGTGGGAAATCGAACTATAATGAAGTTTTACCCATTTTGACATAAATAATCAAACTAAGAGTTTTGAAAGTAAACAACCCGGTATAATCATTAAATGTCACAAAGCTTATTGTGACTAGAAATAGTTGTTTTAAACCTTAACTTCACATTGAAAACGTGGGAAATCGAACTATAATGAAGTTTTACCCATTTTGACATAAATAATCAAACTAAGAGTTTTGAAAGTAAACAAGCCGAGTATAATCATTAAAGCCTTCACAAAGCTTATTGTGACTAGAAATAGTTGTTTTAAACCTTAACTTCACATTGAAAACGTGGGAAATCGAACTATAATGAAGTTTTACCCATTTTGACATAAATAATCAAACTAAGAGTTTTGAAAGTAAACAAGCCGAGTATAATCATTAAAGCCTTCACTAAGCTTATTGTGGCTAGAAATAGTTGTTTTAAACCTTAACTTCACATTGAAAACGTGGGAAATCGAACTATAATGAAGTTTTACCCATTTTGACATAAATAATCAAACTAAGAGTTTTGAAAGTAAACAAGCCGAGTATAATCATTAAAGCCTTCACTTAGCTTATTGTGGCTAGAAATAGTTGTTTTAAACCTTAACTTCACATTGAAAACGTGGGAAATCGAACTATAATGAAGTTTAACCCATTTTGACATAAATAATCAAACTAAGAGTTTTGAAAGTAAAAAAGCCGAGTATAATCATTAAAGCCTTCACTAAGCTTATTGTGGCTAGAAATAGTTGTTTTAAACCTTAACTTCACATTGAAAACGTTCAAAAAAACGTGGGAAATCGAACTATAATGAAGTTTTACCCATTTTGACATAAATAATCAAACTAAGAGTTTTGAAAGTAAACAAGCCGAGTATAATCATTAAAGCCTTCACAAAGCTTATTGTGACTAGAAATAGTTGTTTTAAACCTTAACTTCACATTGAAAACGTGGGAAATCGAACTATAATGAAGTTTACCCATTTTGACATAAATAATCAAACTAAGAGTTTTGAAAGTAAACAACCGAGTAAAATCATTAAAGCCTTCACAAAGCTTATTGTGACTAGAAATAGTTGTTTTAAACCTTAACTTCACATTGAAAACGTGGGAAATCGAACTATAATGAAGTTTTACCCATTTTGACATAAATAATCAAACTAAGAGTTTTGAAAGTAAACAAGCCGAGTATAATCATTAAAGCCTTCACTAAGCTTATTGTGGCTAGAAATAGTTGTTTTAAACCTTAACTTCACATTGAAAACGTGGGAAATCGAACTATAATGAAGTTTTACCCATTTTGACATAAATAATCAAACTAAGAGTTTTGAAAGTAAACAAGCCGAGTATAATCATTAAAGCCTTCACTAAGCTTATTGTGGCTAGAAATAGTTGTTTTAAACCTTAACTTCACATTGAAAACGTGGGAAATCGAACTATAATGAAGTTTTACCCATTTTGACATAAATAATCAAACTAAGAGTTTTGAAAGTAAACAAGCCGAGTATAATCATTAAAGCCTTCACTAAGCTTATTATGACTAGAAATAGTTGTTTTAAACCTTAACTTCACATTGAAAACGTGGGAAATCGAACTATAATGAAGTTTTACCCATTTTGACATAAATAATCAAACTAAGAGTTTTGAAAGTAAACAACCCGAGTATAATCATTAAAGCCTTCACAAAGCTTATTGTGACTAGAAATAGTTGTTTTAAACCTTAACTTCACATTGAAAACGTGGGAAATCGAACTATAATGAAGTTTTACCCATTTTGACATAAATAATCAAACTAAGAGTTTTGAAAGTAAACAAGCCGAGTATAATCATTAAAGCCTTCACAAAGCTTATTGTGACTAGAAATAGTTGTTTTAAACCTTAACTTCACATTGAAAACGTGGGAAATCGAACTATAATGAAGTTTTACCCATTTTGACATAAATAATCAAACTAAGAGTTTTGAAAGTAAACAAGCCGAGTATAATCATTAAAGCCTTCACTAAGCTTATTGTGGCTAGAAATAGTTGTTTTAAACCTTAACTTCACATTGAAAACGTGGGAAATCGAACTATAATGAAGTTTTACCCATTTTGACATAAATAATCAAACTAAGAGTTTTGAAAGTAAACAAGCCGAGTATAATCATTAAAGCCTTCACTAAGCTTATTGTGGCTAGAAATAGTTGTTTTAAACCTTAACTTCACATTGAAAACGTGGGAAATCGAACTATAATGAAGTTTTACCCATTTTGACATAAATAATCAAACTAAGAGTTTTAAAAGTAAACAAGCCGAGTATAATCATTAAAGCCTTCACAAAGCTTATTGTGACTAGAAATAGTTGTTTTAAACCTTAACTTCACATTGAAAACGTGGGAAATCGAACTATAATGAAGTTTTACCCATTTTGACATAAATAATCAAACTAAGAGTTTTGAAAGTAAACAAGCCGAGTATAATCATTAAAGCCTTCACTTAGCTTATTGTGGCTAGAAATAGTTGTTTTAAACCTTAACTTCACATTGAAAACGTGGGAAATCGAACTATAATGAAGTTTTACCCATTTTGACATAAATAATCAAACTAAGAGTTTTGAAAGTAAACAAGCCGAGTATAATCATTAAAGCCTTCACTTAGCTTATTGTGGCTAGAAATAGTTGTTTTAAACCTTAACTTCACATTGAAAACGTGGGAAATCGAACTATAATGAAGTTTTACCCATTTTGACATAAATAATCAAACTAAGAGTTTTGAAAGTAAACAAGCCGAGTATAATCATTAAAGCCTTCACTAAGCTTATTGTGGCTAGAAATAGTTGTTTTAAACCTTAACTTCACATTGAAAACGTGGAAATCGAACTATAATGAAGTTTTACCCATTTTGATAAATAATCAAACTAAGAGTTTTGAAAGTAAACAAGCCGAGTATAATCATTAAAGCCTTCACAAAGCTTATTGACTAGAAATAGTTGTTTTAAACCTTAACTTCACATTGAAAAAAAACGTGGGAAATCGAACTATAATGAAGTTTTACCCATTTTGACATAAATAATCAAACTAAGAGTTTTGAAAGTAAACAAGCCGAGTATAATCATTAAAGCCTTCACTAAGCTTATTGTGGCTAGAAATAGTTGTTTTAAACCTTAACTTCACATTGAAAACGTGGGAAATCGAACTATAATGAAGTTTTACCCATTTTGACATAAATAATCAAACTAAGAGTTTTGAAAGTAAACAAGCCGAGTATAATCATTAAAGCCTTCACTAAGCTTATTGTGACTAGAAATAGTTGTTTTAAACCTTAACTTCACATTGAAAACGTGGGAAATCGAACTATAATGAAGTTTTACCCATTTTGACATAAATAATCAAACTAAGAGTTTTGAAAGTAAACAAGCCGAGTATAATCATTAAAGCCTTCACTAAGCTTATTGTGGCTAGAAATAGTTGTTTTAAACCTTAACTTCACATTGAAAACGTGGAAATCGAACTATAATGAAGTTTTACCCATTTTGACATAAATAATCAAACTAAGAGTTTTGAAAGTAAACAAGCCGAGTATAATCATTAAAGCCTTCACTAAGCTTATTGTGACTAGAAATAGTTGTTTTAAACCTTAACTTCACATTGAAAACGTGGGAAATCGAACTATAATGAAGTTTTACCCATTTTGACATAAATAATCAAACTAAGAGTTTTGAAAGTAAACAAGCCGAGTATAATCATTAAAGCCTTCACTAAGCTTATTGTGACTAGAAATAGTTGTTTTAAACCCTAACTTCACATTGAAAACGTGGGAAATCGAACTATAATGAAGTTTTACCCATTTTGACATAAATAATCAAACTAAGAGTTTTGAAAGTAAACAAGCCGAGTATAATCATTAAAGCCTTCACTAAGCTTATTGTGGCTAGAAATAGTTGTTTTAAACCTTAACTTCACATTGAAAACGTGGGAAATCGAACTATAATGAAGTTTTACCCATTTTGACATAAATAATCAAACTAAGAGTTTTGAAAGTAAACAAGCCGAGTATAATCATTAAAGCCTTCACTAAGCTTATTGTGACTAGAAATAGTTGTTTTAAACCTTAACTTCACATTGAAAACGTGGGAAATCGAACTATAATGAAGTTTTACCCATTTTGACATAAATAATCAAACTAAGAGTTTTGAAAGTAAACAAGCCGAGTATAATCATTAAAGCCTTCACTAAAGCTTATTGTGACTAGAAATAGTTGTTTTAAACCTTAACTTCACATTGAAAACGTGGGAAATCGAACTATAATGAAGTTTTACCCATTTTGACATAAATAATCAAACTAAGAGTTTTGAAAGTAAACAAGCCGAGTATAATCATTAAAGCCTTCACTAAGCTTATTGTGGCTAGAAATAGTTGTTTTAAACCTTAACTTCACATTGAAAACGTGGGAAATCGAACTATAATGAAGTTTTACCCATTTTGACATAAATAATCAAACTAAGAGTTTTGAAAGTAAACAAGCCGAGTATAATCATTAAAGCCTTCACTAAGCTTATTGTGACTAGAAATAGTTGTTTTAAACCTTAACTTCACATTGAAAACGTGGGAAATCGAACTATAATGAAGTTTTACCCATTTTGACATAAATAATCAAACTAAGAGTTTTGAAAGTAAACAAGCCGAGTATAATCATTAAAGCCTTCACAAAGCTTATTGTGACTAGAAATAGTTGTTTTAAACCTTAACTTCACATTGAAAACGTGGGAAATCGAACTATAATGAAGTTTTACCCATTTTGACATAAATAATCAAACTAAGAGTTTTGAAAGTAAACAAGCCGAGTATAATCATTAAAGCCTTCACAAAGCTTATTGTGACTAGAAATAGTTGTTTTAAACCTTAACTTCACATTGAAAACGTGGGAAATCGAACTATAATGAAGTTTTACCCATTTTGACATAAATAATCAAACTAAGAGTTTTGAAAGTAAACAAGCCGAGTATAATCATTAAAGCCTTCACTAAGCTTATTGTGGCTAGAAATAGTTGTTTTAAACCTTAACTTCACATTGAAAACGTGGGAAATCGAACTATAATGAAGTTTTACCCATTTTGACATAAATAATCAAACTAAGAGTTTTGAAAGTAAACAAGCCGAGTATAATCATTAAAGCCTTCACTTAGCTTATTGTGGCTAGAAATAGTTGTTTTAAACCTTAACTTCACATTGAAAACGTGGGAAATCGAACTATAATGAAGTTTAACCCATTTTGACATAAATAATCAAACTAAGAGTTTTGAAAGTAAACAAGCCGAGTATAATCATTAAAGCCTTCACTAAGCTTATTGTGGCTAGAAATAGTTGTTTTAAACCTTAACTTCACATTGAAAACGTGGGAAATCGAACTATAATGAAGTTTTACCCATTTTGACATAAATAATCAAACTAAGAGTTTTGAAAGTAAACAAGCCGAGTATAATCATTAAAGCCTTCACTAAGCTTATTGTGACTAGAAATAGTTGTTTTAAACCTTAACTTCACATTGAAAACGTGGGAAATCGAACTATAATGAAGTTTTACCCATTTTGACATAAATAATCAAACTAAGAGTTTTGAAAGTAAACAAGCCGAGTATAATCATTAAAGCCTTCACAAAGCTTATTGTGACTAGAAATAGTTGTTTTAAACCTTAACTTCACATTGAAAACGTGGGAAATCGAACTATAATGAAGTTTTACCCATTTTGACATAAATAATCAAACTAAGAGTTTTGAAAGTAAACAAGCCGAGTATAATCATTAAAGCCTTCACTAAGCTTATTGTGGCTAGAAATAGTTGTTTTAAACCTTAACTTCACATTGAAAACGTGGGAAATCGAACTATAATGAAGTTTTACCCATTTTGACATAAATAATCAAACTAAGAGTTTTGAAAGTAAACAAGCCGAGTATAATCATTAAAGCCTTCACTAAAGCTTATTGTGACTAGAAATAGTTGTTTTAAACCTTAACTTCACATTGAAAACGTGGGAAATCGAACTATAATGAAGTTTTACCCATTTTGACATAAATAATCAAACTAAGAGTTTTGAAAGTAAACAAGCCGAGTATAATCATTAAAGCCTTCACAAAAGCTTATTGTGACTAGAAATAGTTGTTTTAAACCTTAACTTCACATTGAAAACGTGGGAAATCGAACTATAATGAAGTTTTACCCATTTTGACATAAATAATCAAACTAAGAGTTTTGAAAGTAAACAAGCCGAGTATAATCATTAAAGCCTTCACTAAAGCTTATTGTGGCTAGAAATAGTTGTTTTAAACCTTAACTTCACATTGAAAACGTGGGAAATCGAACTATAATGAAGTTTTACCCATTTTGACATAAATAATCAAACTAAGAGTTTTGAAAGTAAACAAGCCGAGTATAATCATTAAAGCCTTCACTTAGCTTATTGTGGCTAGAAATAGTTGTTTTAAACCTTAACTTCACATTGAAAACGTGGGAAATCGAACTATAATGAAGTTTAACCCATTTTGACATAAATAATCAAACTAAGAGTTTTGAAAGTAAACAAGCCGAGTATAATCATTAAAGCCTTCACTAAGCTTATTGTGGCTAGAAATAGTTGTTTTAAACCTTAACTTCACATTGAAAACGTGGGAAATCGAACTATAATGAAGTTTTACCCATTTTGACATAAATAATCAAACTAAGAGTTTTGAAAGTAAACAAGCCGAGTATAATCATTAAAGCCTTCACAAAGCTTATTGTGACTAGAAATAGTTGTTTTAAACCTAACTTCACATTGAAAACGTGGGAAATCGAACTATAATGAAGTTTTACCCATTTTGACATAAATAATCAAACTAAGAGTTTTGAAAGTAAACAAGCCGAGTATAATCATTAAAGCCTTCACAAAGCTTATTGTGACTAGAAATAGTTGTTTTAAACCTTAACTTCACATTGAAAACGTGGGAAATCGAACTATAATGAAGTTTTACCCATTTTGACATAAATAATCAAACTAAGAGTTTTGAAAGTAAACAAGCCGAGTATAATCATTAAAGCCTTCACTAAAGCTTATTGTGGCTAGAAATAGTTGTTTTAAACCTTAACTTCACATTGAAAACGTGGGAAATCGAACTATAATGAAGTTTTACCCATTTTGACATAAATAATCAAACTAAGAGTTTTGAAAGTAAACAAGCCGAGTATAATCATTAAAGCCTTCACTAAGCTTATTGTGGCTAGAAATAGTTGTTTTAAACCTTAACTTCACATTGAAAACGTGGGAAATCGAACTATAATGAAGTTTTACCCATTTTGACATAAATAATCAAACTAAGAGTTTTGAAAGTAAACAAGCCGAGTATAATCATTAAAGCCTTCACTAAGCTTATTGTGGCTAGAAATAGTTGTTTTAAACCTTAACTTCACATTGAAAACGTGGGAAATCGAACTATAATGAAGTTTTACCCATTTTGACATAAATAATCAAACTAAGAGTTTTGAAAGTAAACAAGCCGAGTATAATCATTAAAGCCTTCACTAAGCTTATTGTGACTAGAAATAGTTGTTTTAAACCTTAACTTCACATTGAAAACGTGGGAAATCGAACTATAATGAAGTTTTACCCATTTTGACACAAATAATCAAACTAAGAGTTTTGAAAGTAAACAAGCCGAGTATAATCATTAAAGCCTTCACAAAGCTTATTGTGACTAGAAATAGTTGTTTTAAACCTTAACTTCACATTGAAAACGTGGGAAATCGAACTATAATGAAGTTTTACCCATTTGACATAAATAATCAAACTAAGAGTTTTGAAAGTAAACAAGCCGAGTATAATCATTAAAGCCTTCACTAAGCTTATTGTGGCTAGAAATAGTTGTTTTAAACCTTAACTTCACATTGAAAACGTGGGAAATCGAACTATAATGAAGTTTTACCCATTTTGACATAAATAATCAAACTAAGAGTTTTGAAAGTAAACAAGCCGAGTATAATCATTAAAGCCTTCACTAAGCTTATTGTGGCTAGAAATAGTTGTTTTAAACCTTAACTTCACATTGAAAACGTGGGAAATCGAACTATAATGAAGTTTTACCCATTTTGACATAAATAATCAAACTAAGAGTTTTGAAAGTAAACAAGCCGAGTATAATCATTAAAGCCTTCACTAAAGCTTATTGTGACTAGAAATAGTTGTTTTAAACCTTAACTTCACATTGAAAACGTGGGAAATCGAACTATAATGAAGTTTTACCCATTTTGACATAAATAATCAAACTAAGAGTTTTGAAAGTAAACAAGCCGAGTATAATCATTAAAGCCTTCACTAAGCTTATTGTGGCTAGAAATAGTTGTTTTAAACCTTAACTTCACATTGAAAACGTGGGAAATCGAACTATAATGAAGTTTTACCCATTTTGACATAAATAATCAAACTAAGAGTTTTGAAAGTAAACAAGCCGAGTATAATCATTAAAGCCTTCACTAAGCTTATTGTGGCTAGAAATAGTTGTTTTAAACCTTAACTTCACATTGAAAACGTGGGAAATCGAACTATAATGAAGTTTTACCCATTTTGACATAAATAATCAAACTAAGAGTTTTGAAAGTAAACAAGCCGAGTATAATCATTAAAGCCTTCACAAAGCTTATTGTGACTAGAAATAGTTGTTTTAAACCTTAACTTCACATTGAAAACGTGGGAAATCGAACTATAATGAAGTTTTACCCATTTTGACATAAATAATCAAACTAAGAGTTTTGAAAGTAAACAAGCCGAGTATAATCATTAAAGCCTTCACAAAGCTTATTGTGACTAGAAATAGTTGTTTTAAACCTTAACTTCACATTGAAAACGTGGGAAATCGAACTATAATGAAGTTTTACCCATTTTGACATAAATAATCAAACTAAGAGTTTTGAAAGTAAACAAGCCGAGTATAATCATTAAAGCCTTCACTAAGCTTATTGTGGCTAGAAATAGTTGTTTTAAACCTTAACTTCACATTGAAAACGTGGGAAATCGAACTATAATGAAGTTTTACCCATTTTGACATAAATAATCAAACTAAGAGTTTTGAAAGTAAACAAGCCGAGTATAATCATTAAAGCCTTCACTTAGCTTATTGTGGCTAGAAATAGTTGTTTTAAACCTTAACTTCACATTGAAAACGTGGGAAATCGAACTATAATGAAGTTTTACCCATTTTGACATAAATAATCAAACTAAGAGTTTTGAAAGTAAACAAGCCGAGTATAATCATTAAAGCCTTCACTAAAGCTTATTGTGTGCTAGAAATAGTTGTTTTAAACCTTAACTTCACATTGAAAACGTGGGAAATCGAACTATAATGAAGTTTTACCCATTTTGACATAAATAATCAAACTAAGAGTTTTGAAAGTAAACAAGCCGAGTATAATCATTAAAGCCTTCACAAAGCTTATTGTGACTAGAAATAGTTGTTTTAAACCTTAACTTCACATTGAAAACGTGGGAAATCGAACTATAATGAAGTTTTACCCATTTTGACATAAATAATCAAACTAAGAGTTTTGAAAGTAAACAAGCCGAGTATAATCATTAAAGCCTTCACAAAGCTTATTGTGACTAGAAATAGTTGTTTTAAACCTTAACTTCACATTGAAAACGTGGGAAATCGAACTATAATGAAGTTTTACCCATTTTGACATAAATAATCAAACTAAGAGTTTTGAAAGTAAACAAGCCGAGTATAATCATTAAAGCCTTCACAAAGCTTATTGTGACTAGAAATAGTTGTTTTAAACCTTAACTTCACATTGAAAACGTGGGAAATCGAACTATAATGAAGTTTTACCCATTTTGACATAAATAATCAAACTAAGAGTTTTGAAAGTAAACAAGCCGAGTATAATCATTAAAGCCTTCACTAAGCTTATTGTGGCTAGAAATAGTTGTTTTAAACCTTAACTTCACATTGAAAACGTGGGAAATCGAACTATAATGAAGTTTTACCCATTTTGACATAAATAATCAAACTAAGAGTTTTGAAAGTAAACAAGCCGAGTATAATCATTAAAGCCTTCACTTAGCTTATTGTGGCTAGAAATAGTTGTTTTAAACCTTAACTTCACATTGAAAACGTGGGAAATCGAACTATAATGAAGTTTTACCCATTTTGACATAAATAATCAAACTAAGAGTTTTGAAAGTAAACAAGCCGAGTATAATCATTAAAGCCTTCACTAAGCTTATTGTGGCTAGAAATAGTTGTTTTAAACCTTAACTTCACATTGAAAACGTGGGAAATCGAACTATAATGAAGTTTTACCCATTTTGACATAAATAATCAAACTAAGAGTTTTGAAAGTAAACAAGCCGAGTATAATCATTAAAGCCTTCACTTAGCTTATTGTGGCTAGAAATAGTTGTTTTAAACCTTAACTTCACATTGAAAACGTGGGAAATCGAACTATAATGAAGTTTAACCCATTTTGACATAAATAATCAAACTAAGAGTTTTGAAAGTAAACAAGCCGAGTATAATCATTAAAGCCTTCACTAAGCTTATTGTGGCTAGAAATAGTTGTTTTAAACCTTAACTTCACATTGAAAACGTGGGAAATCGAACTATAATGAAGTTTTACCCATTTTGACATAAATAATCAAACTAAGAGTTTTGAAAGTAAACAAGCCGAGTATAATCATTAAAGCCTTCACTAAGCTTATTGTGACTAGAAATAGTTGTTTTAAACCTTAACTTCACATTGAAAACGTGGGAAATCGAACTATAATGAAGTTTTACCCATTTGACATAAATAATCAAACTAAGAGTTTTGAAAGTAAACAAGCCGAGTATAATCATTAAAGCCTTCACAAAGCTTATTGTGGCTAGAAATAGTTGTTTTAAACCTTAACTTCACATTGAAAACGTGGGAAATCGAACTATAATGAAGTTTTACCCATTTTGACATAAATAATCAAACTAAGAGTTTTGAAAGTAAACAAGCCGAGTATAATCATTAAAGCCTTCACTAAAGCTTATTGTGGCTAGAAATAGTTGTTTTAAACCTTAACTTCACATTGAAAACGTGGGAAATCGAACTATAATGAAGTTTTACCCATTTTGACATAAATAATCAAACTAAGAGTTTTGAAAGTAAACAAGCCGAGTATAATCATTAAAGCCTTCACTAAGCTTATTGTGGCTAGAAATAGTTGTTTTAAACCTTAACTTCACATTGAAAACGTGGGAAATCGAACTATAATGAAGTTTTACCCATTTTGACATAAATAATCAAACTCAAACTAAGAGTTTTGAAAGTAAACAAGCCGAGTATAATCATTAAAGCCTTCACTAAGCTTATTGTGGCTAGAAATAGTTGTTTTAAACCTTAACTTCACATTGAAAACGTGGGAAATCGAACTATAATGAAGTTTTACCCATTTTGACATAAATAATCAAACTAAGAGTTTTGAAAGTAAACAAGCCGAGTATAATCATTAAAGCCTTCACTAAGCTTATTGTGACTAGAAATAGTTGTTTTAAACCTTAACTTCACATTGAAAACGTGGGAAATCGAACTATAATGAAGTTTTACCCATTTTGACATAAATAATCAAACTAAGAGTTTTGAAAGTAAACAAGCCGAGTATAATCATTAAAGCCTTCACTAAAGCTTATTGTGGCTAGAAATAGTTGTTTTAAACCTTAACTTCACATTGAAAACGTGGGAAATCGAACTATAATGAAGTTTTACCCATTTTGACATAAATAATCAAACTAAGAGTTTTGAAAGTAAACAAGCCGAGTAGTATAATCATTAAAGCCTTCACTAAGCTTATTGTGGCTAGAAATAGTTGTTTTAAACCTTAACTTCACATTGAAAACGTGGGAAATCGAACTATAATGAAGTTTTACCCATTTTGACATAAATAATCAAACTAAGAGTTTTGAAAGTAAACAAGCCGAGTATAATCATTAAAGCCTTCACTAAGCTTATTGTGACTAGAAATAGTTGTTTTAAACCTTAACTTCACATTGAAAACGTGGGAAATCGAACTATAATGAAGTTTTACCCATTTTGACATAAATAATCAAACTAAGAGTTTTGAAAGTAAACAAGCCGAGTATAATCATTAAAGCCTTCACAAAGCTTATTGTGACTAGAAATAGTTGTTTTAAACCTTAACTTCACATTGAAAACGTGGGAAATCGAACTATAATGAAGTTTTACCCATTTTGACATAAATAATCAAACTAAGAGTTTTGAAAGTAAACAAGCCGAGTATAATCATTAAAGCCTTCACTAAAGCTTATTATTGGGCTAGAAATAGTTGTTTTAAACCTTAACTTCACATTGAAAACGTGGGAAATCGAACTATAATGAAGTTTTACCCATTTTGACATAAATAATCAAACTAAGAGTTTTGAAAGTAAACAAGCCGAGTATAATCATTAAAGCCTTCACTAAGCTTATTGTGGCTAGAAATAGTTGTTTTAAACCTTAACTTCACATTGAAAACGTGGGAAATCGAACTATAATGAAGTTTTACCCATTTTGACATAAATAATCAAACTAAGAGTTTTGAAAGTAAACAAGCCGAGTATAATCATTAAAGCCTTCACTTAGCTTATTGTGGCTAGAAATAGTTGTTTTAAACCTTAACTTCACATTGAAAACGTGGGAAATCGAACTATAATGAAGTTTTACCCATTTTGACATAAATAATCAAACTAAGAGTTTTGAAAGTAAACAAGCCGAGTATAATCATTAAAGCCTTCACTAAGCTTATTGTGGCTAGAAATAGTTGTTTTAAACCTTAACTTCACATTGAAAACGTGGGAAATCGAACTATAATGAAGTTTTACCCATTTTGACATAAATAATCAAACTAAGAGTTTTGAAAGTAAACAAGCCGAGTATAATCATTAAAGCCTTCACAAAGCTTATTGTGACTAGAAATAGTTGTTTTAAACCTTAACTTCACATTGAAAACGTGGGAAATCGAACTATAATGAAGTTTTACCCATTTTGACATAAATAATCAAACTAAGAGTTTTGAAAGTAAACAAGCCGAGTATAATCATTAAAGCCTTCACAAAGCTTATTGTGACTAGAAATAGTTGTTTTAAACCTTAACTTCACATTGAAAACGTGGGAAATCGAACTATAATGAAGTTTTACCCATTTTGACATAAATAATCAAACTAAGAGTTTTGAAAGTAAACAAGCCGAGTATAATCATTAAAGCCTTCACTAAGCTTATTGTGGCTAGAAATAGTTGTTTTAAACCTTAACTTCACATTGAAAACGTGGGAACGAACTATAATGAAGTTTTACCCATTTTGACATAAATAATCAAACTAAGAGTTTTGAAAGTAAACAAGCCGAGTATAATCATTAAAGCCTTCACTAGCTTATTGTGGCTAGAAATAGTTGTTTTAAACCTTAACTTCACATTGAAAACGTGGGAAATCGAACTATAATGAAGTTTTACCCATTTTGACATAAATAATCAAACTAAGAGTTTTGAAAGTAAACAAGCCGAGTATAATCATTAAAGCCTTCACTTAGCTTATTGTGGCTAGAAATAGTTGTTTTAAACCTTAACTTCACATTGAAAACGTGGGAAATCGAACTATAATGAAGTTTTACCCATTTTGACATAAATAATCAAACTAAGAGTTTTGAAAGTAAACAAGCCGAGTATAATCATTAAAGCCTTCACTAAGCTTATTGTGGCTAGAAATAGTTGTTTTAAACCTTAACTTCACATTGAAAACGTGGGAAATCGAACTATAATGAAGTTTTACCCATTTTGACATAAATAATCAAACTAAGAGTTTTGAAAGTAAACAAGCCGAGTATAATCATTAAAGCCTTCACAAAGCTTATTGTGACTAGAAATAGTTGTTTTAAACCTTAACTTCACATTGAAAACGTGGGAAATCGAACTATAATGAAGTTTTACCCATTTTGACATAAATAATCAAACTAAGAGTTTTGAAAGTAAACAAGCCGAGTATAATCATTAAAGCCTTCACTAAGCTTATTGTGGCTAGAAATAGTTGTTTTAAACCTTAACTTCACATTGAAAACGTGGGAAATCGAACTATAATGAAGTTTTACCCATTTTGACATAAATAATCAAACTAAGAGTTTTGAAAGTAAACAAGCCGAGTATAATCATTAAAGCCTTCACTTAGCTTATTGTGGCTAGAAATAGTTGTTTTAAACCTTAACTTCACATTGAAAACGTGGGAAATCGAACTATAATGAAGTTTTACCCATTTTGACATAAATAATCAAACTAAGAGTTTTGAAAGTAAACAAGCCGAGTATAATCATTAAAGCCTTCACTAAGCTTATTGTGGCTAGAAATAGTTGTTTTAAACCTTAACTTCACATTGAAAACGTGGAAATCGAACTATAATGAAGTTTTACCCATTTTGACATAAATAATCAAACTAAGAGTTTTGAAAGTAAACAAGCCGAGTATAATCATTAAAGCCTTCACAAAGCTTATTGTGACTAGAAATAGTTGTTTTAAACCTTAACTTCACATTGAAAACGTGGGAAATCGAACTATAATGAAGTTTTACCCATTTTGACATAAATAATCAAACTAAGAGTTTTGAAAGTAAACAAGCCGAGTATAATCATTAAAGCCTTCACTAAGCTTATTGTGACTAGAAATAGTTGTTTTAAACCTTAACTTCACATTGAAAACGTGGGAAATCGAACTATAATGAAGTTTTACCCATTTTGACATAAATAATCAAACTAAGAGTTTTGAAAGTAAACAAGCCGAGTATAATCATTAAAGCCTTCACAAAGCTTATTGTGACTAGAAATAGTTGTTTTAAACCTTAACTTCACATTGAAAACGTGGGAAATCGAACTATAATGAAGTTTTACCCATTTTGACATAAATAATCAAACTAAGAGTTTTGAAAGTAAACAAGCCGAGTATAATCATTAAAGCCTTCACTAAGCTTATTGTGGCTAGAAATAGTTGTTTTAAACCTTAACTTCACATTGAAAACGTGGGAAATCGAACTATAATGAAGTTTTACCCATTTTGACATAAATAATCAAACTAAGAGTTTTGAAAGTAAACAAGCCGAGTATAATCATTAAAGCCTTCACTTAAGCTTATTGTGGCTAGAAATAGTTGTTTTAAACCTTAACTTCACATTGAAAACGTGGGAAATCGAACTATAATGAAGTTTTACCCATTTTGACATAAATAATCAAACTAAGAGTTTTGAAAGTAAACAAGCCGAGTATAATCATTAAAGCCTTCACTTCACTAAGCTTAGTGTGACTAGAAATAGTTGTTTTAAACCTTAACTTCACATTGAAAACGTGGGAAATCGAACTATAATGAAGTTTTACCCATTTTGACATAAATAATCAAACTAAGAGTTTTGAAAGTAAACAAGCCGAGTATAATCATTAAAGCCTTCACTAAAGCTTATTGTGACTAGAAATAGTTGTTTTAAACCTTAACTTCACATTGAAAACGTGGGAAATCGAACTATAATGAAGTTTTACCCATTTTGACATAAATAATCAAACTAAGAGTTTTGAAAGTAAACAAGCCGAGTATAATCATTAAAGCCTTCACTTAAGCTTATTGTGGCTAGAAATAGTTGTTTTAAACCTTAACTTCACATTGAAAACGTGGGAAATCGAACTATAATGAAGTTTTACCCATTTTGACATAAATAATCAAACTAAGAGTTTTGAAAGTAAACAAGCCGAGTATAATCATTAAAGCCTTCACTAAGCTTATTGTGGCTAGAAATAGTTGTTTTAAACCTTAACTTCACATTGAAAACGTGGGAAATCGAACTATAATGAAGTTTTACCCATTTTGACATAAATAATCAAACTAAGAGTTTTGAAAGTAAACAAGCCGAGTATAATCATTAAAGCCTTCACTAAGCTTATTGTGACTAGAAATAGTTGTTTTAAACCTTAACTTCACATTGAAAACGTGGGAAATCGAACTATAATGAAGTTTTACCCATTTTGACATAAATAATCAAACTAAGAGTTTTGAAAGTAAACAAGCCGAGTATAATCATTAAAGCCTTCACTAAGCTTATTGTGACTAGAAATAGTTGTTTTAAACCTTAACTTCACATTGAAAACGTGGGAAATCGAACTATAATGAAGTTTTACCCATTTTGACATAAATAATCAAACTAAGAGTTTTGAAAGTAAACAAGCCGAGTATAATCATTAAAGCCTTCACTAAGCTTATTGTGGCTAGAAATAGTTGTTTTAAACCTTAACTTCACATTGAAAACGTGGGAAATCGAACTATAATGAAGTTTTACCCATTTTGACATAAATAATCAAACTAAGAGTTTTGAAAGTAAACAAGCCGAGTATAATCATTAAAGCCTTCACTAAGCTTATTGAAATGGCTAGAAATAGTTGTTTTAAACCTTAACTTCACATTGAAAACGTGGGAAATCGAATAATGAAGTTTTACCCATTTTGACATAAATAATCAAACTAAGAGTTTTGAAAGTAAACAAGCCGAGTATAATCATTAAAGCCTTCACTAAGCTTATTGTGGCTAGAAATAGTTGTTTTAAACCTTAACTTCACATTGAAAACGTGGGAAATCGAACTATAATGAAGTTTTACCCATTTTGACATAAATAATCAAACTAAGAGTTTTGAAAGTAAACAAGCCGAGTATAATCATTAAAGCCTTCACTAAGCTTATTGTGACTAGAAATAGTTGTTTTAAACCTTAACTTCACATTGAAAACGTGGGAAATCGAACTATAATGAAGTTTTACCTTTTGACATAAATAATCAAACTAAGAGTTTTGAAAGTAAACAAGCCGAGTATAATCATTAAAGCCTTCACTAAAGCTTATTGTGGCTAGAAATAGTTGTTTTAAACCTTAACTTCACATTGAAAACGTGGGAAATCGAACTATAATGAAGTTTTACCCATTTTGACATAAATAATCAAACTAAGAGTTTTGAAAGTAAACAAGCCGAGTATAATCATTAAAGCCTTCACTAAGCTTATTGTGACTAGAAATAGTTGTTTTAAACCTTAACTTCACATTGAAAACGTGGGAAATCGAACTATAATGAAGTTTTACCCATTTTGACATAAATAATCAAACTAAGAGTTTTGAAAGTAAACAAGCCGAGTATAATCATTAAAGCCTTCACAAAGCTTATTGTGACTAGAAATAGTTGTTTTAAACCTTAACTTCACATTGAAAACGTGGGAAATCGAACTATAATGAAGTTTTACCCATTTTGACATAAATAATCAAACTAAGAGTTTTGAAAGTAAACAAGCCGAGTATAATCATTAAAGCCTTCACTAAAGCTTATTGTGGCTAGAAATAGTTGTTTTAAACCTTAACTTCACATTGAAAACGTGGGAAATCGAACTATAATGAAGTTTTACCCATTTTGACATAAATAATCAAACTAAGAGTTTTGAAAGTAAACAAGCCGAGTATAATCATTAAAGCCTTCACTTAGCTTATTGTGGCTAGAAATAGTTGTTTTAAACCTTAACTTCACATTGAAAACGTGGGAAATCGAACTATAATGAAGTTTTACCCATTTTGACATAAATAATCAAACTAAGAGTTTTGAAAGTAAACAAGCCGAGTATAATCATTAAAGCCTTCACTAAGCTTATTGTGGCTAGAAATAGTTGTTTTAAACCTTAACTTCACATTGAAAACGTGGGAAATCGAACTATAATGAAGTTTTACCCATTTTGACATAAATAATCAAACTAAGAGTTTTGAAAGTAAACAACCCGAGTAATCATTAAAGCCTTCACTAAGCTTATTGTGACTAGAAATAGTTGTTTTAAACCTTAACTTCACATTGAAAACGTGGGAAATCGAACTATAATGAAGTTTTACCCATTTTGACATAAATAATCAAACTAAGAGTTTTGAAAGTAAACAAGCCGAGTATAATCATTAAAGCCTTCACAAAGCTTATTGTGACTAGAAATAGTTGTTTTAAACCTTAACTTCACATTGAAAACGTGGGAAATCGAACTATAATGAAGTTTTACCCATTTTGACATAAATAATCAAACTAAGAGTTTTGAAAGTAAACAAGCCGAGTATAATCATTAAAGCCTTCACTAAGCTTATTGTGGCTAGAAATAGTTGTTTTAAACCTTAACTTCACATTGAAAACGTGGGAAATCGAACTATAATGAAGTTTTACCCATTTTGACATAAATAATCAAACTAAGAGTTTTGAAAGTAAACAAGCCGAGTATAATCATTAAAGCCTTCACTAAAGCTTAGCTTATGTGGCTAGAAATAGTTGTTTTAAACCTTAACTTCACATTGAAAACGTGGGAAATCGAACTATAATGAAGTTTTACCCATTTTGACATAAATAATCAAACTAAGAGTTTTGAAAGTAAACAAGCCGAGTATAATCATTAAAGCCTTCACTTAGCTTATTGTGGCTAGAAATAGTTGTTTTAAACCTTAACTTCACATTGAAAACGTGGGAAATCGAACTATAATGAAGTTTTACCCATTTTGACATAAATAATCAAACTAAGAGTTTTGAAAGTAAACAAGCAAGCCGAGTATAATCATTAAAGCCTTCACTAAGCTTATTGTGGCTAGAAATAGTTGTTTTAAACCTTAACTTCACATTGAAAACGTGGGAAATCGAACTATAATGAAGTTTTACCCATTTTGACATAAATAATCAAACTAAGAGTTTTGAAAGTAAACAAGCCGAGTATAATCATTAAAGCCTTCACAAAGCTTATTGTGACTAGAAATAGTTAGTTTTTTAAACCAACTTCACATTGAAAACGGGAAATCGAACTATAATGAAGTTTTACCCATTTTGACATAAATAATCAAACTAAGAGTTTTGAAAGTAAACAAGCCGAGTATAATCATTAAAGCCTTCACAAAGCTTATTGTGACTAGAAATAGTTGTTTTAAACCTTAACTTCACATTGAAAACGTGGGAAATCGAACTATAATGAAGTTTTACCCATTTTGACATAAATAATCAAACTAAGAGTTTTGAAAGTAAACAAGCCGAGTATAATCATTAAAGCCTTCACAAAGCTTATTGTGGCTAGAAATAGTTGTTTTAAACCTTAACTTCACATTGAAAACGTGGGAAATCGAACTATAATGAAGTTTTACCCATTTTGACATAAATAATCAAACTAAGAGTTTTGAAAGTAAACAAGCCGAGTATAATCATTGAAGCCTTCACTAAAGCTTATTGTGGCTAGAAATAGTTGTTTTAAACCTTAACTTCACATTGAAAACGTGGAAAATCGAAATAATGAAGTTTTACCCATTTTGACATAAATAATCAAACTAAGAGTTTTGAAAGTAAACAAGCCGAGTATAATCATTAAAGCCTTCACTTAGCTTATTGTGGCTAGAAATAGTTGTTTTAAACCTTAACTTCACATTGAAAACGTGGGAAATCGAACTATAATGAAGTTTTACCCATTTTGACATAAATAATCAAACTAAGAGTTTTGAAAGTAAACAAGCCGAGTATAATCATTAAAGCCTTCACTAAGCTTATTGTGGCTAGAAATAGTTGTTTTAAACCTTAACTTCACATTGAAAACGTGGGAAATCGAACTATAATGAAGTTTTACCCATTTTGACATAAATAATCAAACTAAGAGTTTTGAAAGTAAACAAGCCGAGTATAATCATTAAAGCCTTCACTAAGCTTATTGTGGCTAGAAATAGTTGTTTTAAACCTTAACTTCACATTGAAAACGTGGAAAATCGAACTATAATGAAGTTTTACCCATTTTGACATAAATAATCAAACTAAGAGTTTTGAAAGTAAACAAGCCGAGTATAATCATTAAAGCCTTCACTAAAGCTTATTGTGACTAGAAATAGTTGTTTTAAACCTTAACTTCACATTGAAAACGTGGGAAATCGAACTATAATGAAGTTTTACCCATTTTGACATAAATAATCAAACTAAGAGTTTTGAAAGTAAACAAGCCGAGTAATCATTAAAGCCTTCACAAAGCTTATTGTGACTAGAAATAGTTGTTTTAAACCTTAACTTCACATTGAAAACGTGGGAAATCGAACTATAATGAAGTTTTACCCATTTTGACATAAATAATCAAACTAAGAGTTTTGAAAGTAAACAAGCCGAGTATAATCATTAAAGCCTTCACTAAGCTTATTGTGGCTAGAAATAGTTGTTTTAAACCTTAACTTCACATTGAAAACGTGGGAAATCGAACTATAATGAAGTTTTACCCATTTTGACATAAATAATCAAACTAAGAGTTTTGAAAGTAAACAAGCCGAGTATAATCATTAAAGCCTTCACTTAGCTTATTGTGGCTAGAAATAGTTGTTTTAAACCTTAACTTCACATTGAAAACGTGGGAAATCGAACTATAATGAAGTTTTACCCATTTTGACATAAATAATCAAACTAAGAGTTTTGAAAGTAAACAAGCCGAGTATAATCATTAAAGCCTTCACTAAGCTTATTGTGGCTAGAAATAGTTGTTTTAAACCTTAACTTCACATTGAAAACGTGGGAAATCGAACTATAATGAAGTTTTACCCATTTTGACATAAATAATCAAACTAAGAGTTTTGAAAGTAAACAACCGGTATAATCATTAAAGCCTTCACAAAGCTTATTGTGACTAGAAATAGTTGTTTTAAACCTTAACTTCACATTGAAAACGTGGGAAATCGAACTATAATGAAGTTTTACCCATTTTGACATAAATAATCAAACTAAGAGTTTTGAAAGTAAACAAGCCGAGTATAATCATTAAAGCCTTCACAAAGCTTATTGTGACTAGAAATAGTTGTTTTAAACCTTAACTTCACATTGAAAACGTGGGAAATCGAACTATAATGAAGTTTTACCCATTTTGACATAAATAATCAAACTAAGAGTTTTGAAAGTAAACAAGCCGAGTATAATCATTAAAGCCTTCACTAAGCTTATTGTGGCTAGAAATAGTTGTTTTAAACCTTAACTTCACATTGAAAACGTGGGAAATCGAACTATAATGAAGTTTTACCCATTTTGACATAAATAATCAAACTAAGAGTTTTGAAAGTAAACAAGCCGAGTATAATCATTAAAGCCTTCACTTAGCTTATTGTGGCTAGAAATAGTTGTTTTAAACCTTAACTTCACATTGAAAACGTGGGAAATCGAACTATAATGAAGTTTAACCCATTTTGACATAAATAATCAAACTAAGAGTTTTGAAAGTAAACAAGCCGAGTATAATCATTAAAGCCTTCACTAAGCTTATTGTGGCTAGAAATAGTTGTTTTAAAAACCTTAACTTCACATTGAAAACGTGGAAAATCGAACTATAATGAAGTTTTACCCATTTTGACATAAATAATCAAACTAAGAGTTTTGAAAGTAAACAAGCCGAGTATAATCATTAAAGCCTTCACAAAGCTTATTGTGACTAGAAATAGTTGTTTTAAACCTTAACTTCACATTGAAAACGTGGGAAATCGAACTATAATGAAGTTTTACCCATTTTGACATAAATAATCAAACTAAGAGTTTTGAAAGTAAACAAGCCTAAGAGTATAATCATTAAAGCCTTCACAAAGCTTATTGTGACTAGAAATAGTTGTTTTAAACCTTAACTTCACATTGAAAACGTGGGAAATCGAACTATAATGAAGTTTTACCCATTTTGACATAAATAATCAAACTAAGAGTTTTGAAAGTAAACAAGCCGAGTATAATCATTAAAGCCTTCACTAAGCTTATTGTGGCTAGAAATAGTTGTTTTAAAAACTTAACTAACTTCACATTGAAAACGTGGGAAATCGAACTATAATGAAGTTTTACCCATTTTGACATAAATAATCAAACTAAGAGTTTTGAAAGTAAACAAGCCGAGTATAATCATTAAAGCCTTCACTAAGCTTATTGTGGCTAGAAATAGTTGTTTTAAACCTTAACTTCACATTGAAAACGTGGGAAATCGAACTATAATGAAGTTTTACCCATTTTGACATAAATAATCAAACTAAGAGTTTTGAAAGTAAACAAGCCGAGTATAATCATTAAAGCCTTCACTAAGCTTATTGTGACTAGAAATAGTTGTTTTAAACCTTAACTTCACATTTTTAAAAAAACGTGGGAAATCGAACTATAATGAAGTTTTACCCATTTTGACATAAATAATCAAACTAAGAGTTTTGAAAGTAAACAAGCCGAGTATAATCATTAAAGCACTTCACTAAGCTTATTGTGACTAGAAATAGTTGTTTTAAACCTTAACTTCACATTGAAAACGTGGGAAATCGAACTATAATAAGTTTTACCCATTTTGACATAAATAATCAAACTAAGAGTTTTGAAAGTAAACAAGCCGAGTATAATCATTAAAGCCTTCACTAAGCTTATTGTGGCTAGAAATAGTTGTTTTAAACCTTAACTTCACATTGAAAACGTGGGAAATCGAACTATAATGAAGTTTTACCCATTTTGACATAAATAATCAAACTAAGAGTTTTGAAAGTAAACAAGCCGAGTATAATCATTAAAGCCTTCACAAAGCTTATTGTGGCTAGAAATAGTTGTTTTAAACCTTAACTTCACATTGAAAACGTGGGAAATCGAACTATAATGAAGTTTTACCCATTTTGACATAAATAATCAAACTAAGAGTTTTGAAAGTAAACAAGCCGAGTATAATCATTAAAGCCTTCACAAAGCTTATTGTGACTAGAAATAGTTGTTTTAAACCTTAACTTCACATTGAAAACGTGGGAAATCGAACTATAATGAAGTTTTACCCATTTTGACATAAATAATCAAACTAAGAGTTTTGAAAGTAAACAAGCCGAGTATAATCATTAAAGCCTTCACTAAGCTTATTGTGGCTAGAAATAGTTGTTTTAAACCTTAACTTCACATTGAAAACGTGGGAAATCGAACTATAATGAAGTTTTACCCATTTTGACATAAATAATCAAACTAAGAGTTTTGAAAGTAAACAAGCCGAGTATAATCATTAAAGCCTTCACTTAAGCTTATTGTGGCTAGAAATAGTTGTTTTAAACCTTAACTTCACATTGAAAACGTGGGAAATCGAACTATAATGAAGTTTTACCCATTTTGACATAAATAATCAAACTAAGAGTTTTGAAAGTAAACAAGCCGAGTATAATCATTAAAGCCTTCACTAAGCTTATTGTGGCTAGAAATAGTTGTTTTAAACCTTAACTTCACATTGAAAACGTGGAAATCGAACTATAATGAAGTTTTACCCATTTTTTTACATAAATAATCAAACTAAGAGTTTTGAAAGTAAACAAGCCGAGTATAATCATTAAAGCCTTCACAAAGCTTATTGTGACTAGAAATAGTTGTTTTAAACCTTAACTTCACATTGAAAACGTGGGAAATCGAACTATAATGAAGTTTTACCCATTTTGACATAAATAATCAAACTAAGAGTTTTGAAAGTAAACAAGCCGAGTATAATCATTAAAGCCTTCACAAAGCTTATTGTGACTAGAAATAGTTGTTTTAAACCTTAACTTCACATTGAAAACTTCACATTGAAAACGGGGAAATCGAACTATAATGAAGTTTTACCCATTTTGACATAAATAATCAAACTAAGAGTTTTGAAAGTAAACAAGCCGAGTATAATCATTAAAGCCTTCACAAAGCTTATTGTGACTAGAAATAGTTGTTTTAAACCTTAACTTCACATTGAAAACGTGGGAAATCGAACTATAATGAAGTTTTACCCATTTTGACATAAATAATCAAACTAAGAGTTTTGAAAGTAAACAAGCCGAGTATAATCATTAAAGCCTTCCTAAGCTTATTGTGGCTAGAAATAGTTGTTTTAAACCTTAACTTCACATTGAAAACGTGGGAAATCGAACTATAATGAAGTTTTACCCATTTTGACATAAATAATCAAACTAAGAGTTTTGAAAGTAAACAAGCCGAGTATAATCATTAAAGCCTTCACTAAGCTTATTGTGGCTAGAAATAGTTGTTTTAAACCTTAACTTCACATTGAAAACGTGGGAAATCGAACTATAATGAAGTTTTACCCATTTTGACATAAATAATCAAACTAAGAGTTTTGAAAGTAAACAAGCCGAGTATAATCATTAAAGCCTTCACTAAAGCTTATTGTGACTAGAAATAGTTGTTTTAAACCTTAACTTCACATTGAAAACGTGGGAAATCGAACTATAATGAAGTTTTTTAAACCTTACCCATTTTGAATGAAGTTTTACCCATTTTGACATAAATAATCAAACTAAGAGTTTTGAAAGTAAACAAGCCGAGTATAATCATTAAAGCCTTCACTAAGCTTATTGTGGCTAGAAATAGTTGTTTTAAACCTTAACTTCACATTGAAAACGTGGGAAATCGAACTATAATGAAGTTTTACCCATTTTGACATAAATAATCAAACTAAGAGTTTTGAAAGTAAACAAGCCGAGTATAATCATTAAAGCCTTCACTAAGCTTATTGTGACTAGAAATAGTTGTTTTAAACCTTAACTTCACATTGAAAACGTGGGAAATCGAACTATAATGAAGTTTTACCCATTTTGACATAAATAATCAAACTAAGAGTTTTGAAAGTAAACAAGCCGAGTATAAATCATTAAAGCCTTCACAAAGCTTATTGTGACTAGAAATAGTTGTTTTAAACCTTAACTTCACATTGAAAACGTGGGAAATCGAACTATAATGAAGTTTTACCCATTTTGACATAAATAATCAAACTAAGAGTTTTGAAAGTAAACAAGCCGAGTATAATCATTAAAGCCTTCACAAAGCTTATTGTGACTAGAAATAGTTGTTTTAAACCTTAACTTCACATTGAAAACGTGGAAAATCGAACTATAATGAAGTTTTACCCATTTTGACATAAATAATCAAACTAAGAGTTTTGAAAGTAAACAAGCCGAGTATAATCATTAAAGCCTTCACTAAGCTTATTGTGGCTAGAAATAGTTGTTTTAAACCTTAACTTCACATTGAAAACGTGGGAAATCGAACTATAATGAAGTTTTACCCATTTTGACATAAATAATCAAACTAAGAGTTTTGAAAGTAAACAAGCCGAGTATAATCATTAAAGCCTTCACTTAGCTTATTGTGGCTAGAAATAGTTGTTTTAAACCTTAACTTCACATTGAAAACGTGGGAAATCGAACTATAATGAAGTTTAACCCATTTTGACATAAATAATCAAACTAAGAGTTTTGAAAGTAAAAAAGCCGAGTATAATCATTAAAGCCTTCACTAAGCTTATTGTGGCTAGAAATAGTTGTTTTAAACCTTAACTTCACATTGAAAACGTGGAAAATCGAACTACAATGAAGTTTTACCCATTTTTACATAAATAATCAAACTAAGAGTTTTGAAACTAAACAAGCCGAGTATAATCATTAAAGCCTTCACAAAGCTTATTGTGGCTAGAAATAGTTGTTTTAAACCTTAACTTCACATTGAAAACGTGGGAAATGGAACTATAATGAAGTTTACCCATTTTGATATAAATAATCAAACTAAGAGTTTTGAAAGTAAACAACCGAGTAAAATCATTAAGATGTCACAAAGCTTATTGTGACTAGAAATCGTTGTTTTCAGCCTTAACTTCACATTGAAAACGTGGGAAATCGAACTATAATGAAGTTTTACCCATTTTGACATAAATAATCAAACTAAGAGTTTTGAAAGTAAACAAGCCGAGTATAATCATTAAAGCCTTCACTAAGCTTATTGTGACTAGAAATAGTTGTTTTAAACCTTAACTTCACATTGAAAACGTGGGAAATCGAACTATAATGAAGTTTTACCCATTTTGACATAAATAATCAAATAAGAGTTTTGAAAGTAAACAAGCCGAGTATAATCATTAAAGCCTTCACTAAGCTTATTGTGGCTAGAAATAGTTGTTTTAAACCTTAACTTCACATTGAAAACGTGGGAAATCGAACTATAATGAAGTTTTACCCATTTTGACATAAATAATCAAACTAAGAGTTTTGAAAGTAAACAAGCCGAGTATAATCATTAAAGCCTTCACTAAGCTTATTGTGGCTAGAAATAGTTGTTTTAAACCTTAACTTCACATTGAAAACGTGGGAAATCGAACTATAATGAAGTTTTACCCATTTTGACATAAATAATCAAACTAAGAGTTTTGAAAGTAAACAAGCCGAGTATAATCATTAAAGCCTTCACAAAGCTTATTGTGACTAGAAATAGTTGTTTTAAACCTTAACTTCACATTGAAAACGTGGGAAATCGAACTATAATGAAGTTTTACCCATTTTGACATAAATAATCAAACTAAGAGTTTTGAAAGTAAACAAGCCGAGAGAATAATCATTAAAGCCTTCACTAAGCTTATTGTGGCTAGAAATAGTTGTTTTAAACCTTAACTTCACATTGAAAACGTGGGAAATCGAACTATAATGAAGTTTTACCCATTTTGACATAAATAATCAAACTAAGAGTTTTGAAAGTAAACAAGCCGAGTATAATCATTAAAGCCTTCACTAAGCTTATTGTGGCTAGAAATAGTTGTTTTAAACCTTAACTTTACATTGAAAACGTGGGAAATCGAACTATAATGAAGTTTTACCCATTTTGACATAAATAATCAAACTAAGAGTTTTGAAAGTAAACAATCAAACCGAGTTTTGAAAGTAAAATCATTAAAGCCTTCACTTCAAGCTTATTGTGACTAGAAATAGTTGTTTTAAACCTTAACTTCACATTGAAAACGTGGGAAATCGAACTATAATGAAGTTTTACCCATTTTGACATAAATAATCAAACTAAGAGTTTTGAAAGTAAACAAGCCGAGTATAATCATTAAAGCCTTCACTAAGCTTATTGTGACTAGAAATAGTTGTTTTAAACCTTAACTTCACATTGAAAACGTGGGAAATCGAACTATAATGAAGTTTTACCCATTTTGACATAAATAATCAAACTAAGAGTTTTGAAAGTAAACAAGCCGAGTATAATCATTAAAGCCTTCACTAAGCTTATTGTGGCTAGAAATAGTTGTTTTAAACCTTAACTTCACATTGAAAACGTGGGAAATCGAACTATAATGAAGTTTTACCCATTTTGACATAAATAATCAAACTAAGAGTTTTGAAAGTAAACAAGCCGAGTATAATCATTAAAGCCTTCACTTAGCTTATTGTGGCTAGAAATAGTTGTTTTAAACCTTAACTTCACATTGAAAACGTGGGAAATCGAAACTATAATGAAGTTTAACCCATTTTGACATTTTGAATAAAATAATCAAACTAAGAGTTTTGAAAGTAAACAAGCCGAGTATAATCATTAAAGCCTTCACTAAGCTTATTGTGGCTAGAAATAGTTGTTTTAAACCTTAACTTCACATTGAAAACGTGGGAAATCGAACTATAATGAAGTTTTACCCATTTTGACATAAATAATCAAACTAAGAGTTTTGAAAGTAAACAAGCCGAGTATAATCATTAAAGCCTTCACTAGCTTATTGTGACTAGAAATAGTTGTTTTAAACCTTAACTTCACATTGAAAACGTGGGAAATCGAACTATAATGAAGTTTTACCCATTTTGACATAAATAATCAAACTAAGAGTTTTGAAAGTAAACAAGCCGAGTATAATCATTAAAGCCTTCACAAAGCTTATTGTGACTAGAAATAGTTGTTTTAAACCTTAACTTCACATTGAAAACGTGGGAAATCGAACTATAATGAAGTTTTACCCATTTTGACATAAATAATCAAACTAAGAGTTTTGAAAGTAAACAAGCCGAGTATAATCATTAAAGCCTTCACTAAGCTTATTGTGGCTAGAAATAGTTGTTTTAAACCTTAACTTCACATTGAAAACGTGGGAAATCGAACTATAATGAAGTTTTACCCATTTTGACATAAATAATCAAACTAAGAGTTTTGAAAGTAAACAAGCCGAGTATAATCATTAAAGCCTTCACTAAGCTTATTGTGGCTAGAAATAGTTGTTTTAAACCTTAACTTCACATTGAAAACGTGGAAAATCGAACTATAATGAAGTTTTACCCATTTTGACATAAATAATCAAACTAAGAGTTTTGAAAGTAAACAAGCCGAGTATAATCATTAAAGCCTTCACTAAGCTTATTGTGACTAGAAATAGTTGTTTTAAACCTTAACTTCACATTGAAAACGTGGGAAATCGAACTATAATGAAGTTTTACCCATTTTGACATAAATAATCAAACTAAGAGTTTTGAAAGTAAACAAGCCGAGTATAATCATTAAAGCCTTCACTAAGCTTATTGTGACTAGAAATAGTTGTTTTAAACCTTAACTTCACATTGAAAACGTGGGGAAATCGAACTATAATGAAGTTTTACCCATTTTGACATAAATAATCAAACTAAGAGTTTTGAAAGTAAACAAGCCGAGTATAATCATTAAAGCCTTCACTAGCTTATTGTGACTAGAAATAGTTGTTTTAAACCTTAACTTCACATTGAAAACGTGGGAAATCGAACTATAATGAAGTTTTACCCATTTTGACATAAATAATCAAACTAAGAGTTTTGAAAGTAAACAAGCCGAGTATAATCATTAAAGCCTTCACTAAGCTTATTGTGGCTAGAAATAGTTGTTTTAAACCTTAACTTCACATTGAAAACGTGGGAAATCGAACTATAATGAAGTTTTACCCATTTTGACATAAATAATCAAACTAAGAGTTTTGAAAGTAAACAAGCCGAGTATAATCATTAAAGCCTTCACTAAGCTTATTGTGACTAGAAATAGTTGTTTTAAACCTTAACTTCACATTGAAAACGTGAAAACGTGGAAATCGAACTATAATGAAGTTTTACCCATTTTGACATAAATAATCAAACTAAGAGTTTTGAAAGTAAACAAGCCGAGTATAATCATTAAAGCCTTCACTAAGCTTATTGTGACTAGAAATAGTTGTTTTAAACCTTAACTTCACATTGAAAACGTGGGAAATCGAACTATAATGAAGTTTTACCCATTTTGACATAAATAATCAAACTAAGAGTTTTGAAAGTAAACAAGCCGAGTATAATCATTAAAGCCTTCACTTAAGCTTATTGTGGCTAGAAATAGTTGTTTTAAACCTTAACTTCACATTGAAAACGTGGGAAATCGAACTATAATGAAGTTTTACCCATTTTGACATAAATAATCAAACTAAGAGTTTTGAAAGTAAACAAGCCGAGTATAATCATTAAAGCCTTCACTAAGCTTATTGTGGCTAGAAATAGTTGTTTTAAAATAGTTGTTTTAAACCTTAACTTCACATTGAAAACGTGGGAAATCGAACTATAATGAAGTTTTACCCATTTTGACATAAATAATCAAACTAAGAGTTTTGAAAGTAAACAAGCCGTATAATCATTAAAGCCTTCACAAAGCTTATTGTGACTAGAAATAGTTGTTTTAAACCTTAACTTCACATTGAAAACGTGGGAAATCGAACTATAATGAAGTTTTACCCATTTTGACATAAATAATCAAACTAAGAGTTTTGAAAGTAAACAAGCCGAGTATAATCATTAAAGCCTTCACTAAGCTTATTGTGGCTAGAAATAGTTGTTTTAAACCTTAACTTCACATTGAAAACGTGGGAAATCGAACTATAATGAAGTTTTACCCATTTTGACATAAATAATCAAACTAAGAGTTTTGAAAGTAAACAAGCCGAGTATAATCATTAAAGCCTTCACTTAGCTTATTGTGGCTAGAAATAGTTGTTTTAAACCTTAACTTCACATTGAAAACGTGGGAAATCGAACTATAATGAAGTTTTACCCATTTTGTTTTACCCATTTTGACATAATCAAACTAAGAGTTTTGAAAGTAAACAAGCCGAGTATAATCATTAAAGCCTTCACTAAGCTTATTGTGGCTAGAAATAGTTGTTTTAAACCTTAACTTCACATTGAAAACGTGGGAAATCGAACTATAATGAAGTTTTACCCATTTTGACATAAATAATCAAACTAAGAGTTTTGAAAGTAAACAAGCCGAGTATAATCATTAAAGCCTTCACTTAGCTTATTGTGGCTAGAAATAGTTGTTTTAAACCTTAACTTCACATTGAAAACGTGGGAAATCGAACTATAATGAAGTTTTACCCATTTTGACATAAATAATCAAACTAAGAGTTTTGAAAGTAAACAAGCCGAAAGTATAATCATTAAAGCCTTCACTAAGCTTATTGTGACTAGAAATAGTTGTTTTAAACCTTAACTTCACATTGAAAACGTGGGAAATCGAACTATAATGAAGTTTTACCCATTTTGACATAAATAATCAAACTAAGAGTTTTGAAAGTAAACAAGCCGAGTATAATCATTAAAGCCTTCACAAAGCTTATTGTGACTAGAAATAGTTGTTTTAAACCTTAACTTCACATTGAAAACGTGGGAAATCGAACTATAATGAAGTTTTACCCATTTTGACATAAATAATCAAACTAAGAGTTTTGAAAGTAAACAAGCCGAGTATAATCATTAAAGCCTTCACAAAGCTTATTGTGACTAGAAATAGTTGTTTTAAACCTTAACTTCACATTGAAAACGTGGGAAATCGAACTATAATGAAGTTTTACCCATTTTGACATAAATAATCAAACTAAGAGTTTTGAAAGTAAACAAGCCGAGTATAATCATTAAAGCCTTCACTAAGCTTATTGTGGCTAGAAATAGTTGTTTTAAACCTTAACTTCACATTGAAAAAATAGTTGTTTTAAACCTTAACTTCACATTGAAAACGTGAACTAATCGAACTAATGAAGTTTTACCCATTTTGACATAAATAATCAAACTAAGAGTTTTGAAAGTAAACAAGCCGAGTATAATCATTAAAGCCTTCACTTAGCTTATTGTGGCTAGAAATAGTTGTTTTAAACCTTAACTTCACATTGAAAACACATTGAAAACGGGGAAATCGAACTATAATGAAGTTTTACCCATTTTGACATAAATAATCAAACTAAGAGTTTTGAAAGTAAAAAGCCGAGTATAATCATTAAAGCCTTCACTAAGCTTATTGTGGCTAGAAATAGTTGTTTTAAACCTTAACTTCACATTGAAAACGTGGGAAATCGAACTATAATGAAGTTTTACCCATTTTGACATAAATAATCAAACTAAGAGTTTTGAAACTAAACAAGCCGAGTATAATCATTAAAAGCCTTCACAAAGCTTATTGTGACTAGAAATAGTTGTTTTAAACCTTTGTTTTAACTTAACACATTGAAAAACGTGGGAAATGGAACTATAATGAAGTTTTACCCATTTTGATATAAATAATCAAACTAAGAGTTTTGAAAGTAAACAACCCGGTAAATCATTAAGATGTCACAAAGCTTATTGTGACTAGAAATAGTTGTTTTAAAACCTTAACTTCACATTGAAAACGTGGGAAATCGAACTATAATGAAGTTTTACCCATTTTGACATAAATAATCAAACTAAGAGTTTTGAAAGTAAACAAGCCGAGTATAATCATTAAAGCCTTCACTTAAGCTTATTGTGACTAGAAATAGTTGTTTTAAACCTTAACTTCACATTGAAAACGTGGGAAATCGAACTATAATGAAGTTTTACCCATTTTGACATAAATAATCAAACTAAGAGTTTTGAAAGTAAACAAGCCGAGTATAATCATAAAAGCCTTCACTAAGCTTATTGTGGCTAGAAATGGTTGTTTTAAACCTTAACTTCACAATGAAAACGTGGGAAATCGAACTATAATGAAGTTTTACCCATTTTGACATAAATAATCAAACTAAGAGTTTTGAAAGTAAACAAGCCGAGTATAATCATTAAAGCCTTCACTTAAAGCTTATTGTGGCTAGAAATAGTTGTTTTAAACCTTAACTTGTTTTAAACCTTAACTTCACATTGAAAACGTGGAAATCGAACTATAATGAAGTTTTACCCATTTTGACATAAATAATCAAACTAAGAGTTTTGAAAGTAAACAAGCCGAAAGTAAACAAGCCTATAATCATTAAAGCCTTCACTTAGCTTATTGTGACTAGAAATAGTTGTTTTAAACCTTAACTTCACATTGAAAACGTGGGAAATCGAACTATAATGAAGTTTTACCCATTTTGACATAAATAATCAAACTAAGAGTTTTGAAAGTAAACAAGCCGAGTATAATCATTAAAGCCTTCACAAGCTTATTGTGGCTAGAAATAGTTGTTTTAAACCTTAACTTCACATTGAAAACGTGGGAAATCGAACTATAATGAAGTTTTACCCATTTTGACATAAATAATCAAACTAAGAGTTTTGAAAGTAAACAAGCCGAGTATAATCATTAAAGCCTTCACTAAGCTTATTGTGACTAGAAATAGTTGTTTTAAACCTTAACTTCACATTGAAAACGTGGGAAATCGAACTATAATGAAGTTTTACCCATTTTGACATAAATAATCAAACTAAGAGTTTTGAAAGTAAACAAGCCGAGTATAATCATTAAAGCCTTCACAAAGCTTATTGTGACTAGAAATAGTTGTTTTAAACCTTAACTTCACATTGAAAACGTGGGAAATCGAACTATAATGAAGTTTTACCCATTTTGACATAAATAATCAAACTAAGAGTTTTGAAAGTAAACAAGCCGAGTATAATCATTAAAGCCTTCACTAAGCTTATTGTGACTAGAAATAGTTGTTTTAAACCTTAACTTCACATTGAAAACGTGGGAAATCGAACTATAATGAAGTTTTACCCATTTTGACATAAATAATCAAACTAAGAGTTTTGAAAGTAAACAAGCCGAGTATAATCATTAAAGCCTTCACTAAGCTTATTGTGGCTAGAAATAGTTGTTTTAAACCTTAACTTCACATTGAAAACGTGGGAAATCGAACTATAATGAAGTTTTACCCATTTTGACATAAATAATCAAACTAAGAGTTTTGAAAGTAAACAAGCCGAGTATAATCATTAAAGCCTTCACTTAGCTTATTGTGGCTAGAAATAGTTGTTTTAAACCTTAACTTCACATTGAAAACGTGGGAAATCGAACTATAATGAAGTTTTACCCATTTTGACATTTTGACATAAATAATCAAACTAAGAGTTTTGAAAGTAAACAAGCCGAGTATAATCATTAAAGCCTTCACTAAAGCTTATTGTGGCTAGAAATAGTTGTTTTAAACCTTAACTTCACATTGAAAACGTGGAAAATCGAACTATAATGAAGTTTTACCCATTTTGACATAAATAATCAAACTAAGAGTTTTGAAAGTAAACAAGCCGAGTATAATCATTAAAGCCTTCACAAAGCTTATTGTGACTAGAAATAGTTGTTTTAAACCTTAACTTCACATTGAAAACGGGAAATGGAACTATAATGAAGTAAGTTTACCCATTTTGATTAAATAAATCAAACTAAGAGTTTTGAAAGTAAACAAGCCGAGTATAATCATTAAAGCCTTCACAAAGCTTATTGTGACTAGAAATAGTTGTTTTAAACCTTAACTCACATTGAAAACGTGGGAAATCGAACTATAATGAAGTTTTACCCATTTTGACATAAATAATCAAACTAAGAGTTTTGAAAGTAAACAAGCCGAGTATAATCATTAAAGCCTTCACTAAGCTTATTGTGGCTAGAAATAGTTGTTTTAAACCTTAACTTCACATTGAAAACGTGGGAAATCGAACTATAATGAAGTTTTACCCATTTTGACATAAATAATCAAACTAAGAGTTTTGAAAGTAAACAAGCCGAGTATAATCATTAAAGCCTTCACTAAGCTTATTGTGGCTAGAAATAGTTGTTTTAAACCTTAACTTCACATTGAAAACGTGGAAATCGAACTATAATGAAGTTTTACCCATTTTGACATAAATAATCAAACTAAGAGTTTTGAAAGTAAACAAGCCGAGTATAATCATTAAAGCCTTCACAAAGCTTATTAATGACTAGAAATAGTTGTTTTAAACCTTAACTTTGTTTTAAACCTTAACACATTGAAAACGTGGGAAATCGAACTATAATGAAGTTTTACCCATTTTGACATAAATAATCAAACTAAGAGTTTTGAAAGTAAACAAGCCGAGTAAAATCATTAAAGCCTTCACAAAGCTTATTGTGACTAGAAATAGTTGTTTTAAACCTTAACTTCACATTGAAAACGTGGGAAATCGAACTATAATGAAGTTTTACCCATTTTGACATAAATAATCAAACTAAGAGTTTTGAAAGTAAACAAGCCGAAACAAGCCGAGTATATAATCATTAAAGCCTTCACTAAGCTTATTGTGACTAGAAATAGTTGTTTTAAACCTTAACTTCACATTGAAAACGTGGGAAATCGAACTATAATGAAGTTTTACCCATTTTGACATAAATAATCAAACTAAGAGTTTTGAAAGTAAACAAGCCGAGTATAATCATTAAAGCCTTCACTAAGCTTATTGTGGCTAGAAATAGTTGTTTTAAACCTTAACTTCACATTGAAAACGTGGGAAATCGAACTATAATGAAGTTTTACCCATTTTGACATAAATAATCAAACTAAGAGTTTTGAAAGTAAACAAGCCGAGTATAATCATTAAAGCCTTCACAAAGCTTATTGTGGCTAGAAATAGTTGTTTTAAACCTTAACTTCACATTGAAAACGTGGGAAATCGAACTATAATGAAGTTTTACCCATTTTGACATAAATAATCAAACTAAGAGTTTTGAAAGTAAACAACCGAGTAAAATCATTAAAGCCTTCACTAAAGCTTATTGTGACTAGAAATAGTTGTTTTAAACCTTAACTTCACATTGAAAACGTTCACATTGGGAAATCGAACTATAATGAAGTTTTACCCATTTTTGACATAAATAATCAAACTAAGAGTTTTGAAAGTAAACAAGCCGAGTATAATCATTAAAGCCTTCATCAAAAAGCTTATTGTGGCTAGAAATAGTTGTTTTAAACCTTAACTTCACATTGAAAACGTGGGAAATCGAACTATAATGAAGTTTTACCCATTTTGACATAAATAATCAAACTAAGAGTTTTGAAGTAAACAAGCCGAGTATAATCATTAAAGCCTTCACTAAGCTTATTGTGGCTAGAAATAGTTGTTTTAAACCTTAACTTCACATTGAAAACGTGGGAAATCGAACTACAATGAAGTTTTACCCATTTTTACATAAATAATCAAACTAAGAGTTTTGAAACTAAACAAGCCGAGTATAATCATTAAAGCCTTCACAAAGCTTATTGTGACTAGAAATAGTTGTTTTAAGAAATAGTTAACTTCTTACATTGAACATTGAAAACGTGGGAAATCGAACTATAATGAAGTTTTACCCATTTTGACATAAATAATCAAACTAAGAGTTTTGAAAGTAAACAAGCCGAGTATAATCATTAAAGCCTTCACAAAGCTTATTGTGGCTAGAAATAGTTGTTTTAAACCTTAACTTCACATTGAAAACGTGGGAAATCGAACTATAATGAAGTTTTACCCATTTTGACATAAATAATCAAACTAAGAGTTTTGAAAGTAAACAAGCCGAGTATAATCATCAATTAAAGCCTTCACTTAGCTTATTGTGGCTAGAAATAGTTGTTTTAAACCTTAACTTCACATTGAAAACGTGGGAAATCGAACTATAATGAAGTTTTAACCCATTTTGACATAAATAATCAAACTAAGAGTTTTGAAAGTAAACAAGCCGAGTATAATCATTAAAGCCTTCACTAAGCTTATTGTGGCTAGAAATAGTTGTTTTAAACCTTAACTTCACATTGAAAACGTGGGAAATCGAACTATAATGAAGTTTTACCCATTTTGACATAAATAATCAAACTAAGAGTTTTGAAAGTAAACAAGCCGAGTATAATCATTAAAGCCTTCACTTAGCTTATTGTGGCTAGAAATAGTTGTTTTAAACCTTAACTTCACATTGAAAACGTGGGAAATCGAACTATAATGAAGTTTTACCCATTTTGACATAAATAATCAAACTAAGAGTTTTGAAAGTAAACAAGCCGAGTATAATCATTAAAGCCTTCACTAAGCTTATTGTGGCTAGAAATAGTTGTTTTAAACCTTAACTTCACATTGAAAACGTGGGAAATCGAACTATAATGAAGTTTTACCCATTTTGACATAAATAATCAAACTAAGAGTTTTGAAAGTAAACAAGCCGAGTATAATCATTAAAGCCTTCACAAAGCTTATTGTGACTAGAAATAGTTGTTTTAAACCTTAACTTCACATTGAAAACGTGGGAAATCGAACTATAATGAAGTTTTACCCATTTTGACATAAATAATCAAACTAAGAGTTTTGAAAGTAAACAAGCCGAGTATAATCATTAAAGCCTTCACTAAGCTTATTGTGACTAGAAATAGTTGTTTTAAACCTTAACTTCACATTGAAAACGTGGGAAATCGAACTATAATGAAGTTTTACCCATTTTGACATAAATAATCAAACTAAGAGTTTTGAAAGTAAACAATCAAACTAAGTATAATCATTAAAGCCTTCACTAAGCTTATTGTGACTAGAAATAGTTGTTTTAAACCTTAACTTCACATTGAAAACGTGGGAAATCGAACTATAATGAAGTTTTACCCATTTTGACATAAATAATCAAACTAAGAGTTTTGAAAGTAAACAAGCCGAGTATAATCATTAAAGCCTTCACTAAGCTTATTGTGGCTAGAAATAGTTGTTTTAAACCTTAACTTCACATTGAAAACGTGTGGGAAATCGAACTATAATGAAGTTTTACCCATTTTGACATAAATAATCAAACTAAGAGTTTTGAAAGTAAACAAGCCGAGTATAATCATTAAAGCCTTCACAAAGCTTATTGTGACTAGAAATAGTTGTTTTAAACCTTAACTTCACATTGAAAACGTGGGAAATCGAACTATAATGAAGTTTTACCCATTTTGACATAAATAATCAAACTAAGAGTTTTGAAAGTAAACAAGCCGAGTATAATCATTAAAGCCTTCACAAAGCTTATTGTGACTAGAAATAGTTGTTTTAAACCTTAACTTCACATTAGAAATAAAACCTTAACTTCACATTGAAAACGTGGAAATCGAACTATAATGAAGTTTTACCCATTTTGACATAAATAATCAAACTAAGAGTTTTGAAAGTAAACAAGCCGAGTATAATCATTAAAGCCTTCACTAAGCTTATTGTGGCTAGAAATAGTTGTTTTAAACCTTAACTTCACATTGAAAACGTGGGAAATCGAACTATAATGAAGTTTTACCCATTTTGATAAATAATCAAACTAAGAGTTTTGAAAGTAAACAAGTAAGTATAATCATTAAAGCCTTCACTTAGCTTATTGTGGCTAGAAATAGTTGTTTTAAACCTTAACTTCACATTGAAAACGTGGGAAATCGAACTATAATGAAGTTTCGAACCCCATTTTGACATAAATAATCAAACTAAGAGTTTTGAAAGTAAACAAGCCGAGTATAATCATTAAAGCCTTCACTAAGCTTATTGTGGCTAGAAATAGTTGTTTTAAACCTTAACTTCACATTGAAAACGTGGAAAATCGAACTATAATGAAGTTTTACCCATTTTGACAAATAATCAAACTAAGAGTTTTGAAAGTAAACAAGCCGAGTATAATCATTAAAGCCTTCACAAAGCTTATTGTGACTAGAAATAGTTGTTTTAAACCTTAACTTCACATTGAAAACGTGGGAAATGGAACTATAATGAAGTTTTACCCATTTTGACATAAATAATCAAACTAAGAGTTTTGAAAGTAAACAACCCGAGTATAATCATTAAAGATGTCACAAAGCTTATTGTGACTAGAAATAGTTGTTTTAAACCTTAACTTCACATTGAAAACGTGGGAAATCGAACTATAATGAAGTTTTACCCATTTTGACATAAATAATCAAACTAAGAGTTTTGAAAGTAAACAAGCCGAAAGTAATCATTAAAGCCTTCACAAAGCTTATTGTGACTAGAAATAGTTGTTTTAAACCTTAACTTCACATTGAAAACGTGGAAAATCGAACTATAATGAAGTTTTTTTACCCATTTTGACATAAATAATGAAGTTTTACCCATTTTGACATAAATAATCAAACTAAGAGTTTTGAAAGTAAACAAGCCGAGTATAATCATTAAAGCCTTCACTAAGCTTATTGTGGCTAGAAATAGTTGTTTTAAACCTTAACTTCACATTGAAAACGTGGGAAATCGAACTATAATGAAGTTTTACCCATTTTGACATAAATAATCAAACTAAGAGTTTTGAAAGTAAACAAGCCGAGTATAATCATTAAAGCCTTCACAAAGCTTATTGTGACTAGAAATAGTTGTTTTAAACCTTAACTTCACATTGAAAACGTGGGAAATCGAACTATAATGAAGTTTTACCCATTTTGACATAAATAATCAAACTAAGAGTTTTGAAAGTAAACAAGCCGAGTAAAATCATTAAAGCCTTCACTAAGCTTATTGTGACTAGAAATAGTTGTTTTAAAACCTTAAAACTTCACATTGAAAACGTGGGAAATCGAACTATAATTGAAGTTTTACATTGAAAATTTTGAAGTTTTACCCATTTTGACATAAATAATCAAACTAAGAGTTTTGAAAGTAAACAAGCCGAGTATAATCATTAAAGCCTTCACAAAGCTTATTGTGACTAAGCTTATTGTGACTAGAAATAGTTGTTTTAAACCTTAACTTCACATTGAAAACGTGGGAAATCGAACTATAATGAAGTTTTACCCATTTTGACATAAATAATCAAACTAAGAGTTTTGAAAGTAAACAAGCCGAGTATAATCATTAAAGCCTTCACTAAAGCTTATTGTGGCTAGAAATAGTTGTTTTAAACCTTAACTTCACATTGAAAACGTGGGAAATCGAACTATAATGAAGTTTTACCCATTTTGACATAAATAATCAAACTAAGAGTTTTGAAAGTAAACAAAGAGTTTTGAAAGTAAACAAGCCGAGTAATCATTAAAAAGCCACTAAGCTTATTGTGGCTAGAAATAGTTGTTTTAAACCTTAACTTCACATTGAAAACGTGGGAAATCGAACTATAATGAAGTTTTACCCATTTTGACATAAATAATCAAACTAAGAGTTTTGAAAGTAAACAAGCCGAGTATAATCATTAAAGCCTTCACAAAGCTTATTGTGACTAGAAATAGTTGTTTTAAACCTTAACTTCACATTGAAAACGTGGGAAATCGAACTATAATGAAGTTTTACCCATTTTGACATAAATAATCAAACTAAGAGTTTTGAAAGTAAACAAGCCGAGTATAATCATTAAAGCCTTCACAAAGCTTATTGTGACTAGAAATAGTTGTTTTAAACCTTAACTTCACATTGAAAACGTGGGAAATCGAACTATAATGAAATGAAGTTTTACCCATTTTGACATAAATAATCAAACTAAGAGTTTTGAAAGTAAACAAGCCGAGTATAATCATTAAAGCCTTCACTAAGCTTATTGTGGCTAGAAATAGTTGTTTTAAACCTTAACTTCACATTGAAAACGTGGGAAATCGAACTATAATGAAGTTTTACCCATTTTGACATAAATAATCAAACTAAGAGTTTTGAAAGTAAACAAGCCGAGTATAATCATTAAAGCCTTCACTTAGCTTATTGTGGCTAGAAATAGTTGTTTTAAACCTTAACTTCACTTCACATTGAAACGTGGGAAATCGAACTATAATGAAGTTTTACCCATTTTGACATAAATAATCAAACTAAGAGTTTTGAAAGTAAACAAGCCGAGTATAATCATTAAAGCCTTCACTAAAGCTTATTGTGGCTAGAAATAGTTGTTTTAAACCTTAACTTCACATTGAAAACGTGGAAAATCGAACTATAATGAAGTTTTACCCATTTTGACATAAATAATCAAACTAAGAGTTTTGAAAGTAAACAAGCCGAGTATAATCATTAAAGCCTTCACAAGGCTTATTGTGACTAGAAATAGTTGTTTAAAACCTTAACTTCACATTGAAAACGTGGGAAATCGAACTATAATGAAGTTTTACCCATTTTGACATAAATAATCAAACTAAGAGTTTTGAAAGTAAACAAGCCGAGTATAATCATTAAAGCCTTCACAAGGCTTATTGTGACTAGAAATAGTTGTTTTAAACCTTAACTTCACATTGAAAACGTGGGAAATCGAACTATAATGAAGTTTTACCCATTTTGACATAAATAATCAAACTAAGAGTTTTGAAAGTAAACAAGCCGAGTATAATAATCATTAAAGCCTTCACTAAAGCTTATTGTGGCTAGAAATAGTTGTTTTAAACCTTAACTTCACATTGAAAACGTGGGAAATCGAACTATAATGAAGTTTTACCCATTTTGACATAAATAATCAAACTAAGAGTTTTGAAAGTAAACAAGCCGAGTATAATCATTAAAGCCTTCACTAAGCTTATTGTGGCTAGAAATAGTTGTTTTAAACCTTAACTTCACATTGAAAACGTGGAAATCGAACTATAATGAAGTTTTACCCATTTTGACATAAATAATCAAACTAAGAGTTTTGAAAGTAAACAAGCCGAGTATAATCATTAAAGCCTTCACTAAGCTTATTGTGACTAGAAATAGTTGTTTTAAACCTTAACTTCACATTGAAAACGTGGGAAATCGAACTATAATGAAGTTTTACCCATTTTGACATAAATAATCAAACTAAGAGTTTTGAAAGTAAACAACCCGAGTATAATCATTAAAGCCTTCACTAAGCTTATTGTGACTAGAAATAGTTGTTTTAAACCTTAACTTCACATTGAAAACGTTGGGAAATCGAACTATAATGAACTATAATGAAGTTTTACCCATTTTGACATAAATAATCAAACTAAGAGTTTTGAAAGTAAACAAGCCGAGTATAATCATTAAAGCCTTCACAAAGCTTATTGTGACTAGAAATAGTTGTTTTAAACCTTAACTTCACATTGAAAACGTGGGAAATCGAACTATAATGAAGTTTTACCCATTTTGACATAAATAATCAAACTAAGAGTTTTGAAAGTAAACAAGCCGAGTATAATCATTAAAGCCTTCACTAAGCTTATTGTGGCTAGAAATAGTTGTTTTAAACCTTAACTTCACATTGAAAACGTGGAAAATCGAACTATAATGAAGTTTTACCCATTTTGACATAAATAATCAAACTAAGAGTTTTGAAAGTAAACAACGAGTATAATCATTAAAGCCTTCACTAAGCTTATTGTGGCTAGAAATAGTTGTTTTAAACCTTAACTTCACATTGAAAACGTGGAAATCGAACTATAATGAAGTTTTACCCATTTTGACATAAATAATCAAACTAAGAGTTTTGAAAGTAAACAAGCCGAGTATAATCATTAAAGCCTTCACAAAGCTTATTGTGACTAGAAATAGTTGTTTTAAACCTTAACTTCACATTGAAAACGTGGGAAATCGAACTATAATGAAGTTTTACCCATTTTGACATAAATAATCAAACTAAGAGTTTTGAAAGTAAACAAGCCGAGTATAATCATTAAAGCCTTCACTTAGCTTATTGTGGCTAGAAATAGTTGTTTTAAACCTTAACTTCACATTGAAAACGTGGAAAATCGTTGTTTTAACTATTGAAAACGTGGGAATCGAACTAATTTTTACCCATTTTGACATAAATAATCAAACTAAGAGTTTTGAAAGTAAACAAGCCGAGTATAATCATTAAAGCCTTCACACTAAGCTTATTGTGGCTAGAAATAGTTGTTTTAAACCTTAACTTCACATTGAAAACGTGGAAATCGAACTATAATGAAGTTTTACCCATTTTGACATAAATAATCAAACTAAGAGTTTTGAAAGTAAACAAGCCGAGTATAATCATTAAAGCCTTCACAAAGCTTATTGTGACTAGAAATAGTTGTTTTAAACCTTAACTTCACATTAAAAACGTGGGAAATCGAACTATAATGAAGTTTTACCCATTTTGACATAAATAATCAAACTAAGAGTTTTGAAAGTAAACAAGCCGAGTATAATCATTAAAGCCTTCACTAAGCTTATTGTGACTAGAAATAGTTGTTTTAAACCTTAACTTCACATTGAAAACGTGGGAAATCGAACTATAATGAAGTTTTACCCATTTTGACATAAATAATCAAACTAAGAGTTTTGAAAGTAAACAAGCCGAGTATAATCATTAAAGCCTTCACTAAGCTTATTGTGTAGAAATAGAATAGTTGTTTTAAACCTTAACTTCACATTGAAAACGTGGGAAATCGAACTATAATGAAGTTTTACCCATTTTGACATAAATAATCAAACTAAGAGTTTTGAAAGTAAACAAGCCGAGTATAATCATTAAAGCCTTCACTAAGCTTATTGTGGCTAGAAATAGTTGTTTTAAACCTTAACTTCACATTGAAAACGTGGGAAATCGAACTATAATGAAGTTTTACCCATTTTGACATAAATAATCAAACTAAGAGTTTTGAAAGTAAACAAGCCGAGTATATAATCATTAAAGCCTTCACTAAGCTTATTGTGACTAGAAATAGTTGTTTTAAACCTTAACTTCACATTGAAAACGTGGGAAATCGAACTATAATGAAGTTTTACCCATTTTGACATAAATAATCAAACTAAGAGTTTTGAAAGTAAACAAGAGTTTTAGTAAAATCATTAAAGCCTTCACTAAGCTTATTGTGACTAGAAATAGTTGTTTTAAACCTTAACTTCACATTGAAAAGGGAAAATCGAACTATAATGAAGTTTTACCCATTTTGACATAAATAATCAAACTAAGAGTTTTGAAAGTAAACAAGCCGAAAATCATTAAAGCCTTCACAAAGCTTATTGTGACTAGAAATAGTTGTTTTAAACCTTAACTTCACATTGAAAACGTGGGAAATCGAACTATAATGAAGTTTTACCCATTTTGACATAAATAATCAAACTAAGAGTTTTGAAAGTAAACAAGCCGAGTATAATCATTAAAGCCTTCACAAAGCTTATTGTGACTAGAAATAGTTGTTTTAAACCTTAACTTCACATTGAAAACGTGGGAAATCGAACTATAATGAAGTTTTACCCATTTTGACATAAATAATCAAACTAAGAGTTTTGAAAGTAAACAAGCCGAGTATAATCATTAAAGCCTTCACTAAGCTTATTGTGGCTAGAAATAGTTGTTTTAAACCTTAACTTCACATTGAAAACGTGGGAAATCGAACTATAATAATGAAGTTTTACCCATTTTGACATAAATAATCAAACTAAGAGTTTTGAAAGTAAACAAGCCGAGTATAATCATTAAAGCCTTCACTAAGCTTATTGTGGCTAGAAATAGTTGTTTTAAACCTTAACTTCACATTGAAAACGTGGGAAATCGAACTATAATGAAGTTTTACCCATTTTGACATAAATAATCAAACTAAGAGTTTTGAAAGTAAACAAGCCGAGTATCAATTAAAGCCTTCACTTAGCTTATTGTGGCTAGAAATAGTTGTTTTAAACCTTAACTTCACATTGAAAACGTGGGAAATCGAACTATAATGAAGTTTTACCCATTTTGACATAAATAATCAAACTAAGAGTTTTGAAAGTAAACAAGCCGAGTATAATCATTAAAGCCTTCACTAAGCTTATTGTGGCTAGAAATAGTTGTTTTAAACCTTAACTTCACATTGAAAACGTGGGAAATCGAACTATAATGAAGTTTTACCCATTTTGACATAAATAATCAAACTAAGAGTTTTGAAAGTAAACAAGCCGAGTATAATCATTAAAGCCTTCACTAAGCTTATTGTGGCTAGAAATAGTTGTTTTAAACCTTAACTTCACATTGAAAACGTGGGAAATCGAACTATAATGAAGTTTTACCCATTTTGACATAAATAATCAAACTAAGAGTTTTGAAAGTAAACAAGCCGAAAGTATAATCATTAAAGCCTTCACAAAGCTTATTGTGACTAGAAATAGTTGTTTTAAACCTTAACTTCACATTGAAAACGTGGGAAATCGAAAATATAATGAAGTTTTACCCATTTTGACATAAATAATCAAACTAAGAGTTTTGAAAGTAAACAAGCCGAGTATAATCATTAAAGCCTTCACAAAGCTTATTGTGACTAGAAATAGTTGTTTTAAACCTTAACTTCACATTGAAAACGTGGGAAATCGAACTATAATGAAGTTTTACCCATTTTGACATAAATAATCAAACTAAGAGTTTTGAAAGTAAACAAAGTATAATCAATCATTAAAGCCTTCACTTAGCTTATTGTGGCTAGAAATAGTTGTTTTAAACCTTAACTTCACATTGAAAACGTGGGAAATCGAACTATAATGAAGTTTTACCCATTTTGACATAAATAATCAAACTAAGAGTTTTGAAAGTAAACAAGCCGAGTATAATCATTAAAGCCTTCACTAAGCTTATTGTGACTAGAAATAGTTGTTTTAAACCTTAACTTCACATTGAAAACGTGGGAAATCGAACTATAATGAAGTTTTACCCATTTTGACATAAATAATCAAACTAAGAGTTTTGAAAGTAAACAAGCCGAGTATAATCATTAAAGCCTTCACACAAGCTTATTGTGGCTAGAAATAAATAGTTGTTTTAAACCTTAACTTCACATTGAAAACGTGGGAAATCGAACTATAATGAAGTTTTACCCATTTTGACATAAATAATCAAACTAAGAGTTTTGAAAGTAAACAAGCCGAGTATAATCATTAAAGCCTTTCACTAAGCTTATTATTGTGCTAGAAATAGTTGTTTTAAACCTTAACTTCACATTGAAAACGTGGGAAATCGAACTATAATGAAGTTTTACCCATTTTGACATAAATAATCAAACTAAGAGTTTTGAAAGTAAACAAGCCGAGTATAATCATTAAAGCCTTCACTTAAGCTTATTGTGACTAGAAATAGTTGTTTTAAACCTTAACTTCACATTGAAAACGTGGGAAATCGAACTATAATGAAGTTTTACCCATTTTGACATAAATAATCAAACTAAGAGTTTTGAAAGTAAACAAACCGAGTAAAGTAATCATTAAAGCCTTCACAAAAAGCTTATTGTGACTAGAAATAGTTGTTTTAAACCTTAACTTCACATTGAAAACGTGGGAAATCGAACTATAATGAAGTTTTACCCATTTTGACATAAATAATCAAACTAAGAGTTTTGAAAGTAAACAAGCCGAGTATAATCATTAAAGCCTTCACAAAGCTTATTGTAGAAGAAATAGTTGTTTTAAACCTTAACTTCACATTGAAAACGTGGGAAATCGAACTATAATGAAGTTTTACCCATTTTGACATAAATAATCAAACTAAGAGTTTTGAAAGTAAACAAGCCGAGTATAATCATTAAAGCCTTCACTAAGCTTATTGTGACTAGAAATAGTTGTTTTAAACCTTAACTTCACATTGAAAACGTGGGAAATCGAACTATAATGAAGTTTTACCCATTTTGACATAAATAATCAAACTAAGAGTTTTGAAAGTAAACAAGCCGAGTAATCATAAAGCATTAAAGCCTTCACTTAGCTTATTGTGGCTAGAAATAGTTGTTTTAAACCTTAACTTCACATTGAAAACGTGGGAAATAGTTGTTTTAAACCTTAACTTCACATTGAAAACGTTTCGAACTATAATGAAGTTTTACCCATTTTGACATAAATAATCAAACTAAGAGTTTTGAAAGTAAACAAGCCGAGTATAATCATTAAAGCCTTCACTAAGCTTATTGTGGCTAGAAATAGTTGTTTTAAACCTTAACTTCACATTGAAAACGTGGAAAATCGAACTATAATGAAGTTTTACCCATTTTGACATAAATAATCAAACTAAGAGTTTTGAAAGTAAACAAGCCGAGTATAATCATTAAAGCCTTCACAAAGCTTATTATGACTAGAAATAGTTGTTTTAAGCCTTAACTTCACATTGAAAACGTGGGAAATCGAACTATAATGAAGTTTTACCCATTTTGACATAAATAATCAAACTAAGAGTTTTGAAAGTAAACAACCCGAGTAAATCATTAAAGATTCACAAAGCTTATTGTGACTAGAAATAGTTGTTTTAAACCTTAACTTCACATTGAAAACGTGGGAAATCGAACTATAATGAAGTTTTACCCATTTTGACATAAATAATCAAACTAAGAGTTTTGAAAGTAAACAAGCCGAGTATAATCATTAAAGCCTTCACTTAGCTTATTATTGTGACTAGAAATAGTTGTTTTAAACCTTAACTTCACATTGAAAACGTGGGAAATCGATCGAACTATAATGAAGTTTTACCCATTTTGACATAAATAATCAAACTAAGAGTTTTGAAAGTAAACAAGCCGAGTATAATCATTAAAGCCTTCACTAAGCTTATTGTGGCTAGAAATAGTTGTTTTAAACCTTAACTTCACATTGAAAACGTGGGAAATCGAACTATAATGAAGTTTTACCCATTTTGACATAAATAATCAAACTAAGAGTTTTGAAAGTAAAAGCCGAGTATAATCATTAAAGCCTTCACTAAGCTTATTGTGACTAGAAATAGTTGTTTTAAACCTTAACTTCACATTGAAAACGTGGGAAATCGAACTATAATGAAGTTTTACCCATTTTGACATAAATAATCAAACTAAGAGTTTTGAAAGTAAACAAGCCGAGTATAATCATTAAAGCCTTCACTAAAGCTTATTGTGGCTAGAAATAGTTGTTTTAAACCTTAACTTCACATTGAAAACGTGGGAAATCGAACTATAATGAAGTTTTACCCATTTTGACATAAATAATCAAACTAAGAGTTTTGAAAGTAAACAAGCCGAGTATAATCATTAAAGCCTTCACTAAGCTTATTATTGTGGCTAGAAATAGTTGTTTTAAACCTTAACTTCACATTGAAAACGTGGGAAATCGAACTATAATGAAGTTTTACCCATTTTGACATAAATAATCAAACTAAGAGTTTTGAAAGTAAACAAGCCGAGTATAATCATTAAAGCCTTCACAAAGCTTATTGTGACTAGAAATAGTTGTTTTAAACCTTAACTTCACATTGAAAACGTGGGAAATCGAACTATAATGAAGTTTTACCCATTTTGACATAAATAATCAAACTAAGAGTTTTGAAAGTAAACAAGCCGAGTATAATCATTAAAGCCTTCACTAAGCTTATTGTGACTAGAAATAGTTGTTTTAAACCTTAACTTCACATTGAAAACGTGGGAAATCGAACTATAATGAAGTTTTACCCATTTTGACATAAATAATCAAACTAAGAGTTTTGAAAGTAAACAAGCCGAGTATAATCATTAAAGCCTTCACTAAGCTTATTGTGACTAGAAATAATTGTTTATTCCTTAACTTCACATTGAAAACGTGGGAAATCGAACTATAATGAAGTTTTACCCATTTTGACATAAATAATCAAACTAAGAGTTTTGAAAGTAAACAAGCCGAGTATAATCATTAAAGCCTTCACTAAGCTTATTGTGACTAGAAATAGTTGTTTTAAACCTTAACTTCACATTGAAAACGTGGGAAATCGAACTATAATGAAGTTTTACCCATTTTGACATAAATAATCAAACTAAGAGTTTTGAAAGTAAACAAGCCGAGTATAATCATTAAAGCCTTCACTAAGCTTATTGTGACTAGAAATAGTTGTTTTAAACCTTAACTTCACATTGAAAACGTGGGAAATCGAACTATAATGAAGTTTTACCCATTTTGACATAAATAATCAAACTAAGAGTTTTGAAAGTAAACAAGCCGAGTATAATCATTAAAGCCTTCACTAAGCTTATTGTGGCTAGAAATAGTTGTTTTAAACCTTAACTTCACATTGAAAACGTGGGAAATCAACTATAATGAAGTTTTACCCATTTTGACATAAATAATCAAACTAAGAGTTTTGAAAGTAAACAAGCCGAGTATAATCATTAAAGCCTTCACAAAGCTTATTGTGACTAGAAATAGTTGTTTTAAACCTTAACTTCACATTGAAAACGTGGGAAATCGAACTATAATGAAGTTTTACCCATTTTGACATAAATAATCAAACTAAGAGTTTTGAAAGTAAACAAGCCGAGTATAATCATTAAAGCCTTCACTTAAAGCTTATTGTGACTAGAAATAGTTGTTTTAAACCTTAACTTCACATTGAAAACGTGGGAAATCGAACTATAATGAAGTTTTACCCATTTTGACATAAATAATCAAACTAAGAGTTTTGAAAGTAAACAAGCCGAGTATAATCATTAAAGCCTTCACTAGCTTATTGTGGCTAGAAATAGTTGTTTTAAACCTTAACTTCACATTGAAAACGTGGGAAATCGAACTATAATGAAGTTTTACCCATTTGACATAAATAATCAAACTAAGAGTTTTGAAAGTAAACAAGCCGAGTATAATCATTAAAGCCTTCACTAAAGCTTATTGTGGCTAGAAATAGTTGTTTTAAACCTTAACTTCACATTGAAAACGTGGGAAATCGAACTATAATGAAGTTTTACCCATTTTGACATAAATAATCAAACTAAGAGTTTTGAAAGTAAACAAGCCGAGTATAATCATTAAAGCCTTCACTAGCTTATTGTGACTAGAAATAGTTGTTTTAAACCTTAACTTCACATTGAAAACGTGGGAAATCGAACTATAATATAAGTTTTACCCATTTTGACATAAATAATCAAACTAAGAGTTTTGAAAGTAAACAAGCCGAGTATAATCATTAAAGCCTTCACTAAGCTTATTGTGACTAGAAATAGTTGTTTTAAACCTTAACTTCACATTGAAAACGTGGGAAATCGAACTATAATGAAGTTTTACCCATTTTGACATAAATAATCAAACTAAGAGTTTGAAAAAGTAAACAAGCCGAGTATAATCATTAAAGCCTTCACAAAGCTTATTGTGACTAGAAATAGTTGTTTTAAACCTTAACTTCACATTGAAAACGTGGGAAATCGAACTATAATGAAGTTTTACCCATTTTGACATAAATAATCAAACTAAGAGTTTTGAAAGTAAACAAGCCGAGTATAATCATTAAAGCCTTCACTAAGCTTATTGTGACTAGAAATAGTTGTTTTAAACCTTAACTTCACATTGAAAACGTGGGAAATCGAACTATAATGAAGTTTTACCCATTTTGACATAAATAATCAAACTAAGAGTTTTGAAAGTAAACAAGCCGAGTATAATCATTAAAGCCTTCACTAAGCTTATTGTGACTAGAAATAGTTGTTTTAAACCTTAACTTCACATTGAAAACGTGGGAAATCGAACTATAATGAAGTTTTACCCATTTTGACATAAATAATCAAACTAAGAGTTTTGAAAGTAAACAAGCCGAGTATAATCATTAAAGCCTTCACTAAGCTTATTGTGGCTAGAAATAGTTGTTTTAAACCTTAACTTCACATTGAAAACGTGGGAAATCGAACTATAATGAAGTTTTACCCATTTTGACATAAATAATCAAACTAAGAGTTTTGAAAGTAAACAAGCCGAGTATAATCATTAAAGCCTTCACTAAGCTTATTGTGGCTAGAAATAGTTGTTTTAAACCTTAACTTCACATTGAAAACGTGGGAAATCGAACTATAATGAAGTTTTACCCATTTTGACATAAATAATCAAACTAAGAGTTTTGAAAGTAAACAAGCCGAGTATAATCATTAAAGCCTTCACTAAGCTTATTGTGGCTAGAAATAGTTGTTTTAAACCTTAACTTCACATTGAAAACGTGGGAAATCGAACTATAATGAAGTTTTACCCATTTTGACATAAATAATCAAACTAAGAGTTTTGAAAGTAAACAAGCCGAGTATAATCATTAAAGCCTTCACTAAGCTTATTGTGGCTAGAAATAGTTGTTTTTTTAAACTTAACTTTCACATTGAAAACGTGGGAAATCGAACTATAATGAAGTTTTACCCATTTTGACATAAATAATCAAACTAAGAGTTTTGAAAGTAAACAAGCCGAGTATAATCATTAAAGCCTTCACTTAAGCTTATTGTGGCTAGAAATAGTTGTTTTAAACCTTAACTTCACATTGAAAACGTGGGAAATCGAACTATAATGAAGTTTTAACCCATTTTGACATAAATAATCAAACTAAGAGTTTTGAAAGTAAACAAACTAAGAGTTTTGAAAGTATAATAATCATTAAAGCCTTCACTAAAGCTTATTGTGACTAGAAATAGTTGTTTTAAACCTTAACTTCACATTGAAAACGTGGGAAATCGAACTATAATGAAGTTTTACCCATTTTGACATAAATAATCAAACTAAGAGTTTTGAAAGTAAACAAGCCGAGTATAATCATTAAAGCCTTCACAAAGCTTATTGTGACTAGAAATAGTTGTTTTAAACCTTAACTTCACATTGAAAACGTGGGAAATCGAACTATAATGAAGTTTTACCCATTTTGACATAAATAATCAAACTAAGAGTTTTGAAAGTAAACAAGCCGAGTATAATCATTAAAGCCTTCACTAAAGCTTATTGTGACTAGAAATAGTTGTTTTAAACCTTAACTTCACATTGAAAACGTGGGAAATCGAACTATAATGAAGTTTTACCCATTTTGACATAAATAATCAAACTAAGAGTTTTGAAAGTAAACAAGCCGAGTATAATCATTAAAGCCTTCACTTAGCTTATTGTGGCTAGAAATAGTTGTTTTAAACCTTAACTTCACATTGAAAACGTGGGAAATCGAACTATAATGAAGTTTTACCCATTTTGACATAAATAATCAAACTAAGAGTTTTGAAAGTAAACAAGCCGAGTATAATCATTAAAGCCTTCACTAAGCTTATTGTGGCTAGAAATAGTTGTTTTAAACCTTAACTTCACATTGAAAACGTGGGAAATCGAACTATAATGAAGTTTTTACCCACTTTGACATAAATAATCAAACTAAGAGTTTTGAAAGTAAACAAGCCGAGTATAATCATTAAAGCCTTCACAAAGCTTATTGTGACTAGAAATAGTTGTTTTAAACCTTAACTTCACATTGAAAACGTGGGAAATCGAACTATAATGAAGTTTTACCCATTTTGACATAAATAATCAAACTAAGAGTTTTGAAAGTAAACAAGCCGAGTATAATCATTAAAGCCTTCACAAAGCTTATTGTGACTAGAAATAGTTGTTTTAAACCTTAACTTCACATTGAAAACGTGGGAAATCGAACTATAATGAAGTTTTACCCATTTTGACATAAATAATCAAACTAAGAGTTTTGAAAGTAAACAAGCCGAGTATAATCATTAAAGCCTTCACTAAGCTTATTGTGGCTAGAAATAGTTGTTTTAAACCTTAACTTCACATTGAAAACGTTAACTTCACATTGGAAATCGAACTATAATGAAGTTTTACCTATTTTGACATAAATAATCAAACTAAAAGTTTTGAAAGTAAACAAGCCGAGTATAATCATTAAAGCCTTCACTAAGCTTATTGTGGCTAGAAATAGTTGTTTTAAACCTTAACTTCACATTGAAAACGTGGGAAATCGAACTATAATGAAGTTTTACCCATTTTGACATAAATAATCAAACTAAGAGTTTTGAAAGTAAACAAGCCGAGTATAATCATTAAAGCCTTCACTAAAGCTTATTGTGACTAGAAATAGTTGTTTTAAACCTTAACTTCACATTGAAAACGTGGGAAATCGAACTATAATGAAGTTTTACCCATTTTGACATAAATAATCAAACTAAGAGTTTTGAAAGTAAACAAGCCGAGTATAATCATTAAAGCCTTCACTAAGCTTATTGTGGCTAGAAATAGTTGTTTTAAACCTTAACTTCACATTGAAAACGTGGGAAATCGAACTATAATGAAGTTTTACCCATTTTGACATAAATAATCAAACTAAGAGTTTTGAAAGTAAACAAGCCGAGTATATAATCATTAAAGCCTTCACTAGCTTATTGTGACTAGAAATAGTTGTTTTAAACCTTAACTTCACATTGAAAACGTGGGAAATCGAACTATAATGAAGTTTTACCCATTTTGACATAAATAATCAAACTAAGAGTTTTGAAAGTAAACAAGCCGAGTATAATCATTAAAGCCTTCACTAAGCTTATTGTGGCTAGAAATAGTTGTTTTAAACCTTAACTTCACATTGAAAACGTGGGAAATCGAACTATAATGAAGTTTTTTTACCCATTTTGACATAAATAATCAAACTAAGAGTTTTGAAAGTAAACAAGCCGAGTATAATCATTAAAGCCTTCACTAAGCTTATTGTGGCTAGAAATAGTTGTTTTAAACCTTAACTTCACATTGAAAACGTGGGAAATCGAACTATAATGAAGTTTTACCCATTTTGACATAAATAATCAAACTAAGAGTTTTGAAAGTAAACAAGCCGAGTATAATCATTAAAGCCTTCACTTAGCTTATTTGTGGCTAGAAATAGTTGTTTTAAACCTTAACTTCACATTGAAAACGTGGGAAATCGAACTATAATGAAGTTTTACCCATTTTGACATAAATAATCAAACTAAGAGTTTTGAAAGTAAACAAGCCGAGTATAATCATTAAAGCCTTCACAAAGCTTATTGTGACTAGAAATAGTTGTTTTAAACCTTAACTTCACATTGAAAACGTGGGAAATCGAACTATAATGAAGTTTTACCCATTTTGACATAAATAATCAAACTAAGAGTTTTGAAAGTAAACAAGCCGAGTATAATCATTAAAGCCTTCACTAAGCTTATTGTGGCTAGAAATAGTTGTTTTAAACCTTAACTTCACATTGAAAACGTGGGAAATCGAACTATAATGAAGTTTTACCCATTTTGACATAAATAATCAAACTAAGAGTTTTGAAAGTAAACAAGCCGAGTATAATCATTAAAGCCTTCACTTAGCTTATTGTGGCTAGAAATAGTTGTTTTAAATTAACTTCACATTGAAAACGTGGGAAATCGAACTATAATGAAGTTTTACCCATTTTGACATAAATAATCAAACTAAGAGTTTTGAAAGTAAACAAGCCGAGTATAATCATTAAAGCCTTCACTAAGCTTATTGTGGCTAGAAATAGTTGTTTTAAACCTTAACTTCACATTGAAAACGTGGGAAATCGAACTATAATGAAGTTTTACCCATTTTGACATAAATAATCAAACTAAGAGTTTTGAAAGTAAACAAGCCGAGTATAATCATTAAAGCCTTCACTAAAGCTTATTGTGACTAGAAATAGTTGTTTTAAACCTTAACTTCACATTGAAAACGTGGGAAATCGAACTATAATGAAGTTTTACCCATTTTGACATAAATAATCAAACTAAGAGTTTTGAAAGTAAACAAGCCGTATAATCATTAAAGCCTTCACTTCAAGCTTATTGTGACTAGAAATAGTTGTTTTAAACCTTAACTTCACATTGAAAAAACGTGGGAAATCGAACTATAATGAAGTTTTACCCATTTTGACATAAATAATCAAACTAAGAGTTTTGAAAGTAAACAAGCCGAGTATAATCATTAAAGCCTTCACTAAGCTTATTGTGGCTAGAAATAGTTGTTTTAAACCTTAACTTCACATTGAAAACGTGGGAAATCGAACTATAATGAAGTTTTACCCATTTTGACATAAATAATCAAACTAAGAGTTTTGAAAGTAAACAAGCCGAGTATAATCATTAAAGCCTTCACTAAGCTTATTGTGGCTAGAAATAGTTGTTTTAAACCTTAACTTCACATTGAAAACGTGGGAAATCGAACTATAATGAAGTTTTACCCATTTTGACATAAATAATCAAACTAAGAGTTTTGAAAGTAAACAAGCCGAGTATAATCATTAAAGCCTTCACTAAGCTTATTGTGACTAGAAATAGTTGTTTTAAACCTTAACTTCACATTGAAAACGTGGGAAATCGAACTATAATGAAGTTTTACCCATTTTGACATAAATAATCAAACTAAGAGTTTTGAAAGTAAACAACCGAGTATAATCATTAAAGCCTTCACAAAGCTTATTGTGACTAGAAATAGTTGTTTTAAACCTTAACTTCACATTGAAAACGTGGGAAATCGAACTATAATGAAGTTTTACCCATTTTGACATAAATAATCAAACTAAGAGTTTTGAAAGTAAACAAGCCGAGTATAATCATTAAAGCCTTCACAAAGCTTATTGTGACTAGAAATAGTTGTTTTAAACCTTAACTTCACATTGAAAACGTGGGAAATCGAACTATAATGAAGTTTTACCCATTTTGACATAAATAATCAAACTAAGAGTTTTGAAAGTAAACAAGCCGTATAATCATTAAAGCCTTCACTAAAGCTTATTGCTTATTGTGGCTAGAAATAGTTGTTTTAAACCTTAACTTCACATTGAAAACGTGGAAATCGAACTATAATGAAGTTTTACCCATTTTGACATAAATAATCAAACTAAGAGTTTTGAAAGTAAACAAGCCGAGTATAATCATTAAAGCCTTCACTAAGCTTATTGTGGCTAGAAATAGTTGTTTTAAACCTTAACTTCACATTGAAAACGTGGGAAATCGAACTATAATGAAGTTTTACCCATTTTGACATAAATAATCAAACTAAGAGTTTTGAAAGTAAACAAGCCGAGTATAATCATTAAAGCCTTCACTAAAGCTTATTGTGACTAGAAATAGTTGTTTTAAACCTTAACTTCACATTGAAAACGTGGGAAATCGAACTATAATGAAGTTTTACCCATTTTGACATAAATAATCAAACTAAGAGTTTTGAAAGTAAACAAGCCGAGTATAATCATTAAAGCCTTCACTTAGCTTATTGTGGCTAGAAATAGTTGTTTTAAACCTTAACTTCACATTGAAAACGTGGGAAATCGAACTATAATGAAGTTTTACCCATTTTGACATAAATAATCAAACTAAGAGTTTTGAAAGTAAACAAGCCGAGTATAATCATTAAAGCCTTCACTAAAGCTTATTGTGGCTAGAAATAGTTGTTTTAAACCTTAACTTCACATTGAAAACGTGGAAAATCGAACTATAATGAAGTTTTACCCATTTTGACAAATAATCAAACTAAGAGTTTTGAAAGTAAACAAGCCGAGTATAATCATTAAAGCCTTCACAAAGCTTATTGTGACTAGAAATAGTTGTTTTAAACCTTAACTTCACATTGAAAACGTGGGAAATCGAACTATAATGAAGTTTTACCCATTTTGACATAAATAATCAAACTAAGAGTTTTGAAAGTAAACAAGCCGAGTATAATCATTAAAGCCTTCACTAAAGCTTATTGTGACTAGAAATAGTTGTTTTAAACCTTAACTTCACATTGAAAACGTGGGAAATCGAACTATAATGAAGTTTTACCCATTTTGACATAAATAATCAAACTAAGAGTTTTGAAAGTAAACAAGCCGAGTATAATCATTAAAGCCTTCACTTAAGCTTATTGTGGCTAGAAATAGTTGTTTTAAACCTTAACTTCACATTGAAAACGTGGGAAATCGAACTATAATGAAGTTTTACCCATTTTGACATAAATAATCAAACTAAGAGTTTTGAAAGTAAACAAGCCGAGTATAATCATTAAAGCCTTCACTAAGCTTATTGTGGCTAGAAATAGTTGTTTTAAACCTTAACTTCACATTGAAAACGTGGGAAATCGAACTATAATGAAGTTTTACCCATTTTGACATAAATAATCAAACTAAGAGTTTTGAAAGTAAACAAGCCGAGTATAATCATTAAAGCCTTCACTAAAGCTATTGTGGCTAGAAATAGTTGTTTTAAACCTTAACTTCACATTGAAAACGTGGGAAATCGAACTATAATGAAGTTTTACCCATTTTGACATAAATAATCAAACTAAGAGTTTTGAAAGTAAACAAGCCGAGTATAATCATTAAAGCCTTCACTAAGCTTATTGTGGCTAGAAATAGTTGTTTTAAACCTTAACTTCACATTGAAAACGTGGGAAATCGAACTATAATGAAGTTTTACCCATTTTGACATAAATAATCAAACTAAGAGTTTTGAAAGTAAACAACCCGAGTATAATCATTAAAGCCTTCACAAAGCTTATTGTGACTAGAAATAGTTGTTTTAAACCTTAACTTCACATTGAAAACGTGGGAAATCGAACTATAATGAAGTTTTACCCATTTTGACATAAATAATCAAACTAAGAGTTTTGAAAGTAAACAAGCCGAGTATAATCATTAAAGCCTTCACAAAGCTTATTGTGACTAGAAATAGTTGTTTTAAACCTTAACTTCACATTGAAAACGTGGGAAATCGAACTATAATGAAGTTTTACCCATTTTGACATAAATAATCAAACTAAGAGTTTTGAAAGTAAACAAGCCGAGTATAATCATTAAAGCCTTCACTAAGCTTATTGTGGCTAGAAATAGTTGTTTTAAACCTTAACTTCACATTGAAAACGTGGGAAATCGAACTATAATGAAGTTTTACCCATTTTGACATAAATAATCAAACTAAGAGTTTTGAAAGTAAACAAGCCGAGTATAATCATTAAAGCCTTCACTAAGCTTATTGTGGCTAGAAATAGTTGTTTTAAACCTTAACTTCACATTGAAAACGTGGGAAATCGAACTATAATGAAGTTTTACCCATTTTGACATAAATAATCAAACTAAGAGTTTTGAAAGTAAACAAGCCGAGTATAATCATTAAAGCCTTCACTTAGCTTATTGTGGCTAGAAATAGTTGTTTTAAACCTTAACTTCACATTGAAAACGTGGGAAATCGAACTATAATGAAGTTTTACCCATTTTGACATAAATAATCAAACTAAGAGTTTTGAAAGTAAACAAGCCGAGTATAATCATTAAAGCCTTCACTAAGCTTATTGTGGCTAGAAATAGTTGTTTTAAACCTTAACTTCACATTGAAAACGTGGGAAATCGAACTATAATGAAGTTTTACCCATTTTTTGACATAAATAATCAAACTAAGAGTTTTGAAAGTAAACAAGCCGAGTATAATCATTAAAGCCTTCACAAAGCTTATTGTGACTAGAAATAGTTGTTTTAAACCTTAACTTCACATTGAAAACGTGGGAAATCGAACTATAATGAAGTTTTACCCATTTTGACATAAATAATCAAACTAAGAGTTTTGAAAGTAAACAAGCCGAGTATAATCATTAAAGCCTTCACAAAGCTTATTGTGACTAGAAATAGTTGTTTTAAACCTTAACTTCACATTGAAAACGTGGGAAATCGAACTATAATGAAGTTTTACCCATTTTGACATAAATAATCAAACTAAGAGTTTTGAAAGTAAACAAGCCGAGTATAATCATTAAAGCCTTCACAAAGCTTATTGTGACTAGAAATAGTTGTTTTAAACCTTAACTTCACATTGAAAACGTGGGAAATCGAACTATAATGAAGTTTTACCCATTTTGACATAAATAATCAAACTAAGAGTTTTGAAAGTAAACAAGCCGAGTATAATCATTAAAGCCTTCACTAAGCTTATTGTGGCTAGAAATAGTTGTTTTAAACCTTAACTTCACATTGAAAACGTGGGAAATCGAACTATAATGAAGTTTTACCCATTTTGACATAAATAATCAAACTAAGAGTTTTGAAAGTAAACAAGCCGAGTATAATCATTAAAGCCTTCACTAAAGCTTATTGTGGCTAGAAATAGTTGTTTTAAACCTTAACTTCACATTGAAAACGTGGGAAATCGAACTATAATGAAGTTTTACCCATTTTGACATAAATAATCAAACTAAGAGTTTTGAAAGTAAACAAGCCGAGTATAATCATTAAAGCCTTCACTAAGCTTATTGTGGCTAGAAATAGTTGTTTTAAACCTTAACTTCACATTGAAAACGTGGGAAATCGAACTATAATGAAGTTTTACCCATTTTGACATAAATAATCAAACTAAGAGTTTTGAAAGTAAACAAGCCGTATAATCATTAAAGCCTTCACAAAGCTTATTGTGACTAGAAATAGTTGTTTTAAACCTTAACTTCACATTGAAAACGTGGGAAATCGAACTATAATGAAGTTTTACCCATTTTGACATAAATAATCAAACTAAGAGTTTTGAAAGTAAACAAGCCGAGTATAATCATTAAAGCCTTCACAAAGCTTATTGTGACTAGAAATAGTTGTTTTAAACCTTAACTTCACATTGAAAACGTGGGAAATCGAACTATAATGAAGTTTTACCCATTTTGACATAAATAATCAAACTAAGAGTTTTGAAAGTAAACAAGCCGAGTATAATCATTAAAGCCTTCACTAAGCTTATTGTGGCTAGAAATAGTTGTTTTAAACCTTAACTTCACATTGAAAACGTGGGAAATCGAACTATAATGAAGTTTTACCCATTTTGACATAAATAATCAAACTAAGAGTTTTGAAAGTAAACAAGCCGAGTATAATCATTAAAGCCTTCACTAAGCTTATTGTGACTAGAAATAGTTGTTTTAAACCTTAACTTCACATTGAAAACGTGGGAAATCGAACTATAATGAAGTTTTACCCATTTTGACATAAATAATCAAACTAAGAGTTTTGAAAGTAAACAAGCCGAGTATAATCATTAAAGCCTTCACTTAAGCTTATTGTGACTAGAAATAGTTGTTTTAAACCTTAACTTCACATTGAAAACGTGGGAAATCGAACTATAATGAAGTTTTACCCATTTTGACATAAATAATCAAACTAAGAGTTTTGAAAGTAAACAAGCCGAGTATAATCATTAAAGCCTTCACTAAGCTTATTGTGACTAGAAATAGTTGTTTTAAACCTTAACTTCACATTGAAAACGTGGGAAATCGAACTATAATGAAGTTTTACCCATTTTGACATAAATAATCAAACTAAGAGTTTTGAAAGTAAACAAGCCGAGTATAATCATTAAAGCCTTCACTAAGCTTATTGTGGCTAGAAATAGTTGTTTTAAACCTTTAACTTCACATTGAAAACGTGGGAAATCGAACTATAATGAAGTTTTACCCATTTTGACATAAATAATCAAACTAAGAGTTTTGAAAGTAAACAAGCCGAGTATAATCATTAAAGCCTTCACTAAGCTTATTGTGGCTAGAAATAGTTGTTTTAAACCTTAACTTCACATTGAAAACGTGGGAAATCGAACTATAATGAAGTTTTACCCATTTTGACATAAATAATCAAACTAAGAGTTTTGAAAGTAAACAAGCCGAGTATAATCATTAAAGCCTTCACTAAGCTTATTGTGGCTAGAAATAGTTGTTTTAAACCTTAACTTCACATTGAAAACGTGGGAAATCGAACTATAATGAAGTTTTACCCATTTTGACATAAATAATCAAACTAAGAGTTTTGAAAGTAAACAAGCCGAGTATAATCATTAAAGCCTTCACAAAGCTTATTGTGACTAGAAATAGTTGTTTTAAACCTTAACTTCACATTGAAAACGTGGGAAATCGAACTATAATGAAGTTTTACCCATTTTGACATAAATAATCAAACTAAGAGTTTTGAAAGTAAACAAGCCGAGTATAATCATTAAAGCCTTCACTAAAGCTTATTGTGACTAGAAATAGTTGTTTTAAACCTTAACTTCACATTGAAAACGTGGGAAATCGAACTATAATGAAGTTTTACCCATTTTGACATAAATAATCAAACTAAGAGTTTTGAAAGTAAACAAGCCGAGTATAATCATTAAAGCCTTCACTAAGCTTATTGTGGCTAGAAATAGTTGTTTTAAACCTTAACTTCACATTGAAAACGTGGGAAATCGAACTATAATGAAGTTTTACCCATTTTGACATAAATAATCAAACTAAGAGTTTTGAAAGTAAACAAGCCGAGTATAATCATTAAAGCCTTCACTAAGCTTATTGTGGCTAGAAATAGTTGTTTTAAACCTTAACTTCACATTGAAAACGTGGGAAATCGAACTATAATGAAGTTTTACCCATTTTGACATAAATAATCAAACTAAGAGTTTTGAAAGTAAACAAGCCGAGTATAATCATTAAAGCCTTCACTAAGCTTATTGTGGCTAGAAATAGTTGTTTTAAACCTTAACTTCACATTGAAAACGTGGGAAATCGAACTATAATGAAGTTTTACCCATTTTGACATAAATAATCAAACTAAGAGTTTTGAAAGTAAACAAGCCGAGTATAATCATTAAAGCCTTCACTTAGCTTATTGTGGCTAGAAATAGTTGTTTTAAACCTTAACTTCACATTGAAAACGTGGGAAATCGAACTATAATGAAGTTTAACCCATTTTGACATAAATAATCAAACTAAGAGTTTTGAAAGTAAACAAGCCGAGTATAATCATTAAAGCCTTCACTAAGCTTATTGTGGCTAGAAATAGTTGTTTTAAACCTTAACTTCACATTGAAAACGTGGGAAATCGAACTATAATGAAGTTTTACCCATTTTGACATAAATAATCAAACTAAGAGTTTAAAAGTAAACAAGCCGAGTATAATCATTAAAGCCTTCACAAAGCTTATTGTGACTAGAAATAGTTGTTTTAAACCTTAACTTCACATTGAAAACGTGGGAAATCGAACTATAATGAAGTTTTACCCATTTTGACATAAATAATCAAACTAAGAGTTTTGAAAGTAAACAAGCCGAGTATAATCATTAAAGCCTTCACTAAGCTTATTGTGGCTAGAAATAGTTGTTTTAAACCTTAACTTCACATTGAAAACGTGGGAAATCGAACTATAATGAAGTTTTACCCATTTTGACATAAATAATCAAACTAAGAGTTTTGAAAGTAAACAAGCCGAGTATAATCATTAAAGCCTTCACTAAAGCTTATTGTGGCTAGAAATAGTTGTTTTAAACCTTAACTTCACATTGAAAACGTGGGAAATCGAACTATAATGAAGTTTTACCCATTTTGACATAAATAATCAAACTAAGAGTTTTGAAAGTAAACAAGCCGAGTATAATCATTAAAGCCTTCACTAAGCTTATTGTGGCTAGAAATAGTTGTTTTAAACCTTAACTTCACATTGAAAACGTGGGAAATCGAACTATAATGAAGTTTTACCCATTTTGACATAAATAATCAAACTAAGAGTTTTGAAAGTAAACAAGCCGAGTATAATCATTAAAGCCTTCACTAAAGCTTATTGTGACTAGAAATAGTTGTTTTAAACCTTAACTTCACATTGAAAACGTGGGAAATCGAACTATAATGAAGTTTTACCCATTTTGACATAAATAATCAAACTAAGAGTTTTGAAAGTAAACAAGCCGAGTATAATCATTAAAGCCTTCACTAAGCTTATTGTGGCTAGAAATAGTTGTTTTAAACCTTAACTTCACATTGAAAACGTGGGAAATCGAACTATAATGAAGTTTTACCCATTTTGACATAAATAATCAAACTAAGAGTTTTGAAAGTAAACAAGCCGAGTATAATCATTAAAGCCTTCACAAAGCTTATTGTTGTGCTAGAAATAGTTGTTTTAAACCTTAACTTCACATTGAAAACGTGGGAAATCGAACTATAATGAAGTTTTACCCATTTTGACATAAATAATCAAACTAAGAGTTTTGAAAGTAAACAAGCCGAGTATAATCATTAAAGCCTTCACAAAGCTTATTGTGACTAGAAATAGTTGTTTTAAACCTTAACTTCACATTGAAAACGTGGGAAATCGAACTATAATGAAGTTTTACCCATTTTGACATAAATAATCAAACTAAGAGTTTTGAAAGTAAACAAGCCGAGTATAATCATTAAAGCCTTCACTAAGCTTATTGTGACTAGAAATAGTTGTTTTAAACCTTAACTTCACATTGAAAACGTGGGAAATCGAACTATAATGAAGTTTTACCCATTTTGACATAAATAATCAAACTAAGAGTTTTGAAAGTAAACAAGCCGAGTATAATCATTAAAGCCTTCACTAAGCTTATTGTGGCTAGAAATAGTTGTTTTAAACCTTAACTTCACATTGAAAACGTGGGAAATCGAACTATAATGAAGTTTTACCCATTTTGACATAAATAATCAAACTAAGAGTTTTGAAAGTAAACAAGCCGAGTATAATCATTAAAGCCTTCACTTAGCTTATTGTGGCTAGAAATAGTTGTTTTAAACCTTAACTTCACATTGAAAACGTGGGAAATCGAACTATAATGAAGTTTTACCCATTTTGACATAAATAATCAAACTAAGAGTTTTGAAAGTAAACAAGCCGAGTATAATCATTAAAGCCTTCACTAAGCTTATTGTGGCTAGAAATAGTTGTTTTAAACCTTAACTTCACATTGAAAACGTGGGAAATCGAACTATAATGAAGTTTTACCCATTTTGACATAAATAATCAAACTAAGAGTTTTGAAAGTAAACAAGCCGAGTATAATCATTAAAGCCTTCACAAAGCTTATTGTGACTAGAAATAGTTGTTTTAAACCTTAACTTCACATTGAAAACGTGGGAAATCGAACTATAATGAAGTTTTACCCATTTTGACATAAATAATCAAACTAAGAGTTTTGAAAGTAAACAAGCCGAGTATAATCATTAAAGCCTTCACAAAGCTTATTGTGACTAGAAATAGTTGTTTTAAACCTTAACTTCACATTGAAAACGTGGGAAATCGAACTATAATGAAGTTTTACCCATTTTGACATAAATAATCAAACTAAGAGTTTTGAAAGTAAACAAGCCGAGTATAATCATTAAAGCCTTCACTAAAGCTTATTGTGACTAGAAATAGTTGTTTTAAACCTTAACTTCACATTGAAAACGTGGGAAATCGAACTATAATGAAGTTTTACCCATTTTGACATAAATAATCAAACTAAGAGTTTTGAAAGTAAACAAGCCGAGTATAATCATTAAAGCCTTCACTAAGCTTATTGTGGCTAGAAATAGTTGTTTTAAACCTTAACTTCACATTGAAAACGTGGGAAATCGAACTATAATGAAGTTTTACCCATTTTGACATAAATAATCAAACTAAGAGTTTTGAAAGTAAACAAGCCGAGTATAATCATTAAAGCCTTCACTAAGCTTATTGTGACTAGAAATAGTTGTTTTAAACCTTAACTTCACATTGAAAACGTGGGAAATCGAACTATAATGAAGTTTTACCCATTTTGACATAAATAATCAAACTAAGAGTTTTGAAAGTAAACAAGCCGAGTATAATCATTAAAGCCTTCACTAAGCTTATTGTGGCTAGAAATAGTTGTTTTAAACCTTAACTTCACATTGAAAACGTGGGAAATCGAACTATAATGAAGTTTTACCCATTTTGACATAAATAATCAAACTAAGAGTTTTGAAAGTAAACAAGCCGAGTATAATCATTAAAGATGTCACAAAGCTTATTGTGACTAGAAATAGTTGTTTTAAACCTTAACTTCACATTGAAAACGTGGGAAATCGAACTATAATGAAGTTTTACCCATTTTGACATAAATAATCAAACTAAGAGTTTTGAAAGTAAACAAGCCGAGTATAATCATTAAAGCCTTCACTAAGCTTATTGTGACTAGAAATAGTTGTTTTAAACCTTAACTTCACATTGAAAACGTGGGAAATCGAACTATAATGAAGTTTTACCCATTTTGACATAAATAATCAAACTAAGAGTTTTGAAAGTAAACAAGCCGAGTATAATCATTAAAGCCTTCACTAAGCTTATTGTGGCTAGAAATAGTTGTTTTAAACCTTAACTTCACATTGAAAACGTGGGAAATCGAACTATAATGAAGTTTTACCCATTTTGACATAAATAATCAAACTAAGAGTTTTGAAAGTAAACAAGCCGAGTATAATCATTAAAGCCTTCACTTAGCTTATTGTGGCTAGAAATAGTTGTTTTAAACCTTAACTTCACATTGAAAACGTGGGAAATCGAACTATAATGAAGTTTTACCCATTTTGACATAAATAATCAAACTAAGAGTTTTGAAAGTAAACAAGCCGAGTATAATCATTAAAGCCTTCACTAAGCTTATTGTGGCTAGAAATAGTTGTTTTAAACCTTAACTTCACATTGAAAACGTGGGAAATCGAACTATAATGAAGTTTTACCCATTTTGACATAAATAATCAAACTAAGAGTTTTGAAAGTAAACAAGCCGAGTATAATCATTAAAGCCTTCACAAAGCTTATTGTGACTAGAAATAGTTGTTTTAAACCTTAACTTCACATTGAAAACGTGGGAAATCGAACTATAATGAAGTTTTACCCATTTTGACATAAATAATCAAACTAAGAGTTTTGAAAGTAAACAAGCCGAGTATAATCATTAAAGCCTTCACAAAGCTTATTGTGACTAGAAATAGTTGTTTTAAACCTTAACTTCACATTGAAAACGTGGGAAATCGAACTATAATGAAGTTTTACCCATTTTGACATAAATAATCAAACTAAGAGTTTTGAAAGTAAACAAGCCGAGTATAATCATTAAAGCCTTCACAAAGCTTATTGTGGCTAGAAATAGTTGTTTTAAACCTTAACTTCACATTGAAAACGTGGGAAATCGAACTATAATGAAGTTTTACCCATTTTGACATAAATAATCAAACTAAGAGTTTTGAAAGTAAACAAGCCGAGTATAATCATTAAAGCCTTCACTAAGCTTATTGTGGCTAGAAATAGTTGTTTTAAACCTTAACTTCACATTGAAAACGTGGGAAATCGAACTATAATGAAGTTTTACCCATTTTGACATAAATAATCAAACTAAGAGTTTTGAAAGTAAACAAGCCGAGTATAATCATTAAAGCCTTCACTAAAGCTTATTGTGGCTAGAAATAGTTGTTTTAAACCTTAACTTCACATTGAAAACGTGGGAAATCGAACTATAATGAAGTTTTACCCATTTTGACATAAATAATCAAACTAAGAGTTTTGAAAGTAAACAAGCCGAGTATAATCATTAAAGCCTTCACTAAGCTTATTGTGGCTAGAAATAGTTGTTTTAAACCTTAACTTCACATTGAAAACGTGGGAAATCGAACTATAATGAAGTTTTACCCATTTTGACATAAATAATCAAACTAAGAGTTTTGAAAGTAAACAAGCCGAGTATAATCATTAAAGCCTTCACAAAGCTTATTGTGACTAGAAATAGTTGTTTTAAACCTTAACTTCACATTGAAAACGTGGGAAATCGAACTATAATGAAGTTTTACCCATTTTGACATAAATAATCAAACTAAGAGTTTTGAAAGTAAACAAGCCGAGTATAATCATTAAAGCCTTCACAAAGCTTATTGTGACTAGAAATAGTTGTTTTAAACCTTAACTTCACATTGAAAACGTGGGAAATCGAACTATAATGAAGTTTTACCCATTTTGACATAAATAATCAAACTAAGAGTTTTGAAAGTAAACAAGCCGAGTATAATCATTAAAGCCTTCACTAAGCTTATTGTGGCTAGAAATAGTTGTTTTAAACCTTAACTTCACATTGAAAACGTGGGAAATCGAACTATAATGAAGTTTTACCCATTTTAACATAAATAATCAAACTAAGAGTTTTGAAAGTAAACAAGCCGAGTATAATCATTAAAGCCTTCACTTAGCTTATTGTGGCTAGAAATAGTTGTTTTAAACCTTAACTTCACATTGAAAACGTGGGAAATCGAACTATAATGAAGTTTTACCCATTTTGACATAAATAATCAAACTAAGAGTTTTGAAAGTAAAAAAGCCGAGTATAATCATTAAAGCCTTCACTAAGCTTATTGTGGCTAGAAATAGTTGTTTTAAACCTTAACTTCACATTGAAAACGTGGGAAATCGAACTATAATGAAGTTTTACCCATTTTGACATAAATAATCAAACTAAGAGTTTTGAAAGTAAACAAGCCGAGTATAATCATTAAAGCCTTCACAAAGCTTATTGTGACTAGAAATAGTTGTTTTAAACCTTAACTTCACATTGAAAACGTGGGAAATCGAACTATAATGAAGTTTTACCCATTTTGACATAAATAATCAAACTAAGAGTTTTGAAAGTAAACAAGCCGAGTATAATCATTAAAGCCTTCACAAAGCTTATTGTGACTAGAAATAGTTGTTTTAAACCTTAACTTCACATTGAAAACGTGGGAAATCGAACTATAATGAAGTTTTACCCATTTTGACATAAATAATCAAACTAAGAGTTTTGAAAGTAAACAAGCCGAGTATAATCATTAAAGCCTTCACAAAGCTTATTGTGACTAGAAATAGTTGTTTTAAACCTTAACTTCACATTGAAAACGTGGGAAATCGAACTATAATGAAGTTTTACCCATTTTGACATAAATAATCAAACTAAGAGTTTTGAAAGTAAACAAGCCGAGTATAATCATTAAAGCCTTCACTAAGCTTATTGTGGCTAGAAATAGTTGTTTTAAACCTTAACTTCACATTGAAAACGTGGGAAATCGAACTATAATGAAGTTTTACCCATTTTGACATAAATAATCAAACTAAGAGTTTTGAAAGTAAACAAGCCGAGTATAATCATTAAAGCCTTCACTAAAGCTTATTGTGGCTAGAAATAGTTGTTTTAAACCTTAACTTCACATTGAAAACGTGGGAAATCGAACTATAATGAAGTTTTACCCATTTTGACATAAATAATCAAACTAAGAGTTTTGAAAGTAAACAAGCCGAGTATAATCATTAAAGCCTTCACTAAGCTTATTGTGGCTAGAAATAGTTGTTTTAAACCTTAACTTCACATTGAAAACGTGGGAAATCGAACTATAATGAAGTTTTACCCATTTTGACATAAATAATCAAACTAAGAGTTTTGAAAGTAAACAAGCCGAGTATAATCATTAAAGCCTTCACAAAGCTTATTGTGACTAGAAATAGTTGTTTTAAACCTTAACTTCACATTGAAAACGTGGGAAATCGAACTATAATGAAGTTTTACCCATTTTGACATAAATAATCAAACTAAGAGTTTTGAAAGTAAACAAGCCGAGTATAATCATTAAAGCCTTCACTAAGCTTATTGTGACTAGAAATAGTTGTTTTAAACCTTAACTTCACATTGAAAACGTGGGAAATCGAACTATAATGAAGTTTTACCCATTTTGACATAAATAATCAAACTAAGAGTTTTGAAAGTAAACAAGCCGAGTATAATCATTAAAGCCTTCACTAAAGCTTATTGTGGCTAGAAATAGTTGTTTTAAACCTTAACTTCACATTGAAAACGTGGGAAATCGAACTATAATGAAGTTTTACCCATTTTGACATAAATAATCAAACTAAGAGTTTTGAAAGTAAACAAGCCGAGTATAATCATTAAAGCCTTCACTAAGCTTATTGTGGCTAGAAATAGTTGTTTTAAACCTTAACTTCACATTGAAAACGTGGGAAATCGAACTATAATGAAGTTTTACCCATTTTGACATAAATAATCAAACTAAGAGTTTTGAAAGTAAACAAGCCGAGTATAATCATTAAAGCCTTCACTAAGCTTATTGTGACTAGAAATAGTTGTTTTAAACCTTAACTTCACATTGAAAACGTGGGAAATCGAACTATAATGAAGTTTTACCCATTTTGACATAAATAATCAAACTAAGAGTTTTGAAAGTAAACAAGCCGAGTATAATCATTAAAGCCTTCACAAAGCTTATTGTGACTAGAAATAGTTGTTTTAAACCTTAACTTCACATTGAAAACGTGGGAAATCGAACTATAATGAAGTTTTACCCATTTTGACATAAATAATCAAACTAAGAGTTTTGAAAGTAAACAAGCCGAGTATAATCATTAAAGCCTTCACTAAGCTTATTGTGACTAGAAATAGTTGTTTTAAACCTTAACTTCACATTGAAAACGTGGGAAATCGAACTATAATGAAGTTTTACCCATTTTGACATAAATAATCAAACTAAGAGTTTTGAAAGTAAACAAGCCGAGTATAATCATTAAAGCCTTCACTAAGCTTATTGTGGCTAGAAATAGTTGTTTTAAACCTTAACTTCACATTGAAAACGTGGGAAATCGAACTATAATGAAGTTTTACCCATTTTGACATAAATAATCAAACTAAGAGTTTTGAAAGTAAACAAGCCGAGTATAATCATTAAAGCCTTCACTTAGCTTATTGTGGCTAGAAATAGTTGTTTTAAACCTTAACTTCACATTGAAAACGTGGGAAATCGAACTATAATGAAGTTTAACCCATTTTGACATAAATAATCAAACTAAGAGTTTTGAAAGTAAAAAAGCCGAGTATAATCATTAAAGCCTTCACTAAGCTTATTGTGGCTAGAAATAGTTGTTTTAAACCTTAACTTCACATTGAAAACGTGGAAATCGAACTATAATGAAGTTTTACCCATTTTGACATAAATAATCAAACTAAGAGTTTTGAAAGTAAACAAGCCGAGTATAATCATTAAAGCCTTCACAAAGCTTATTGTGACTAGAAATAGTTGTTTTAAACCTTAACTTCACATTGAAAACGTGGGAAATCGAACTATAATGAAGTTTTACCCATTTTGACATAAATAATCAAACTAAGAGTTTTGAAAGTAAACAAGCCGAGTATAATCATTAAAGCCTTCACAAAGCTTATTGTGACTAGAAATAGTTGTTTTAAACCTTAACTTCACATTGAAAACGTGGGAAATCGAACTATAATGAAGTTTTACCCATTTTGACATAAATAATCAAACTAAGAGTTTTGAAAGTAAACAAGCCGAGTATAATCATTAAAGCCTTCACTAAAGCTTATTGTGACTAGAAATAGTTGTTTTAAACCTTAACTTCACATTGAAAACGTGGGAAATCGAACTATAATGAAGTTTTACCCATTTTGACATAAATAATCAAACTAAGAGTTTTGAAAGTAAACAAGCCGAGTATAATCATTAAAGCCTTCACTAAGCTTATTGTGGCTAGAAATAGTTGTTTTAAACCTTAACTTCACATTGAAAACGTGGGAAATCGAACTATAATGAAGTTTTACCCATTTTGACATAAATAATCAAACTAAGAGTTTTGAAAGTAAACAAGCCGAGTATAATCATTAAAGCCTTCACTAAGCTTATTGTGGCTAGAAATAGTTGTTTTAAACCTTAACTTCACATTGAAAACGTGGGAAATCGAACTATAATGAAGTTTTACCCATTTTGACATAAATAATCAAACTAAGAGTTTTGAAAGTAAACAAGCCGAGTATAATCATTAAAGCCTTCACTAAGCTTATTGTGGCTAGAAATAGTTGTTTTAAACCTTAACTTCACATTGAAAACGTGGGAAATCGAACTATAATGAAGTTTTACCCATTTTGACATAAATAATCAAACTAAGAGTTTTGAAAGTAAACAAGCCGAGTATAATCATTAAAGCCTTCACTAAGCTTATTGTGACTAGAAATAGTTGTTTTAAACCTTAACTTCACATTGAAAACGTGGGAAATCGAACTATAATGAAGTTTTACCCATTTTGACATAAATAATCAAACTAAGAGTTTTGAAAGTAAACAAGCCGAGTATAATCATTAAAGCCTTCACTAAGCTTATTGTGGCTAGAAATAGTTGTTTTAAACCTTAACTTCACATTGAAAACGTGGGAAATCGAACTATAATGAAGTTTTACCCATTTTGACATAAATAATCAAACTAAGAGTTTTGAAAGTAAACAAGCCGAGTATAATCATTAAAGCCTTCACTAAGCTTATTGTGGCTAGAAATAGTTGTTTTAAACCTTAACTTCACATTGAAAACGTGGGAAATCGAACTATAATGAAGTTTTACCCATTTTGACATAAATAATCAAACTAAGAGTTTTGAAAGTAAACAAGCCGAGTATAATCATTAAAGCCTTCACTAAGCTTATTGTGACTAGAAATAGTTGTTTTAAACCTTAACTTCACATTGAAAACGTGGGAAATCGAACTATAATGAAGTTTTACCCATTTTGACATAAATAATCAAACTAAGAGTTTTGAAAGTAAACAAGCCGAGTATAATCATTAAAAGCCTTCACAAAGCTTATTGTGACTAGAAATAGTTGTTTTAAACCTTAACTTCACATTGAAAACGTGGGAAATCGAACTATAATGAAGTTTTACCCATTTTGACATAAATAATCAAACTAAGAGTTTTGAAAGTAAACAAGCCGAGTATAATCATTAAAGCCTTCACTAAGCTTATTGTGGCTAGAAATAGTTGTTTTAAACCTTAACTTCACATTGAAAACGTGGGAAATCGAACTATAATGAAGTTTTACCCATTTTGACATAAATAATCAAACTAAGAGTTTTGAAAGTAAACAAGCCGAGTATAATCATTAAAGCCTTCACTAAGCTTATTGTGGCTAGAAATAGTTGTTTTAAACCTTAACTTCACATTGAAAACGTGGGAAATCGAACTATAATGAAGTTTTACCCATTTTGACATAAATAATCAAACTAAGAGTTTTGAAAGTAAACAAGCCGAGTATAATCATTAAAGCCTTCACTTAGCTTATTGTGGCTAGAAATAGTTGTTTTAAACCTTAACTTCACATTGAAAACGTGGGAAATCGAACTATAATGAAGTTTTACCCATTTTGACATAAATAATCAAACTAAGAGTTTTGAAAGTAAACAAGCCGAGTATAATCATTAAAGCCTTCACTAAGCTTATTGTGGCTAGAAATAGTTGTTTTAAACCTTAACTTCACATTGAAAACGTGGGAAATCGAACTATAATGAAGTTTTACCCATTTTGACATAAATAATCAAACTAAGAGTTTTGAAAGTAAACAAGCCGAGTATAATCATTAAAGCCTTCACAAAGCTTATTGTGACTAGAAATAGTTGTTTTAAACCTTAACTTCACATTGAAAACGTGGGAAATCGAACTATAATGAAGTTTTACCCATTTTGACATAAATAATCAAACTAAGAGTTTTGAAAGTAAACAAGCCGAGTATAATCATTAAAGCCTTCACAAAGCTTATTGTGACTAGAAATAGTTGTTTTAAACCTTAACTTCACATTGAAAACGTGGGAAATCGAACTATAATGAAGTTTTACCCATTTTGACATAAATAATCAAACTAAGAGTTTTGAAAGTAAACAAGCCGAGTATAATCATTAAAGCCTTCACTAAGCTTATTGTGGCTAGAAATAGTTGTTTTAAACCTTAACTTCACATTGAAAACGTGGGAAATCGAACTATAATGAAGTTTTACCCATTTTGACATAAATAATCAAACTAAGAGTTTTGAAAGTAAACAAGCCGAGTATAATCATTAAAGCCTTCACTAAGCTTATTGTGGCTAGAAATAGTTGTTTTAAACCTTAACTTCACATTGAAAACGTGGGAAATCGAACTATAATGAAGTTTTACCCATTTTGACATAAATAATCAAACTAAGAGTTTTGAAAGTAAACAAGCCGAGTATAATCATTAAAGCCTTCACTTAGCTTATTGTGGCTAGAAATAGTTGTTTTAAACCTTAACTTCACATTGAAAACGTGGGAAATCGAACTATAATGAAGTTTAACCCATTTTGACATAAATAATCAAACTAAGAGTTTTGAAAGTAAACAAGCCGAGTATAATCATTAAAGCCTTCACTAAGCTTATTGTGGCTAGAAATAGTTGTTTTAAACCTTAACTTCACATTGAAAACGTGGGAAATCGAACTATAATGAAGTTTTACCCATTTTGACATAAATAATCAAACTAAGAGTTTTGAAAGTAAACAAGCCGAGTATAATCATTAAAGCCTTCACAAAGCTTATTGTGACTAGAAATAGTTGTTTTAAACCTTAACTTCACATTGAAAACGTGGGAAATCGAACTATAATGAAGTTTTACCCATTTTGACATAAATAATCAAACTAAGAGTTTTGAAAGTAAACAAGCCGAGTATAATCATTAAAGCCTTCACTAAGCTTATTGTGGCTAGAAATAGTTGTTTTAAACCTTAACTTCACATTGAAAACGTGGGAAATCGAACTATAATGAAGTTTTACCCATTTTGACATAAATAATCAAACTAAGAGTTTTGAAAGTAAACAAGCCGAGTATAATCATTAAAGCCTTCACTTAGCTTATTGTGGCTAGAAATAGTTGTTTTAAACCTTAACTTCACATTGAAAACGTGGGAAATCGAACTATAATGAAGTTTTACCCATTTTGACATAAATAATCAAACTAAGAGTTTTGAAAGTAAACAAGCCGAGTATAATCATTAAAGCCTTCACTAAGCTTATTGTGGCTAGAAATAGTTGTTTTAAACCTTAACTTCACATTGAAAACGTGGAAATCGAACTATAATGAAGTTTTACCCATTTTGACATAAATAATCAAACTAAGAGTTTTGAAAGTAAACAAGCCGAGTATAATCATTAAAGCCTTCACTAAGCTTATTGTGACTAGAAATAGTTGTTTTAAACCTTAACTTCACATTGAAAACGTGGGAAATCGAACTATAATGAAGTTTTACCCATTTTGACATAAATAATCAAACTAAGAGTTTTGAAAGTAAACAAGCCGAGTATAATCATTAAAGCCTTCACAAAGCTTATTGTGACTAGAAATAGTTGTTTTAAACCTTAACTTCACATTGAAAACGTGGGAAATCGAACTATAATGAAGTTTTACCCATTTTGACATAAATAATCAAACTAAGAGTTTTGAAAGTAAACAAGCCGAGTATAATCATTAAAGCCTTCACAAAGCTTATTGTGACTAGAAATAGTTGTTTTAAACCTTAACTTCACATTGAAAACGTGGGAAATCGAACTATAATGAAGTTTTACCCATTTTGACATAAATAATCAAACTAAGAGTTTTGAAAGTAAACAAGCCGAGTATAATCATTAAAGCCTTCACTAAGCTTATTGTGGCTAGAAATAGTTGTTTTAAACCTTAACTTCACATTGAAAACGTGGGAAATCGAACTATAATGAAGTTTTACCCATTTTGACATAAATAATCAAACTAAGAGTTTTGAAAGTAAACAAGCCGAGTATAATCATTAAAGCCTTCACTTAGCTTATTGTGGCTAGAAATAGTTGTTTTAAACCTTAACTTCACATTGAAAACGTGGGAAATCGAACTATAATGAAGTTTAACCCATTTTGACATAAATAATCAAACTAAGAGTTTTGAAAGTAAACAAGCCGAGTATAATCATTAAAGCCTTCACTAAGCTTATTGTGGCTAGAAATAGTTGTTTTAAACCTTAACTTCACATTGAAAACGTGGGAAATCGAACTATAATGAAGTTTTACCCATTTTGACATAAATAATCAAACTAAGAGTTTTGAAAGTAAACAAGCCGAGTATAATCATTAAAGCCTTCACAAAGCTTATTGTGACTAGAAATAGTTGTTTTAAACCTTAACTTCACATTGAAAACGTGGGAAATCGAACTATAATGAAGTTTTACCCATTTTGACATAAATAATCAAACTAAGAGTTTTGAAAGTAAACAAGCCGAGTATAATCATTAAAGCCTTCACTAAGCTTATTGTGACTAGAAATAGTTGTTTTAAACCTTAACTTCACATTGAAAACGTGGGAAATCGAACTATAATGAAGTTTTACCCATTTTGACATAAATAATCAAACTAAGAGTTTTGAAAGTAAACAAGCCGAGTATAATCATTAAAGCCTTCACTTAGCTTATTGTGGCTAGAAATAGTTGTTTTAAACCTTAACTTCACATTGAAAACGTGGGAAATCGAACTATAATGAAGTTTTACCCATTTTGACATAAATAATCAAACTAAGAGTTTTGAAAGTAAACAAGCCGAGTATAATCATTAAAGCCTTCACTAAGCTTATTGTGGCTAGAAATAGTTGTTTTAAACCTTAACTTCACATTGAAAACGTGGGAAATCGAACTATAATGAAGTTTTACCCATTTTGACATAAATAATCAAACTAAGAGTTTTGAAAGTAAACAAGCCGAGTATAATCATTAAAGCCTTCACTAAGCTTATTGTGGCTAGAAATAGTTGTTTTAAACCTTAACTTCACATTGAAAACGTGGGAAATCGAACTATAATGAAGTTTTACCCATTTTGACATAAATAATCAAACTAAGAGTTTTGAAAGTAAACAAGCCGAGTATAATCATTAAAGCCTTCACAAAGCTTATTGTGACTAGAAATAGTTGTTTTAAACCTTAACTTCACATTGAAAACGTGGGAAATCGAACTATAATGAAGTTTTACCCATTTTGACATAAATAATCAAACTAAGAGTTTTGAAAGTAAACAAGCCGAGTATAATCATTAAAGCCTTCACTAAAGCTTATTGTGGCTAGAAATAGTTGTTTTAAACCTTAACTTCACATTGAAAACGTGGGAAATCGAACTATAATGAAGTTTTACCCATTTTGACATAAATAATCAAACTAAGAGTTTTGAAAGTAAACAAGCCGAGTATAATCATTAAAGCCTTCACAAAGCTTATTGTGACTAGAAATAGTTGTTTTAAACCTTAACTTCACATTGAAAACGTGGGAAATCGAACTATAATGAAGTTTTACCCATTTTGACATAAATAATCAAACTAAGAGTTTTGAAAGTAAACAAGCCGAGTATAATCATTAAAGCCTTCACTAAGCTTATTGTGGCTAGAAATAGTTGTTTTAAACCTTAACTTCACATTGAAAACGTGGGAAATCGAACTATAATGAAGTTTTACCCATTTTGACATAAATAATCAAACTAAGAGTTTTGAAAGTAAACAAGCCGAGTATAATCATTAAAGCCTTCACTAAGCTTATTGTGGCTAGAAATAGTTGTTTTAAACCTTAACTTCACATTGAAAACGTGGGAAATCGAACTATAATGAAGTTTTACCCATTTTGACATAAATAATCAAACTAAGAGTTTTGAAAGTAAACAAGCCGAGTATAATCATTAAAGCCTTCACTAAGCTTATTGTGGCTAGAAATAGTTGTTTTAAACCTTAACTTCACATTGAAAACGTGGGAAATCGAACTATAATGAAGTTTTACCCATTTTGACATAAATAATCAAACTAAGAGTTTTGAAAGTAAACAAGCCGAGTATAATCATTAAAGCCTTCACTTAGCTTATTGTGGCTAGAAATAGTTGTTTTAAACCTTAACTTCACATTGAAAACGTGGGAAATCGAACTATAATGAAGTTTAACCCATTTTGACATAAATAATCAAACTAAGAGTTTTGAAAGTAAACAAGCCGAGTATAATCATTAAAGCCTTCACTAAGCTTATTGTGGCTAGAAATAGTTGTTTTAAACCTTAACTTCACATTGAAAACGTGGGAAATCGAACTATAATGAAGTTTTACCCATTTTGACATAAATAATCAAACTAAGAGTTTTGAAAGTAAACAAGCCGAGTATAATCATTAAAGCCTTCACAAAGCTTATTGTGACTAGAAATAGTTGTTTTAAACCTTAACTTCACATTGAAAACGTGGGAAATCGAACTATAATGAAGTTTTACCCATTTTGACATAAATAATCAAACTAAGAGTTTTGAAAGTAAACAAGCCGAGTATAATCATTAAAGCCTTCACAAAGCTTATTGTGACTAGAAATAGTTGTTTTAAACCTTAACTTCACATTGAAAACGTGGGAAATCGAACTATAATGAAGTTTTACCCATTTTGACATAAATAATCAAACTAAGAGTTTTGAAAGTAAACAAGCCGAGTATAATCATTAAAGCCTTCACTAAGCTTATTGTGGCTAGAAATAGTTGTTTTAAACCTTAACTTCACATTGAAAACGTGGGAAATCGAACTATAATGAAGTTTTACCCATTTTGACATAAATAATCAAACTAAGAGTTTTGAAAGTAAACAAGCCGAGTATAATCATTAAAGCCTTCACTAAAGCTTATTGTGACTAGAAATAGTTGTTTTAAACCTTAACTTCACATTGAAAACGTGGGAAATCGAACTATAATGAAGTTTTACCCATTTTGACATAAATAATCAAACTAAGAGTTTTGAAAGTAAACAAGCCGAGTATAATCATTAAAGCCTTCACTAAGCTTATTGTGGCTAGAAATAGTTGTTTTAAACCTTAACTTCACATTGAAAACGTGGGAAATCGAACTATAATGAAGTTTTACCCATTTTGACATAAATAATCAAACTAAGAGTTTTGAAAGTAAACAAGCCGAGTATAATCATTAAAGCCTTCACTTAGCTTATTGTGGCTAGAAATAGTTGTTTTAAACCTTAACTTCACATTGAAAACGTGGGAAATCGAACTATAATGAAGTTTAACCCATTTTGACATAAATAATCAAACTAAGAGTTTTGAAAGTAAACAAGCCGAGTATAATCATTAAAGCCTTCACTAAGCTTATTGTGGCTAGAAATAGTTGTTTTAAACCTTAACTTCACATTGAAAACGTGGAAAATCGAACTATAATGAAGTTTTACCCATTTTGACATAAATAATCAAACTAAGAGTTTTGAAAGTAAACAAGCCGAGTATAATCATTAAAGCCTTCACAAAGCTTATTGTGACTAGAAATAGTTGTTTTAAACCTTAACTTCACATTGAAAACGTGGGAAATCGAACTATAATGAAGTTTTACCCATTTTGACATAAATAATCAAACTAAGAGTTTTGAAAGTAAACAAGCCGAGTATAATCATTAAAGCCTTCACTAAGCTTATTGTGACTAGAAATAGTTGTTTTAAACCTTAACTTCACATTGAAAACGTGGGAAATCGAACTATAATGAAGTTTTACCCATTTTGACATAAATAATCAAACTAAGAGTTTTGAAAGTAAACAAGCCGAGTATAATCATTAAAGCCTTCACTAAAGCTTATTGTGGCTAGAAATAGTTGTTTTAAACCTTAACTTCACATTGAAAACGTGGGAAATCGAACTATAATGAAGTTTTACCCATTTTGACATAAATAATCAAACTAAGAGTTTTGAAAGTAAACAAGCCGAGTATAATCATTAAAGCCTTCACTAAGCTTATTGTGGCTAGAAATAGTTGTTTTAAACCTTAACTTCACATTGAAAACGTGGGAAATCGAACTATAATGAAGTTTTACCCATTTTGACATAAATAATCAAACTAAGAGTTTTGAAAGTAAACAAGCCGAGTATAATCATTAAAGCCTTCACTAAGCTTATTGTGGCTAGAAATAGTTGTTTTAAACCTTAACTTCACATTGAAAACGTGGGAAATCGAACTATAATGAAGTTTTACCCATTTTGACATAAATAATCAAACTAAGAGTTTTGAAAGTAAACAAGCCGAGTATAATCATTAAAGCCTTCACAAAGCTTATTGTGACTAGAAATAGTTGTTTTAAACCTTAACTTCACATTGAAAACGTGGGAAATCGAACTATAATGAAGTTTTACCCATTTTGACATAAATAATCAAACTAAGAGTTTTGAAAGTAAACAAGCCGAGTATAATCATTAAAGCCTTCACAAAGCTTATTGTGACTAGAAATAGTTGTTTTAAACCTTAACTTCACATTGAAAACGTGGGAAAATCGAACTATAATGAAGTTTTACCCATTTTGACATAAATAATCAAACTAAGAGTTTTGAAAGTAAACAAGCCGAGTATAATCATTAAAGCCTTCACTAAGCTTATTGTGGCTAGAAATAGTTGTTTTAAACCTTAACTTCACATTGAAAACGTGGGAAATCGAACTATAATGAAGTTTTACCCATTTTGACATAAATAATCAAACTAAGAGTTTTGAAAGTAAACAAGCCGAGTATAATCATTAAAGCCTTCACTAAGCTTATTGTGGCTAGAAATAGTTGTTTTAAACCTTAACTTCACATTGAAAACGTGGGAAATCGAACTATAATGAAGTTTTACCCATTTTGACATAAATAATCAAACTAAGAGTTTTGAAAGTAAACAAGCCGAGTATAATCATTAAAGCCTTCACTTAGCTTATTGTGGCTAGAAATAGTTGTTTTAAACCTTAACTTCACATTGAAAACGTGGGAAATCGAACTATAATGAAGTTTAACCCATTTTGACATAAATAATCAAACTAAGAGTTTTGAAAGTAAACAAGCCGAGTATAATCATTAAAGCCTTCACTAAGCTTATTGTGGCTAGAAATAGTTGTTTTAAACCTTAACTTCACATTGAAAACGTGGGAAATCGAACTATAATGAAGTTTTACCCATTTTGACATAAATAATCAAACTAAGAGTTTTGAAAGTAAACAAGCCGAGTATAATCATTAAAGCCTTCACAAAGCTTATTGTGACTAGAAATAGTTGTTTTAAACCTTAACTTCACATTGAAAACGTGGGAAATCGAACTATAATGAAGTTTTACCCATTTTGACATAAATAATCAAACTAAGAGTTTTGAAAGTAAACAAGCCGAGTATAATCATTAAAGCCTTCACAAAGCTTATTGTGACTAGAAATAGTTGTTTTAAACCTTAACTTCACATTGAAAACGTGGGAAATCGAACTATAATGAAGTTTTACCCATTTTGACATAAATAATCAAACTAAGAGTTTTGAAAGTAAACAAGCCGAGTATAATCATTAAAGCCTTCACTAAGCTTATTGTGGCTAGAAATAGTTGTTTTAAACCTTAACTTCACATTGAAAACGTGGGAAATCGAACTATAATGAAGTTTTACCCATTTTGACATAAATAATCAAACTAAGAGTTTTGAAAGTAAACAAGCCGAGTATAATCATTAAAGCCTTCACTAAGCTTATTGTGGCTAGAAATAGTTGTTTTAAACCTTAACTTCACATTGAAAACGTGGGAAATCGAACTATAATGAAGTTTTACCCATTTTGACATAAATAATCAAACTAAGAGTTTTGAAAGTAAACAAGCCGAGTATAATCATTAAAGCCTTCACAAAGCTTATTGTGACTAGAAATAGTTGTTTTAAACCTTAACTTCACATTGAAAACGTGGGAAATCGAACTATAATGAAGTTTTACCCATTTTGACATAAATAATCAAACTAAGAGTTTTGAAAGTAAACAAGCCGAGTATAATCATTAAAGCCTTCACAAAGCTTATTGTGACTAGAAATAGTTGTTTTAAACCTTAACTTCACATTGAAAACGTGGGAAATCGAACTATAATGAAGTTTTACCCATTTTGACATAAATAATCAAACTAAGAGTTTTGAAAGTAAACAAGCCGAGTATAATCATTAAAGCCTTCACTAAGCTTATTGTGGCTAGAAATAGTTGTTTTAAACCTTAACTTCACATTGAAAACGTGGGAAATCGAACTATAATGAAGTTTTACCCATTTTGACATAAATAATCAAACTAAGAGTTTTGAAAGTAAACAAGCCGAGTATAATCATTAAAGCCTTCACTTAGCTTATTGTGGCTAGAAATAGTTGTTTTAAACCTTAACTTCACATTGAAAACGTGGGAAATCGAACTATAATGAAGTTTTACCCATTTTGACATAAATAATCAAACTAAGAGTTTTGAAAGTAAACAAGCCGAGTATAATCATTAAAGCCTTCACTAAGCTTATTGTGGCTAGAAATAGTTGTTTTAAACCTTAACTTCACATTGAAAACGTGGGAAATCGAACTATAATGAAGTTTTACCCATTTTGACATAAATAATCAAACTAAGAGTTTTGAAAGTAAACAAGCCGAGTATAATCATTAAAGCCTTCACAAAGCTTATTGTGACTAGAAATAGTTGTTTTAAACCTTAACTTCACATTGAAAACGTGGGAAATCGAACTATAATGAAGTTTTACCCATTTTGACATAAATAATCAAACTAAGAGTTTTGAAAGTAAACAAGCCGAGTATAATCATTAAAGCCTTCACAAAGCTTATTGTGACTAGAAATAGTTGTTTTAAACCTTAACTTCACATTGAAAACGTGGGAAATCGAACTATAATGAAGTTTTACCCATTTTGACATAAATAATCAAACTAAGAGTTTTGAAAGTAAACAAGCCGAGTATAATCATTAAAGCCTTCACAAAGCTTATTGTGACTAGAAATAGTTGTTTTAAACCTTAACTTCACATTGAAAACGTGGGAAATCGAACTATAATGAAGTTTTACCCATTTTGACATAAATAATCAAACTAAGAGTTTTGAAAGTAAACAAGCCGAGTATAATCATTAAAGCCTTCACTAAGCTTATTGTGGCTAGAAATAGTTGTTTTAAACCTTAACTTCACATTGAAAACGTGGGAAATCGAACTATAATGAAGTTTTACCCATTTTGACATAAATAATCAAACTAAGAGTTTTGAAAGTAAACAAGCCGAGTATAATCATTAAAGCCTTCACTTAGCTTATTGTGGCTAGAAATAGTTGTTTTAAACCTTAACTTCACATTGAAAACGTGGGAAATCGAACTATAATGAAGTTTAACCCATTTTGACATAAATAATCAAACTAAGAGTTTTGAAAGTAAACAAGCCGAGTATAATCATTAAAGCCTTCACTAAGCTTATTGTGGCTAGAAATAGTTGTTTTAAACCTTAACTTCACATTGAAAACGTGGGAAATCGAACTATAATGAAGTTTTACCCATTTTGACATAAATAATCAAACTAAGAGTTTTGAAAGTAAACAAGCCGAGTATAATCATTAAAGCCTTCACAAAGCTTATTGTGACTAGAAATAGTTGTTTTAAACCTTAACTTCACATTGAAAACGTGGGAAATCGAACTATAATGAAGTTTTACCCATTTTGACATAAATAATCAAACTAAGAGTTTTGAAAGTAAACAAGCCGAGTATAATCATTAAAGCCTTCACAAAGCTTATTGTGACTAGAAATAGTTGTTTTAAACCTTAACTTCACATTGAAAACGTGGGAAATCGAACTATAATGAAGTTTTACCCATTTTGACATAAATAATCAAACTAAGAGTTTTGAAAGTAAACAAGCCGAGTATAATCATTAAAGCCTTCACTAAGCTTATTGTGGCTAGAAATAGTTGTTTTAAACCTTAACTTCACATTGAAAACGTGGGAAATCGAACTATAATGAAGTTTTACCCATTTTGACATAAATAATCAAACTAAGAGTTTTGAAAGTAAACAAGCCGAGTATAATCATTAAAGCCTTCACTTAGCTTATTGTGGCTAGAAATAGTTGTTTTAAACCTTAACTTCACATTGAAAACGTGGGAAATCGAACTATAATGAAGTTTTACCCATTTTGACATAAATAATCAAACTAAGAGTTTTGAAAGTAAACAAGCCGAGTATAATCATTAAAGCCTTCACTAAGCTTATTGTGGCTAGAAATAGTTGTTTTAAACCTTAACTTCACATTGAAAACGTGGGAAATCGAACTATAATGAAGTTTTACCCATTTTGACATAAATAATCAAACTAAGAGTTTTGAAAGTAAACAAGCCGAGTATAATCATTAAAGCCTTCACTAAGCTTATTGTGGCTAGAAATAGTTGTTTTAAACCTTAACTTCACATTGAAAACGTGGGAAATCGAACTATAATGAAGTTTTACCCATTTTGACATAAATAATCAAACTAAGAGTTTTGAAAGTAAACAAGCCGAGTATAATCATTAAAGCCTTCACTTAAAGCTTATTGTGGCTAGAAATAGTTGTTTTAAACCTTAACTTCACATTGAAAACGTGGGAAATCGAACTATAATGAAGCATTTTGACATAAATAATCAAACTAAGAGTTTTGAAAGTAAACAAGCCGAGTATAATCATTAAAGCCTTCATAAAGCTTATTGTGGCTAGAAATAGTTGTTTTAAACCTTAACTTCACATTGAAAACGTGGAAAATCGAACTATAATGAAGTTTTACCCATTTTGACATAAATAATCAAACTAAGAGTTTTGAAAGTAAACAAGCCGAGTATAATCATTAAAGCCTTCACTAAGCTTATTGTGACTAGAAATAGTTGTTTTAAACCTTAACTTCACATTGAAAACGTGGGAAATCGAACTATAATGAAGTTTTACCCATTTTGACATAAATAATCAAACTAAGAGTTTTGAAAGTAAACAAGCCGAGTATAATCATTAAAGCCTTCACAAAGCTTATTGTGACTAGAAATAGTTGTTTTAAACCTTAACTTCACATTGAAAACGTGGGAAATCGAACTATAATGAAGTTTTACCCATTTTGACATAAATAATCAAACTAAGAGTTTTGAAAGTAAACAAGCCGAGTATAATCATTAAAGCCTTCACTAAAGCTTATTGTGGCTAGAAATAGTTGTTTTAAACCTTAACTTCACATTGAAAACGTGGGAAATCGAACTATAATGAAGTTTTACCCATTTTGACATAAATAATCAAACTAAGAGTTTTGAAAGTAAACAAGCCGAGTATAATCATTAAAGCCTTCACTAAGCTTATTGTGGCTAGAAATAGTTGTTTTAAACCTTAACTTCACATTGAAAACGTGGGAAATCGAACTATAATGAAGTTTTACCCATTTTGACATAAATAATCAAACTAAGAGTTTTGAAAGTAAACAAGCCGAGTATAATCATTAAAGCCTTCACTAAGCTTATTGTGGCTAGAAATAGTTGTTTTAAACCTTAACTTCACATTGAAAACGTGGGAAATCGAACTATAATGAAGTTTTACCCATTTTGACATAAATAATCAAACTAAGAGTTTTGAAAGTAAACAAGCCGAGTATAATCATTAAAGCCTTCACTAAGCTTATTGTGGCTAGAAATAGTTGTTTTAAACCTTAACTTCACATTGAAAACGTGGGAAATCGAACTATAATGAAGTTTTACCCATTTTGACATAAATAATCAAACTAAGAGTTTTGAAAGTAAACAAGCCGAGTATAATCATTAAAGCCTTCACAAAGCTTATTGTGACTAGAAATAGTTGTTTTAAACCTTAACTTCACATTGAAAACGTGGGAAATCGAACTATAATGAAGTTTTACCCATTTTGACATAAATAATCAAACTAAGAGTTTTGAAAGTAAACAAGCCGAGTATAATCATTAAAGCCTTCACTAAAGCTTATTGTGACTAGAAATAGTTGTTTTAAACCTTAACTTCACATTGAAAACGTGGGAAATCGAACTATAATGAAGTTTTACCCATTTTGACATAAATAATCAAACTAAGAGTTTTGAAAGTAAACAAGCCGAGTATAATCATTAAAGCCTTCACTAAGCTTATTGTGGCTAGAAATAGTTGTTTTAAACCTTAACTTCACATTGAAAACGTGGGAAATCGAACTATAATGAAGTTTTACCCATTTTGACATAAATAATCAAACTAAGAGTTTTGAAAGTAAACAAGCCGAGTATAATCATTAAAGCCTTCACTTAAAGCTTATTGTGGCTAGAAATAGTTGTTTTAAACCTTAACTTCACATTGAAAACGTGGGAAATCGAACTATAATGAAGTTTTACCCATTTTGACATAAATAATCAAACTAAGAGTTTTGAAAGTAAACAAGCCGAGTATAATCATTAAAGCCTTCACTAAGCTTATTGTGGCTAGAAATAGTTGTTTTAAACCTTAACTTCACATTGAAAACGTGGGAAATCGAACTATAATGAAGTTTTACCCATTTTGACATAAATAATCAAACTAAGAGTTTTGAAAGTAAACAAGCCGAGTATAATCATTAAAGCCTTCACAAAGCTTATTGTGACTAGAAATAGTTGTTTTAAACCTTAACTTCACATTGAAAACGTGGGAAATCGAACTATAATGAAGTTTTACCCATTTTGACATAAATAATCAAACTAAGAGTTTTGAAAGTAAACAAGCCGAGTATAATCATTAAAGCCTTCACTAAGCTTATTGTGACTAGAAATAGTTGTTTTAAACCTTAACTTCACATTGAAAACGTGGGAAATCGAACTATAATGAAGTTTTACCCATTTTGACATAAATAATCAAACTAAGAGTTTTGAAAGTAAACAAGCCGAGTATAATCATTAAAGCCTTCACTAAAGCTTATTGTGGCTAGAAATAGTTGTTTTAAACCTTAACTTCACATTGAAAACGTGGGAAATCGAACTATAATGAAGTTTTACCCATTTTGACATAAATAATCAAACTAAGAGTTTTGAAAGTAAACAAGCCGAGTATAATCATTAAAGCCTTCACTTAGCTTATTGTGGCTAGAAATAGTTGTTTTAAACCTTAACTTCACATTGAAAACGTGGGAAATCGAACTATAATGAAGTTTAACCCATTTTGACATAAATAATCAAACTAAGAGTTTTGAAAGTAAACAAGCCGAGTATAATCATTAAAGCCTTCACTAAGCTTATTGTGGCTAGAAATAGTTGTTTTAAACCTTAACTTCACATTGAAAACGTGGAAAATCGAACTATAATGAAGTTTTACCCATTTTGACATAAATAATCAAACTAAGAGTTTTGAAAGTAAACAAGCCGAGTATAATCATTAAAGCCTTCACAAAGCTTATTGTGACTAGAAATAGTTGTTTTAAACCTTAACTTCACATTGAAAACGTGGGAAATCGAACTATAATGAAGTTTTACCCATTTTGACATAAATAATCAAACTAAGAGTTTTGAAAGTAAACAAGCCGAGTATAATCATTAAAGCCTTCACAAAGCTTATTGTGACTAGAAATAGTTGTTTTAAACCTTAACTTCACATTGAAAACGTGGGAAATCGAACTATAATGAAGTTTTACCCATTTTGACATAAATAATCAAACTAAGAGTTTTGAAAGTAAACAAGCCGAGTATAATCATTAAAGCCTTCACTAAGCTTATTGTGGCTAGAAATAGTTGTTTTAAACCTTAACTTCACATTGAAAACGTGGGAAATCGAACTATAATGAAGTTTTACCCATTTTGACATAAATAATCAAACTAAGAGTTTTGAAAGTAAACAAGCCGAGTATAATCATTAAAGCCTTCACTTAGCTTATTGTGGCTAGAAATAGTTGTTTTAAACCTTAACTTCACATTGAAAACGTGGGAAATCGAACTATAATGAAGTTTAACCCATTTTGACATAAATAATCAAACTAAGAGTTTTGAAAGTAAACAAGCCGAGTATAATCATTAAAGCCTTCACTAAGCTTATTGTGGCTAGAAATAGTTGTTTTAAACCTTAACTTCACATTGAAAACGTGGAAATCGAACTATAATGAAGTTTTACCCATTTTGACATAAATAATCAAACTAAGAGTTTTGAAAGTAAACAAGCCGAGTATAATCATTAAAGCCTTCACAAAGCTTATTGTGACTAGAAATAGTTGTTTTAAACCTTAACTTCACATTGAAAACGTGGGAAATCGAACTATAATGAAGTTTTACCCATTTTGACATAAATAATCAAACTAAGAGTTTTGAAAGTAAACAAGCCGAGTATAATCATTAAAGCCTTCACTAAGCTTATTGTGGCTAGAAATAGTTGTTTTAAACCTTAACTTCACATTGAAAACGTGGGAAATCGAACTATAATGAAGTTTTACCCATTTTGACATAAATAATCAAACTAAGAGTTTTGAAAGTAAACAAGCCGAGTATAATCATTAAAGCCTTCACTTAAGCTTATTGTGGCTAGAAATAGTTGTTTTAAACCTTAACTTCACATTGAAAACGTGGGAAATCGAACTATAATGAAGTTTTACCCATTTTGACATAAATAATCAAACTAAGAGTTTTGAAAGTAAACAAGCCGAGTATAATCATTAAAGCCTTCACTAAGCTTATTGTGGCTAGAAATAGTTGTTTTAAACCTTAACTTCACATTGAAAACGTGGGAAATCGAACTATAATGAAGTTTTACCCATTTTGACATAAATAATCAAACTAAGAGTTTTGAAAGTAAACAAGCCGAGTATAATCATTAAAGCCTTCACTAAGCTTATTGTGGCTAGAAATAGTTGTTTTAAACCTTAACTTCACATTGAAAACGTGGGAAATCGAACTATAATGAAGTTTTACCCATTTTGACATAAATAATCAAACTAAGAGTTTTGAAAGTAAACAAGCCGAGTATAATCATTAAAGCCTTCACAAAGCTTATTGTGACTAGAAATAGTTGTTTTAAACCTTAACTTCACATTGAAAACGTGGGAAATCGAACTATAATGAAGTTTTACCCATTTTGACATAAATAATCAAACTAAGAGTTTTGAAAGTAAACAAGCCGAGTATAATCATTAAAGCCTTCACAAAGCTTATTGTGACTAGAAATAGTTGTTTTAAACCTTAACTTCACATTGAAAACGTGGGAAATCGAACTATAATGAAGTTTTACCCATTTTGACATAAATAATCAAACTAAGAGTTTTGAAAGTAAACAAGCCGAGTATAATCATTAAAGCCTTCACTAAGCTTATTGTGGCTAGAAATAGTTGTTTTAAACCTTAACTTCACATTGAAAACGTGGGAAATCGAACTATAATGAAGTTTTACCCATTTTGACATAAATAATCAAACTAAGAGTTTTGAAAGTAAACAAGCCGAGTATAATCATTAAAGCCTTCACTTAGCTTATTGTGGCTAGAAATAGTTGTTTTAAACCTTAACTTCACATTGAAAACGTGGGAAATCGAACTATAATGAAGTTTTACCCATTTTGACATAAATAATCAAACTAAGAGTTTTGAAAGTAAACAAGCCGAGTATAATCATTAAAGCCTTCACTAAGCTTATTGTGGCTAGAAATAGTTGTTTTAAACCTTAACTTCACATTGAAAACGTGGGAAATCGAACTATAATGAAGTTTTACCCATTTTGACATAAATAATCAAACTAAGAGTTTTGAAAGTAAACAAGCCGAGTATAATCATTAAAGCCTTCACAAAGCTTATTGTGACTAGAAATAGTTGTTTTAAACCTTAACTTCACATTGAAAACGTGGGAAATCGAACTATAATGAAGTTTACCCATTTTGACATAAATAATCAAACTAAGAGTTTTGAAAGTAAACAAGCCGAGTATAATCATTAAAGCCTTCACAAAGCTTATTGTGACTAGAAATAGTTGTTTTAAACCTTAACTTCACATTGAAAACGTGGGAAATCGAACTATAATGAAGTTTTACCCATTTTGACATAAATAATCAAACTAAGAGTTTTGAAAGTAAACAAGCCGAGTATAATCATTAAAGCCTTCACTAAAGCTTATTGTGGCTAGAAATAGTTGTTTTAAACCTTAACTTCACATTGAAAACGTGGGAAATCGAACTATAATGAAGTTTTACCCATTTTGACATAAATAATCAAACTAAGAGTTTTGAAAGTAAACAAGCCGAGTATAATCATTAAAGCCTTCACTAAGCTTATTGTGGCTAGAAATAGTTGTTTTAAACCTTAACTTCACATTGAAAACGTGGGAAATCGAACTATAATGAAGTTTTACCCATTTTGACATAAATAATCAAACTAAGAGTTTTGAAAGTAAACAACCGAGTATAATCATTAAAGCCTTCACAAAGCTTATTGTGACTAGAAATAGTTGTTTTAAACCTTAACTTCACATTGAAAACGTGGGAAATCGAACTATAATGAAGTTTTACCCATTTTGACATAAATAATCAAACTAAGAGTTTTGAAAGTAAACAAGCCGAGTATAATCATTAAAGCCTTCACAAAGCTTATTGTGACTAGAAATAGTTGTTTTAAACCTTAACTTCACATTGAAAACGTGGGAAATCGAACTATAATGAAGTTTTACCCATTTTGACATAAATAATCAAACTAAGAGTTTTGAAAGTAAACAAGCCGAGTATAATCATTAAAGCCTTCACTAAGCTTATTGTGGCTAGAAATAGTTGTTTTAAACCTTAACTTCACATTGAAAACGTGGGAAATCGAACTATAATGAAGTTTTACCCATTTTGACATAAATAATCAAACTAAGAGTTTTGAAAGTAAACAAGCCGAGTATAATCATTAAAGCCTTCACTTAGCTTATTGTGGCTAGAAATAGTTGTTTTAAACCTTAACTTCACATTGAAAACGTGGGAAATCGAACTATAATGAAGTTTTACCCATTTTGACATAAATAATCAAACTAAGAGTTTTGAAAGTAAACAAGCCGAGTATAATCATTAAAGCCTTCACTAAGCTTATTGTGGCTAGAAATAGTTGTTTTAAACCTTAACTTCACATTGAAAACGTGGAAAATCGAACTACAATGAAGTTTTACCCATTTTGACATAAATAATCAAACTAAGAGTTTTGAAAGTAAACAAGCCGAGTATAATCATTAAAGCCTTCACAAAGCTTATTGTGACTAGAAATAGTTGTTTTAAACCTTAACTTCACATTGAAAACGTGGGAAATCGAACTATAATGAAGTTTTACCCATTTTGACATAAATAATCAAACTAAGAGTTTTGAAAGTAAACAACCCGAGTATAATCATTAAAGCCTTCACAAAGCTTATTGTGACTAGAAATAGTTGTTTTAAACCTTAACTTCACATTGAAAACGTGGGAAATCAAACTATAATGAAGTTTTACCCATTTTGACATAAATAATCAAACTAAGAGTTTTGAAAGTAAACAAGCCGAGTATAATCATTAAAGCCTTCACAAGGCTTATTGTGACTAGAAATAGTTGTTTAAAACCTTAACTTCACATTGAAAACGTGGGAAATCGAACTATAATGAAGTTTTACCCATTTTGACATAAATAATCAAACTAAGAGTTTTGAAAGTAAACAAGCCGAGTATAATCATTAAAGCCTTCACTAAGCTTATTGTGGCTAGAAATAGTTGTTTTAAACCTTAACTTCACATTGAAAACGTGGGAAATCGAACTATAATGAAGTTTTACCCATTTTGACATAAATAATCAAACTAAGAGTTTTGAAAGTAAACAAGCCGAGTATAATCATTAAAGCCTTCACTTAGCTTATTGTGGCTAGAAATAGTTGTTTTAAACCTTAACTTCACATTGAAAACGTGGGAAATCGAACTATAATGAAGTTTAACCCATTTTGACATAAATAATCAAACTAAGAGTTTTGAAAGTAAACAAGCCGAGTATAATCATTAAAGCCTTCACTAAGCTTATTGTGGCTAGAAATAGTTGTTTTAAACCTTAACTTCACATTGAAAACGTGGGAAATCGAACTATAATGAAGTTTTACCCATTTTGACATAAATAATCAAACTAAGAGTTTTGAAAGTAAACAAGCCGAGTATAATCATTAAAGCCTTCACTAAGCTTATTGTGACTAGAAATAGTTGTTTTAAACCTTAACTTCACATTGAAAACGTGGGAAATCGAACTATAATGAAGTTTTACCCATTTTGACATAAATAATCAAACTAAGAGTTTTGAAAGTAAACAAGCCGAGTATAATCATTAAAGCCTTCACAAAGCTTATTGTGACTAGAAATAGTTGTTTTAAACCTTAACTTCACATTGAAAACGTGGGAAATCGAACTATAATGAAGTTTTACCCATTTTGACATAAATAATCAAACTAAGAGTTTTGAAAGTAAACAAGCCGAGTATAATCATTAAAGCCTTCACTAAAGCTTATTGTGGCTAGAAATAGTTGTTTTAAACCTTAACTTCACATTGAAAACGTGGGAAATCGAACTATAATGAAGTTTTACCCATTTTGACATAAATAATCAAACTAAGAGTTTTGAAAGTAAACAAGCCGAGTATAATCATTAAAGCCTTCACTAAGCTTATTGTGGCTAGAAATAGTTGTTTTAAACCTTAACTTCACATTGAAAACGTGGGAAATCGAACTATAATGAAGTTTTACCCATTTTGACATAAATAATCAAACTAAGAGTTTTGAAAGTAAACAAGCCGAGTATAATCATTAAAGCCTTCACTAAGCTTATTGTGGCTAGAAATAGTTGTTTTAAACCTTAACTTCACATTGAAAACGTGGGAAATCGAACTATAATGAAGTTTTACCCATTTTGACATAAATAATCAAACTAAGAGTTTTGAAAGTAAACAAGCCGAGTATAATCATTAAAGCCTTCACTAAAGCTTATTGTGACTAGAAATAGTTGTTTTAAACCTTAACTTCACATTGAAAACGTGGGAAATCGAACTATAATGAAGTTTTACCCATTTTGACATAAATAATCAAACTAAGAGTTTTGAAAGTAAACAAGCCGAGTATAATCATTAAAGCCTTCACAAAGCTTATTGTGACTAGAAATAGTTGTTTTAAACCTTAACTTCACATTGAAAACGTGGGAAATCGAACTATAATGAAGTTTTACCCATTTTGACATAAATAATCAAACTAAGAGTTTTGAAAGTAAACAAGCCGAGTATAATCATTAAAGCCTTCACTAAGCTTATTGTGGCTAGAAATAGTTGTTTTAAACCTTAACTTCACATTGAAAACGTGGGAAATCGAACTATAATGAAGTTTTACCCATTTTGACATAAATAATCAAACTAAGAGTTTTGAAAGTAAACAAGCCGAGTATAATCATTAAAGCCTTCACTTAAGCTTATTGTGGCTAGAAATAGTTGTTTTAAACCTTAACTTCACATTGAAAACGTGGGAAATCGAACTATAATGAAGTTTTACCCATTTTGACATAAATAATCAAACTAAGAGTTTTGAAAGTAAACAAGCCGAGTATAATCATTAAAGCCTTCACTAAGCTTATTGTGGCTAGAAATAGTTGTTTTAAACCTTAACTTCACATTGAAAACGTGGGAAATCGAACTATAATGAAGTTTTACCCATTTTGACATAAATAATCAAACTAAGAGTTTTGAAAGTAAACAAGCCGAGTATAATCATTAAAGCCTTCACAAAGCTTATTGTGACTAGAAATAGTTGTTTTAAACCTTAACTTCACATTGAAAACGTGGGAAATCGAACTATAATGAAGTTTTACCCATTTTGACATAAATAATCAAACTAAGAGTTTTGAAAGTAAACAAGCCGAGTATAATCATTAAAGCCTTCACTTAAGCTTATTGTGGCTAGAAATAGTTGTTTTAAACCTTAACTTCACATTGAAAACGTGGGAAATCGAACTATAATGAAGTTTTACCCATTTTGACATAAATAATCAAACTAAGAGTTTTGAAAGTAAACAAGCCGAGTATAATCATTAAAGCCTTCACTAAGCTTATTGTGGCTAGAAATAGTTGTTTTAAACCTTAACTTCACATTGAAAACGTGGGAAATCGAACTATAATGAAGTTTTACCCATTTTGACATAAATAATCAAACTAAGAGTTTTGAAAGTAAACAAGCCGAGTATAATCATTAAAGCCTTCACTAAAGCTTATTGTGGCTAGAAATAGTTGTTTTAAACCTTAACTTCACATTGAAAACGTGGGAAATCGAACTATAATGAAGTTTTACCCATTTTGACATAAATAATCAAACTAAGAGTTTTGAAAGTAAACAAGCCGAGTATAATCATTAAAGCCTTCACAAAGCTTATTGTGACTAGAAATAGTTGTTTTAAACCTTAACTTCACATTGAAAACGTGGGAAATCGAACTATAATGAAGTTTTACCCATTTTGACATAAATAATCAAACTAAGAGTTTTGAAAGTAAACAAGCCGAGTATAATCATTAAAGCCTTCACAAAGCTTATTGTGACTAGAAATAGTTGTTTTAAACCTTAACTTCACATTGAAAACGTGGGAAATCGAACTATAATGAAGTTTTACCCATTTTGACATAAATAATCAAACTAAGAGTTTTGAAAGTAAACAAGCCGAGTATAATCATTAAAGCCTTCACTAAGCTTATTGTGGCTAGAAATAGTTGTTTTAAACCTTAACTTCACATTGAAAACGTGGGAAATCGAACTATAATGAAGTTTTACCCATTTTGACATAAATAATCAAACTAAGAGTTTTGAAAGTAAACAAGCCGAGTATAATCATTAAAGCCTTCACTTAGCTTATTGTGGCTAGAAATAGTTGTTTTAAACCTTAACTTCACATTGAAAACGTGGGAAATCGAACTATAATGAAGTTTTACCCATTTTGACATAAATAATCAAACTAAGAGTTTTGAAAGTAAACAAGCCGAGTATAATCATTAAAGCCTTCACTAAGCTTATTGTGGCTAGAAATAGTTGTTTTAAACCTTAACTTCACATTGAAAACGTGGGAAATCGAACTATAATGAAGTTTTACCCATTTTGACATAAATAATCAAACTAAGAGTTTTGAAAGTAAACAAGCCGAGTATAATCATTAAAGCCTTCACAAAGCTTATTGTGACTAGAAATAGTTGTTTTAAGCCTTAACTTCACATTGAAAACGTGGGAAATCGAACTATAATGAAGTTTTACCCATTTTGACATAAATAATCAAACTAAGAGTTTTGAAAGTAAACAACCCGAGTATAATCATTAAAGCCTTCACAAAGCTTATTGTGACTAGAAATAGTTGTTTTAAACCTTAACTTCACATTGAAAACGTGGGAAATCGAACTATAATGAAGTTTTACCCATTTTGACATAAATAATCAAACTAAGAGTTTTGAAAGTAAACAAGCCGAGTATAATCATTAAAGCCTTCACAAAGCTTATTGTGACTAGAAATAGTTGTTTTAAACCTTAACTTCACATTGAAAACGTGGGAAATCGAACTATAATGAAGTTTTACCCATTTTGACATAAATAATCAAACTAAGAGTTTTGAAAGTAAACAAGCCGAGTATAATCATTAAAGCCTTCACTAAGCTTATTGTGGCTAGAAATAGTTGTTTTAAACCTTAACTTCACATTGAAAACGTGGGAAATCGAACTATAATGAAGTTTTACCCATTTTGACATAAATAATCAAACTAAGAGTTTTGAAAGTAAACAAGCCGAGTATAATCATTAAAGCCTTCACTTAGCTTATTGTGGCTAGAAATAGTTGTTTTAAACCTTAACTTCACATTGAAAACGTGGGAAATCGAACTATAATGAAGTTTAACCCATTTTGACATAAATAATCAAACTAAGAGTTTTGAAAGTAAACAAGCCGAGTATAATCATTAAAGCCTTCACTAAGCTTATTGTGGCTAGAAATAGTTGTTTTAAACCTTAACTTCACATTGAAAACGTGGGAAATCGAACTATAATGAAGTTTTACCCATTTTGACATAAATAATCAAACTAAGAGTTTTGAAAGTAAACAAGCCGAGTATAATCATTAAAGCCTTCACAAAGCTTATTGTGACTAGAAATAGTTGTTTTAAACCTTAACTTCACATTGAAAACGTGGGAAATCGAACTATAATGAAGTTTTACCCATTTTGACATAAATAATCAAACTAAGAGTTTTGAAAGTAAACAAGCCGAGTATAATCATTAAAGCCTTCACAAAGCTTATTGTGACTAGAAATAGTTGTTTTAAACCTTAACTTCACATTGAAAACGTGGGAAATCGAACTATAATGAAGTTTTACCCATTTTGACATAAATAATCAAACTAAGAGTTTTGAAAGTAAACAAGCCGAGTATAATCATTAAAGCCTTCACTAAGCTTATTGTGGCTAGAAATAGTTGTTTTAAACCTTAACTTCACATTGAAAACGTGGGAAATCGAACTATAATGAAGTTTTACCCATTTTGACATAAATAATCAAACTAAGAGTTTTGAAAGTAAACAAGCCGAGTATAATCATTAAAGCCTTCACTAAGCTTATTGTGGCTAGAAATAGTTGTTTTAAACCTTAACTTCACATTGAAAACGTGGGAAATCGAACTATAATGAAGTTTTACCCATTTTGACATAAATAATCAAACTAAGAGTTTTGAAAGTAAACAAGCCGAGTATAATCATTAAAGCCTTCACTAAGCTTATTGTGGCTAGAAATAGTTGTTTTAAACCTTAACTTCACATTGAAAGTGTGGCAAATCGAACTATAATGAAGTTTTACCCATTTTGACATAAATAATCAAACTAAGAGTTTTGAAAGTAAACAAGCCGAGTATAATCATTAAAGCCTTCACAAAGCTTATTGTGACTAGAAATAGTTGTTTTAAACCTTAACTTCACATTGAAAACGTGGGAAATCGAACTATAATGAAGTTTTACCCATTTTGACATAAATAATCAAACTAAGAGTTTTGAAAGTAAACAAGCCGAGTATAATCATTAAAGCCTTCACAAAGCTTATTGTGACTAGAAATAGTTGTTTTAAACCTTAACTTCACATTGAAAACGTGGGAAATCGAACTATAATGAAGTTTTACCCATTTTGACATAAATAATCAAACTAAGAGTTTTGAAAGTAAACAAGCCGAGTATAATCATTAAAGCCTTCACTAAGCTTATTGTGGCTAGAAATAGTTGTTTTAAACCTTAACTTCACATTGAAAACGTGGGAAATCGAACTATAATGAAGTTTTACCCATTTTGACATAAATAATCAAACTAAGAGTTTTGAAAGTAAACAAGCCGAGTATAATCATTAAAGCCTTCACTTAGCTTATTGTGGCTAGAAATAGTTGTTTTAAACCTTAACTTCACATTGAAAACGTGGGAAATCGAACTATAATGAAGTTTTACCCATTTTGACATAAATAATCAAACTAAGAGTTTTGAAAGTAAACAAGCCGAGTATAATCATTAAAGCCTTCACTAAGCTTATTGTGGCTAGAAATAGTTGTTTTAAACCTTAACTTCACATTGAAAACGTGGAAATCGAACTATAATGAAGTTTTACCCATTTTGACATAAATAATCAAACTAAGAGTTTTGAAAGTAAACAAGCCGAGTATAATCATTAAAGCCTTCACTAAGCTTATTGTGACTAGAAATAGTTGTTTTAAACCTTAACTTCACATTGAAAACGTGGGAAATCGAACTATAATGAAGTTTTACCCATTTTGACATAAATAATCAAACTAAGAGTTTTGAAAGTAAACAAGCCGAGTATAATCATTAAAGCCTTCACAAAGCTTATTGTGACTAGAAATAGTTGTTTTAAACCTTAACTTCACATTGAAAACGTGGGAAATCGAACTATAATGAAGTTTTACCCATTTTGACATAAATAATCAAACTAAGAGTTTTGAAAGTAAACAAGCCGAGTATAATCATTAAAGCCTTCACTAAGCTTATTGTGACTAGAAATAGTTGTTTTAAACCTTAACTTCACATTGAAAACGTGGGAAATCGAACTATAATGAAGTTTTACCCATTTTGACATAAATAATCAAACTAAGAGTTTTGAAAGTAAACAAGCCGAGTATAATCATTAAAGCCTTCACTAAGCTTATTGTGGCTAGAAATAGTTGTTTTAAACCTTAACTTCACATTGAAAACGTGGGAAATCGAACTATAATGAAGTTTTACCCATTTTGACATAAATAATCAAACTAAGAGTTTTGAAAGTAAACAAGCCGAGTATAATCATTAAAGCCTTCACAAAGCTTATTGTGACTAGAAATAGTTGTTTTAAACCTTAACTTCACATTGAAAACGTGGGAAATCGAACTATAATGAAGTTTTACCCATTTTGACATAAATAATCAAACTAAGAGTTTTGAAAGTAAACAAGCCGAGTATAATCATTAAAGCCTTCACAAAGCTTATTGTGACTAGAAATAGTTGTTTTAAACCTTAACTTCACATTGAAAACGTGGGAAATCGAACTATAATGAAGTTTTACCCATTTTGACATAAATAATCAAACTAAGAGTTTTGAAAGTAAACAAGCCGAGTATAATCATTAAAGCCTTCACTAAGCTTATTGTGGCTAGAAATAGTTGTTTTAAACCTTAACTTCACATTGAAAACGTGGGAAATCGAACTATAATGAAGTTTTACCCATTTTGACATAAATAATCAAACTAAGAGTTTTGAAAGTAAACAAGCCGAGTATAATCATTAAAGCCTTCACTTAGCTTATTGTGGCTAGAAATAGTTGTTTTAAACCTTAACTTCACATTGAAAACGTGGGAAATCGAACTATAATGAAGTTTTACCCATTTTGACATAAATAATCAAACTAAGAGTTTTGAAAGTAAACAAGCCGAGTATAATCATTAAAGCCTTCACTAAGCTTATTGTGGCTAGAAATAGTTGTTTTAAACCTTAACTTCACATTGAAAACGTGGAAATCGAACTATAATGAAGTTTTACCCATTTTGACATAAATAATCAAACTAAGAGTTTTGAAAGTAAACAAGCCGAGTATAATCATTAAAGCCTTCACAAAGCTTATTGTGACTAGAAATAGTTGTTTTAAACCTTAACTTCACATTGAAAACGTGGGAAATCGAACTATAATGAAGTTTTACCCATTTTGACATAAATAATCAAACTAAGAGTTTTGAAAGTAAACAAGCCGAGTATAATCATTAAAGCCTTCACAAAGCTTATTGTGACTAGAAATAGTTGTTTTAAACCTTAACTTCACATTGAAAACGTGGGAAATCGAACTATAATGAAGTTTTACCCATTTTGACATAAATAATCAAACTAAGAGTTTTGAAAGTAAACAAGCCGAGTATAATCATTAAAGCCTTCACAAAGCTTATTGTGACTAGAAATAGTTGTTTTAAACCTTAACTTCACATTGAAAACGTGGGAAATCGAACTATAATGAAGTTTTACCCATTTTGACATAAATAATCAAACTAAGAGTTTTGAAAGTAAACAAGCCGAGTATAATCATTAAAGCCTTCACTAAGCTTATTGTGGCTAGAAATAGTTGTTTTAAACCTTAACTTCACATTGAAAACGTGGGAAATCGAACTATAATGAAGTTTTACCCATTTTGACATAAATAATCAAACTAAGAGTTTTGAAAGTAAACAAGCCGAGTATAATCATTAAAGCCTTCACTTAGCTTATTGTGGCTAGAAATAGTTGTTTTAAACCTTAACTTCACATTGAAAACGTGGGAAATCGAACTATAATGAAGTTTTACCCATTTTGACATAAATAATCAAACTAAGAGTTTTGAAAGTAAACAAGCCGAGTATAATCATTAAAGCCTTCACTAAGCTTATTGTGGCTAGAAATAGTTGTTTTAAACCTTAACTTCACATTGAAAACGTGGGAAATCGAACTATAATGAAGTTTTACCCATTTTGACATAAATAATCAAACTAAGAGTTTTGAAAGTAAACAAGCCGAGTATAATCATTAAAGCCTTCACTAAGCTTATTGTGGCTAGAAATAGTTGTTTTAAACCTTAACTTCACATTGAAAACGTGGGAAATCGAACTATAATGAAGTTTTACCCATTTTGACATAAATAATCAAACTAAGAGTTTTGAAAGTAAACAAGCCGAGTATAATCATTAAAGCCTTCACTTAGCTTATTGTGGCTAGAAATAGTTGTTTTAAACCTTAACTTCACATTGAAAACGTGGGAAATCGAACTATAATGAAGTTTTACCCATTTTGACATAAATAATCAAACTAAGAGTTTTGAAAGTAAACAAGCCGAGTATAATCATTAAAGCCTTCACTAAGCTTATTGTGGCTAGAAATAGTTGTTTTAAACCTTAACTTCACATTGAAAACGTGGGAAATCGAACTATAATGAAGTTTTACCCATTTTGACATAAATAATCAAACTAAGAGTTTTGAAAGTAAACAAGCCGAGTATAATCATTAAAGCCTTCACTAAAGCTTATTGTGGCTAGAAATAGTTGTTTTAAACCTTAACTTCACATTGAAAACGTGGAAATCGAACTATAATGAAGTTTTACCCATTTTGACATAAATAATCAAACTAAGAGTTTTGAAAGTAAACAAGCCGAGTATAATCATTAAAGCCTTCACTAAGCTTATTGTGGCTAGAAATAGTTGTTTTAAACCTTAACTTCACATTGAAAACGTGGGAAATCGAACTATAATGAAGTTTTACCCATTTTGACATAAATAATCAAACTAAGAGTTTTGAAAGTAAACAAGCCGAGTATAATCATTAAAGCCTTCACAAAGCTTATTGTGGCTAGAAATAGTTGTTTTAAACCTTAACTTCACATTGAAAACGTGGGAAATCGAACTATAATGAAGTTTTACCCATTTTGACATAAATAATCAAACTAAGAGTTTTGAAAGTAAACAAGCCGAGTATAATCATTAAAGCCTTCACTAAGCTTATTGTGGCTAGAAATAGTTGTTTTAAACCTTAACTTCACATTGAAAACGTGGGAAATCGAACTATAATGAAGTTTTACCCATTTTGACATAAATAATCAAACTAAGAGTTTTGAAAGTAAACAAGCCGAGTATAATCATTAAAGCCTTCACTAAGCTTATTGTGGCTAGAAATAGTTGTTTTAAACCTTAACTTCACATTGAAAACGTGGGAAATCGAACTATAATGAAGTTTTACCCATTTTGACATAAATAATCAAACTAAGAGTTTTGAAAGTAAACAAGCCGAGTATAATCATTAAAGCCTTCACTAAGCTTATTGTGGCTAGAAATAGTTGTTTTAAACCTTAACTTCACATTGAAAACGTGGGAAATCGAACTATAATGAAGTTTTACCCATTTTGACATAAATAATCAAACTAAGAGTTTTGAAAGTAAACAAGCCGAGTATAATCATTAAAGCCTTCACTAAAGCTTATTGTGACTAGAAATAGTTGTTTTAAACCTTAACTTCACATTGAAAACGTGGGAAATCGAACTATAATGAAGTTTTACCCATTTTGACATAAATAATCAAACTAAGAGTTTTGAAAGTAAACAAGCCGAGTATAATCATTAAAGCCTTCACAAAGCTTATTGTGACTAGAAATAGTTGTTTTAAACCTTAACTTCACATTGAAAACGTGGGAAATCGAACTATAATGAAGTTTTACCCATTTTGACATAAATAATCAAACTAAGAGTTTTGAAAGTAAACAAGCCGAGTATAATCATTAAAGCCTTCACTAAGCTTATTGTGGCTAGAAATAGTTGTTTTAAACCTTAACTTCACATTGAAAACGTGGGAAATCGAACTATAATGAAGTTTTACCCATTTTGACATAAATAATCAAACTAAGAGTTTTGAAAGTAAACAAGCCGAGTATAATCATTAAAGCCTTCACTTAGCTTATTGTGGCTAGAAATAGTTGTTTTAAACCTTAACTTCACATTGAAAACGTGGGAAATCGAACTATAATGAAGTTTAACCCATTTTGACATAAATAATCAAACTAAGAGTTTTGAAAGTAAACAAGCCGAGTATAATCATTAAAGCCTTCACTAAGCTTATTGTGGCTAGAAATAGTTGTTTTAAACCTTAACTTCACATTGAAAACGTGGGAAATCGAACTATAATGAAGTTTTACCCATTTTGACATAAATAATCAAACTAAGAGTTTTGAAAGTAAACAAGCCGAGTATAATCATTAAAGCCTTCACTAAGCTTATTGTGACTAGAAATAGTTGTTTTAAACCTTAACTTCACATTGAAAACGTGGGAAATCGAACTATAATGAAGTTTTACCCATTTTGACATAAATAATCAAACTAAGAGTTTTGAAAGTAAACAAGCCGAGTATAATCATTAAAGCCTTCACAAAGCTTATTGTGACTAGAAATAGTTGTTTTAAACCTTAACTTCACATTGAAAACGTGGGAAATCGAACTATAATGAAGTTTTACCCATTTTGACATAAATAATCAAACTAAGAGTTTTGAAAGTAAACAAGCCGAGTATAATCATTAAAGCCTTCACAAAGCTTATTGTGACTAGAAATAGTTGTTTTAAACCTTAACTTCACATTGAAAACGTGGGAAATCGAACTATAATGAAGTTTTACCCATTTTGACATAAATAATCAAACTAAGAGTTTTGAAAGTAAACAAGCCGAGTATAATCATTAAAGCCTTCACTAAGCTTATTGTGGCTAGAAATAGTTGTTTTAAACCTTAACTTCACATTGAAAACGTGGGAAATCGAACTATAATGAAGTTTTACCCATTTTGACATAAATAATCAAACTAAGAGTTTTGAAAGTAAACAAGCCGAGTATAATCATTAAAGCCTTCACTTAGCTTATTGTGGCTAGAAATAGTTGTTTTAAACCTTAACTTCACATTGAAAACGTGGGAAATCGAACTATAATGAAGTTTAACCCATTTTGACATAAATAATCAAACTAAGAGTTTTGAAAGTAAACAAGCCGAGTATAATCATTAAAGCCTTCACTAAGCTTATTGTGGCTAGAAATAGTTGTTTTAAACCTTAACTTCACATTGAAAACGTGGAAAATCGAACTATAATGAAGTTTTACCCATTTTGACATAAATAATCAAACTAAGAGTTTTGAAAGTAAACAAGCCGAGTATAATCATTAAAGCCTTCACAAAGCTTATTGTGACTAGAAATAGTTGTTTTAAGCCTTAACTTCACATTGAAAACGTGGGAAATCGAACTATAATGAAGTTTTACCCATTTTGACATAAATAATCAAACTAAGAGTTTTGAAAGTAAACAAGCCGGTATAATCATTAAAGCCTTCACAAAGCTTATTGTGACTAGAAATAGTTGTTTTAAACCTTAACTTCACATTGAAAACGTGGGAAATCGAACTATAATGAAGTTTTACCCATTTTGACATAAATAATCAAACTAAGAGTTTTGAAAGTAAACAAGCCGAGTATAATCATCATTAAAGCCTTCACTAGCTTATTGTGACTAGAAATAGTTGTTTTAAACCTTAACTTCACATTGAAAACGTGGGAAATCGAACTATAATGAAGTTTTACCCATTTTGACATAAATAATCAAACTAAGAGTTTTGAAAGTAAACAAGCCGAGTATAATCATTAAAGCCTTCACTAAGCTTATTGTGGCTAGAAATAGTTGTTTTAAACCTTAACTTCACATTGAAAACGTGGGAAATCGAACTATAATGAAGTTTTACCCATTTTGACATAAATAATCAAACTAAGAGTTTTGAAAGTAAACAAGCCGAGTATAATCATTAAAGCCTTCACTTAGCTTATTGTGGCTAGAAATAGTTGTTTTAAACCTTAACTTCACATTGAAAACGTGGGAAATCGAACTATAATGAAGTTTTACCCATTTTGACATAAATAATCAAACTAAGAGTTTTGAAAGTAAACAAGCCGAGTATAATCATTAAAGCCTTCACTAAGCTTATTGTGGCTAGAAATAGTTGTTTTAAACCTTAACTTCACATTGAAAACGTGGGAAATCGAACTATAATGAAGTTTTACCCATTTTGACATAAATAATCAAACTAAGAGTTTTGAAAGTAAACAAGCCGAGTATAATCATTAAAGCCTTCACAAAGCTTATTGTGACTAGAAATAGTTGTTTTAAACCTTAACTTCACATTGAAAACGTGGGAAATCGAACTATAATGAAGTTTTACCCATTTTGACATAAATAATCAAACTAAGAGTTTTGAAAGTAAACAAGCCGAGTATAATCATTAAAGCCTTCACAAAGCTTATTGTGACTAGAAATAGTTGTTTTAAACCTTAACTTCACATTGAAAACGTGGGAAATCGAACTATAATGAAGTTTTACCCATTTTGACATAAATAATCAAACTAAGAGTTTTGAAAGTAAACAAGCCGAGTATAATCATTAAAGCCTTCACAAAGCTTATTGTGACTAGAAATAGTTGTTTTAAACCTTAACTTCACATTGAAAACGTGGGAAATCGAACTATAATGAAGTTTTACCCATTTTGACATAAATAATCAAACTAAGAGTTTTGAAAGTAAACAAGCCGAGTATAATCATTAAAGCCTTCACTAAGCTTATTGTGGCTAGAAATAGTTGTTTTAAACCTTAACTTCACATTGAAAACGTGGGAAATCGAACTATAATGAAGTTTTACCCATTTTGACATAAATAATCAAACTAAGAGTTTTGAAAGTAAACAAGCCGAGTATAATCATTAAAGCCTTCACTAAGCTTATTGTGACTAGAAATAGTTGTTTTAAACCTTAACTTCACATTGAAAACGTGGGAAATCGAACTATAATGAAGTTTTACCCATTTTGACATAAATAATCAAACTAAGAGTTTTGAAAGTAAACAAGCCGAGTATAATCATTAAAGCCTTCACTAAGCTTATTGTGGCTAGAAATAGTTGTTTTAAACCTTAACTTCACATTGAAAACGTGGGAAATCGAACTATAATGAAGTTTTACCCATTTTGACATAAATAATCAAACTAAGAGTTTTGAAAGTAAACAAGCCGAGTATAATCATTAAAGCCTTCACTTAGCTTATTGTGGCTAGAAATAGTTGTTTTAAACCTTAACTTCACATTGAAAACGTGGGAAATCGAACTATAATGAAGTTTAACCCATTTTGACATAAATAATCAAACTAAGAGTTTTGAAAGTAAACAAGCCGAGTATAATCATTAAAGCCTTCACTAAGCTTATTGTGGCTAGAAATAGTTGTTTTAAACCTTAACTTCACATTGAAAACGTGGGAAATCGAACTATAATGAAGTTTTACCCATTTTGACATAAATAATCAAACTAAGAGTTTTGAAAGTAAACAAGCCGAGTATAATCATTAAAGCCTTCACAAAGCTTATTGTGACTAGAAATAGTTGTTTTAAACCTTAACTTCACATTGAAAACGTGGGAAATCGAACTATAATGAAGTTTTACCCATTTTGACATAAATAATCAAACTAAGAGTTTTGAAAGTAAACAAGCCGAGTATAATCATTAAAGCCTTCACAAAGCTTATTGTGACTAGAAATAGTTGTTTTAAACCTTAACTTCACATTGAAAACGTGGGAAATCGAACTATAATGAAGTTTTACCCATTTTGACATAAATAATCAAACTAAGAGTTTTGAAAGTAAACAAGCCGAGTATAATCATTAAAGCCTTCACAAAGCTTATTGTGACTAGAAATAGTTGTTTTAAACCTTAACTTCACATTGAAAACGTGGGAAATCGAACTATAATGAAGTTTTACCCATTTTGACATAAATAATCAAACTAAGAGTTTTGAAAGTAAACAAGCCGAGTATAATCATTAAAGCCTTCACAAAGCTTATTGTGACTAGAAATAGTTGTTTTAAACCTTAACTTCACATTGAAAACGTGGGAAATCGAACTATAATGAAGTTTTACCCATTTTGACATAAATAATCAAACTAAGAGTTTTGAAAGTAAACAAGCCGAGTATAATCATTAAAGCCTTCACAAAGCTTATTGTGACTAGAAATAGTTGTTTTAAACCTTAACTTCACATTGAAAACGTGGGAAATCGAACTATAATGAAGTTTTACCCATTTTGACATAAATAATCAAACTAAGAGTTTTGAAAGTAAACAAGCCGAGTATAATCATTAAAGCCTTCACTAAGCTTATTGTGGCTAGAAATAGTTGTTTTAAACCTTAACTTCACATTGAAAACGTGGGAAATCGAACTATAATGAAGTTTTACCCATTTTGACATAAATAATCAAACTAAGAGTTTTGAAAGTAAACAAGCCGAGTATAATCATTAAAGCCTTCACTTAAGCTTATTGTGGCTAGAAATAGTTGTTTTAAACCTTAACTTCACATTGAAAACGTGGGAAATCGAACTATAATGAAGTTTTACCCATTTTGACATAAATAATCAAACTAAGAGTTTTGAAAGTAAACAAGCCGAGTATAATCATTAAAGCCTTCACTAAGCTTATTGTGGCTAGAAATAGTTGTTTTAAACCTTAACTTCACATTGAAAACGTGGGAAATCGAACTATAATGAAGTTTTACCCATTTTGACATAAATAATCAAACTAAGAGTTTTGAAAGTAAACAAGCCGAGTATAATCATTAAAGCCTTCACAAAGCTTATTGTGACTAGAAATAGTTGTTTTAAACCTTAACTTCACATTGAAAACGTGGGAAATCGAACTATAATGAAGTTTTACCCATTTTGACATAAATAATCAAACTAAGAGTTTTGAAAGTAAACAAGCCGAGTATAATCATTAAAGCCTTCACAAAGCTTATTGTGACTAGAAATAGTTGTTTTAAACCTTAACTTCACATTGAAAACGTGGGAAATCGAACTATAATGAAGTTTTACCCATTTTGACATAAATAATCAAACTAAGAGTTTTGAAAGTAAACAAGCCGAGTATAATCATTAAAGCCTTCACAAAGCTTATTGTGACTAGAAATAGTTGTTTTAAACCTTAACTTCACATTGAAAACGTGGGAAATCGAACTATAATGAAGTTTTACCCATTTTGACATAAATAATCAAACTAAGAGTTTTGAAAGTAAACAAGCCGAGTATAATCATTAAAGCCTTCACTAAGCTTATTGTGGCTAGAAATAGTTGTTTTAAACCTTAACTTCACATTGAAAACGTGGGAAATCGAACTATAATGAAGTTTTACCCATTTTGACATAAATAATCAAACTAAGAGTTTTGAAAGTAAACAAGCCGAGTATAATCATTAAAGCCTTCACTAAGCTTATTGTGACTAGAAATAGTTGTTTTAAACCTTAACTTCACATTGAAAACGTGGGAAATCGAACTATAATGAAGTTTTACCCATTTTGACATAAATAATCAAACTAAGAGTTTTGAAAGTAAACAAGCCGAGTATAATCATTAAAGCCTTCACTAAGCTTATTGTGGCTAGAAATAGTTGTTTTAAACCTTAACTTCACATTGAAAACGTGGGAAATCGAACTATAATGAAGTTTTACCCATTTTGACATAAATAATCAAACTAAGAGTTTTGAAAGTAAACAAGCCGAGTATAATCATTAAAGCCTTCACTAAGCTTATTGTGGCTAGAAATAGTTGTTTTAAACCTTAACTTCACATTGAAAACGTGGGAAATCGAACTATAATGAAGTTTTACCCATTTTGACATAAATAATCAAACTAAGAGTTTTGAAAGTAAACAAGCCGAGTATAATCATTAAAGCCTTCACTAAGCTTATTGTGGCTAGAAATAGTTGTTTTAAACCTTAACTTCACATTGAAAACGTGGGAAATCGAACTATAATGAAGTTTTACCCATTTTGACATAAATAATCAAACTAAGAGTTTTGAAAGTAAACAAGCCGAGTATAATCATTAAAGCCTTCACTTAGCTTATTGTGGCTAGAAATAGTTGTTTTAAACCTTAACTTCACATTGAAAACGTGGGAAATCGAACTATAATGAAGTTTTACCCATTTTGACATAAATAATCAAACTAAGAGTTTTGAAAGTAAACAAGCCGAGTATAATCATTAAAGCCTTCACTAAGCTTATTGTGGCTAGAAATAGTTGTTTTAAACCTTAACTTCACATTGAAAACGTGGGAAATCGAACTATAATGAAGTTTTACCCATTTTGACATAAATAATCAAACTAAGAGTTTTGAAAGTAAACAAGCCGAGTATAATCATTAAAGCCTTCACTAAAGCTTATTGTGGCTAGAAATAGTTGTTTTAAACCTTAACTTCACATTGAAAACGTGGGAAATCGAACTATAATGAAGTTTTACCCATTTTGACATAAATAATCAAACTAAGAGTTTTGAAAGTAAACAAGCCGAGTATAATCATTAAAGCCTTCACTTAGCTTATTGTGGCTAGAAATAGTTGTTTTAAACCTTAACTTCACATTGAAAACGTGGGAAATCGAACTATAATGAAGTTTTACCCATTTTGACATAAATAATCAAACTAAGAGTTTTGAAAGTAAACAAGCCGAGTATAATCATTAAAGCCTTCACTAAGCTTATTGTGGCTAGAAATAGTTGTTTTAAACCTTAACTTCACATTGAAAACGTGGGAAATCGAACTATAATGAAGTTTTACCCATTTTGACATAAATAATCAAACTAAGAGTTTTGAAAGTAAACAAGCCGAGTATAATCATTAAAGCCTTCACAAAGCTTATTGTGACTAGAAATAGTTGTTTTAAACCTTAACTTCACATTGAAAACGTGGGAAATCGAACTATAATGAAGTTTTACCCATTTTGACATAAATAATCAAACTAAGAGTTTTGAAAGTAAACAAGCCGAGTATAATCATTAAAGCCTTCACTAAGCTTATTGTGACTAGAAATAGTTGTTTTAAACCTTAACTTCACATTGAAAACGTGGGAAATCGAACTATAATGAAGTTTTACCCATTTTGACATAAATAATCAAACTAAGAGTTTTGAAAGTAAACAAGCCGAGTATAATCATTAAAGCCTTCACTAAGCTTATTGTGGCTAGAAATAGTTGTTTTAAACCTTAACTTCACATTGAAAACGTGGGAAATCGAACTATAATGAAGTTTTACCCATTTTGACATAAATAATCAAACTAAGAGTTTTGAAAGTAAACAAGCCGAGTATAATCATTAAAGCCTTCACTAAGCTTATTGTGGCTAGAAATAGTTGTTTTAAACCTTAACTTCACATTGAAAACGTGGGAAATCGAACTATAATGAAGTTTTACCCATTTTGACATAAATAATCAAACTAAGAGTTTTGAAAGTAAACAAGCCGAGTATAATCATTAAAGCCTTCACTTAGCTTATTGTGGCTAGAAATAGTTGTTTTAAACCTTAACTTCACATTGAAAACGTGGGAAATCGAACTATAATGAAGTTTAACCCATTTTGACATAAATAATCAAACTAAGAGTTTTGAAAGTAAAAAAGCCGAGTATAATCATTAAAGCCTTCACTAAGCTTATTGTGGCTAGAAATAGTTGTTTTAAACCTTAACTTCACATTGAAAACGTGGAAAATCGAACTACAATGAAGTTTTACCCATTTTTACATAAATAATCAAACTAAGAGTTTTGAAACTAAACAAGCCGAGTATAATCATTGAAGCCTTCACAAAGCTTATTATGACTAGAAATAGTTGTTTTAAGCCTTAACTTCACATTAAAAACGTGGGAAATGGAACTATAATGAAGTATTACCCATTTTGATATAAATAATCAAACTAAGAGTTTTGAAAGTAAACAACCCGGGTAAAATCATTAAGATGTCACAAAGCTTATTGTGACTAGAAATCGTTGTTTTCAGCCTTAACTTCACATTGAAAACGTGGGAAATCGAACTATAATGAAGTTTTACCCATTTTGACATAAATAATCAAACTAAGAGTTTTGAAAGTAAACAAGCCGAGTATAATCATTAAAGCCTTCACAAGCTTA